>JAQQSE010000153.1:1800000-2211455 GCA_035772565.1 Antheraea assamensis
ACTTTAATTTCAGCCTGGCCCACTATGACATCCGAATAACGTAAAATTTTTCGCATCATTTGTAGAATTGGAAGATATTTGAAATCAAAGTTTAAAGAGTCGTCAATTCCGCTGTTTTACAGCATTCTATAAAAATTTAACTATGGTACTTGTCTTTACAATTCACCTTTGGAAAAATTATGCAATTTTCAACTCAGCATATTAAAGAAGATATTTGCATTCTGTTCAAAAGAAAAGAAAAAAAATCAAAATACCCAAAATAAGGACCACGCTAATGCACATAAATTATACAATAAAATATATAAACTAATAAACGATATTGTATCTTTTAGAAGCACTTAGTGATAAAGTTCCAGAAGTCACAATTGATGAAGGAGTAAGAACTGATGTGGAATACGGTAGTTCCCTCGTATTGACGTGTCGAGTCACAGCTTACCCTAACCCAACTATTGTCTGGAAAGATGATAAAGATAATCTTTTACAATCTAAGGTAATTGAAATATTTTGGTAATTTTCTTCTAGATAAACTATCTTTTTGTTTTAAATATTTTTGCTTCGTGCAATTCTATGTTATGCAATTTTGTATGTTCATTGCAAAAAAAGTCCTGGTGGTCAAATTATTTACCAATGAATTTTTCTGAATTCGCGTATATTTACTAATTTGAATTGGTAACTCGAGTAAAAATGTCTGGAGAGAGTTTGCACCTAAGAAATGTACTTGTGCCCTATATAGTTGGAAATTTGTAGAACTGTGGGTTTCTCTAAGTTTGAAATCTCCAATAGATTGGTTGGCGTGATAATTATACCCATGCCTTCTTTCGGAAAGAGGACTATGGCTCTGCAGTGAGTTTCTTACAGAATGATGTGATGATGACTGCAATATACATTTTGGGATTCAACTTTACTATGTAGTTTCATTATTGGACCAGTACAAATTTCTTACAAATTATGTTTCATGGCAAAGATTTTTTTATGTCGAAACAGAATTAATAAGGAAACCTTTTTCAGATCTTTGTAGCACAGGCACCGTATAATCATATAAGTTACTTACAACTGAGCAATGTGAGAGTATCGCAAAAATATACCTGTCACGCTAGTAACAGCGTTGGTCGAGATAAGAATGCAATTAACGTCACTGTTGGTGATGCATTCCACGTTATCGCTGCCCCTCCTGGTAATTTTATTTGTGCCATATTATTGATATATCCTGAAGTTAGGACTTGTAATGCACTACCGCTTTATCTATAGCATTAAGTTGTAGAATCTGAAAACTTAACCCTTAACTAAACTTGTATAAATATTTTTATAATATTATGCAATAAGGAAAGTACCACAATATGTTTTCTTTTTTGAGTTGAACAAGTTTTTATTAAATTTGAGACTAGGAAATTTTCAACGTAAGTCTCCGTAATCTCCACGTCTACGTAGTTACAAACTTGATAAAACTCTACCTTTTTTTTTATGTTTTCCCTTGTTCCTCAGACATGATCCGAGTCCTTGCTATTGTAAGTGTCCTTTCTTTACCCAGTGTATTTTTTATGTTATTTATTATGTTACTTTAGCGTTACAGTTGATAGCTTTAATCACAATATTAGATTTAGAATCTATATTAAACTCTACCTTAATGTTTTTGGACAAGAGATATAAACTTACATATCAAAAAACCTTTCGGAGAAAGGGTATATACAACATTTGTTTTATTGGGATAAGACAATGAGAGGGTACACAAACTGGAGATACTCATATATATTTATTTGTGGTAATGATCAAAATAATAATCAACTTCTTTTGTTGCCAACAGTTCAGTTACCACCACACCAATTGATATCATGTTGATAATATTTATTATGAATATATTTCAAAAGCCTATCGACATTTTGATATTTACATACTATTATGTAGATACCATGATTCCTAAAGGAAATAATCTATTTTGGTATGATATAATTTACAGAAATTCTGAATATTAAGCAAGGTGAAACAGCTAAAATACGTTGTGATATAACGTCAACACTCCCAATGCAAATAACCTGGTACCGTATTGAGGGATATAATATTAAGACCAGAGTGACATCTTCTAACACGTACAGCATATCGAGAGATGAGACTGAACTCGTTATAAATGATGTCGATTCAACTGTTGCTGGCAAATACACTTGCAAAGCGTTCTTATTATCTGATAATGCAGTCAACAAAGAATTCCCTATTAACATAAAATTGTCTGAAACCGGTAACTACACTATATTTGTTTCTATTAGTAAAGATAAGAAATTAGTATTTAATTCGCTGTAAGTGAGAATAAATCTGTATTGTAAATATGAGGGCGTTAATTTGTATTGTATCATTTAACATTTTTGATTTAAATCATTATGCTATCTGTAAATATTTTTAATTTATTGCTATAACTCAGAACTCTCATAAAATTAACGCAGCTTTAGTAACATAAGCTTTTAATAGGGTAATTATTATGAAAATTATCAAATGAACTATTCTATTTACAGTGGTTCCTGTGATAGACAAAACGACGACTGTAATAGAAATTGAAGAAATGGAAAGTGCCACTATACCTTGCAAGTAAGTAACATTTTACGGTGTATAGATCTATCATAATGAGATGATTTAACTGACGTCAATAGAAAAAATGTCCGTTTTCTTTATATTCGTTTATCCTAATAACATCGGTAGTTTTTGCCTTTACTGCGATCAGTAATTCTTTTTGATCTCTTGAAATGATGTTAGCCTACCATTGTTTCTACTTTTTCCACACTTATTATTATTTCGTATCAATTCTTTTAGTAACTACATCGTAAATAAAACCTTATGTATTTATGAAGTCCGTTATACTCGAATTTATTCGATCAAGTTTTTTTTATTGTTTATTAGTTTTAGACTTTGACTGCAGTCTTACCTTATATTAAGTGAAGCTGTACCCAAAATTTTATACAATAAGCCAACAAGAAACTATATTTTAATGTAGTTCTAGTAATACACCTATAAACGATTAACGAGAGATTTTCAAGTCGAGGGAGGTAACTATTCAAACAGTTATTAGCAAAAGCTCTACTGCCATGTTATTAAGCATTTTAATCATAACTACTTATGAAGTAAACTTTTCATCACGATTATAATGCTTTATAACACAAAACCTTTTATACAAATTGAAGACTTCATTATGAATTATTGAAATTAATCAGTTTACTGCATTCACGAAAAATCATTTTGTTTGTATGGGTTAAGGTTTATGGGAACAATTACTAGTAGTAAATGCATGTCGAATGATGTTCTCTTTATATGTGGGCACACGAAAGACTAATATCCACTAAGTCTTTTTTCTAATAAAGTAAGCTTCCTTCTTAATTTATCACCCATCTCCATTTACAGAATCTTACAGGGTGTCCCAGCACCTGAATTAACATGGCAGTGCCGGTTCTCAAAATTCGTACCTTTCGAAACTCCAAATCTACTCGACAAGGAAATTACCCAACTAGGCTTTTCTATATTCGATGCGAAATTAAATAATTCTGGGGATTATAAATGCTTAGCCGAGAATTCTGCAGGACGCGATGAACACGTCACAGGTAACGACATGCTTAATATTCTTTGTTTTTCGTGGAAGCACTGGCTGAGATCGGAGATAATATTCTAAAGTTTTAAAGATTTCAAAAATTGTATTTTAACTATGTTCAATTTGCTTTTGTCGAAACTATAAATACATTCAAAACTCCACATGTATCATACGAATTAATGAAAAAAACAATTCTTTTTCAATGGAATATAATTTGGCACTATAATTTTTTTCCTACGTTCACACATTTTAAATTATACCCGTTTGATTAAATCAAGTTACTACTATTTGTTACCCAGAAAAAAAATCCTTCAGGTACCGGAATGTTTCATTTGTTGCATTTTATCGTATTTTAGTTTCTTTTTGATAAAATAAAAATCTGTAGAATTATATTTTTAATATAAAAGCCATTCATTGATACATTTTCTTACTTGAAATGAATGTACATTTATTTCAGCTCTCGTCGTGTTGAAGAAACCAGATATAACTATCAACGAAGGTTCTAAATTATCTGTTAAATATGGAAGCACAATGTCATTAACTTGTACAGTGATAGCTAATCCGGAGCCAAGCATTGAATGGAAAGACGATATAGGTGAAGTCGTTGTGGCTGGTCCTATAGTTAGTAATTTGTTTTTTCATATAGTTATCATTATTTGATTCAGCAACGAAGAACTCCTTGCATTTTATTTTAGCATTATTTAGGTAAAATTTAAATGCGAACTAGTACGAATAAAATAAGTATGATCGAGTACAGGAGTAAAACACATTTCACCATACATTTTAGAGTAAGTTTTAGAGATGTTCACTAAATATGAATTAATGAATAACTTGATTTTTAGAACTATCCAACAGACTTCAAATACAGCAAGACGTTTACAATAAGCAACGTGAAAAAATCAAATAAATATTACTGCGTATCTCAAAACAAACAGGGACAAAAAGTAGACAGTATTGATGTAACAGTATTATCTCCTTTTAAAGTTAACAGCTACCCTGGAGGTAAGATAATTATTGTATACTATCATCAAAGTTAGCCATAACTAAATATCCTTATAGTAATTAATTCTAAAAGTGCACTGGATTCATGATCGACATACTAAAATAATTAAAATATTTTGAGACAAAAAGACTTCTTTCAGCTTTCACACTAGACTAGATGTCAGACAATACTTGAGGATTATTATTTCTCTGTTAAGAATGAAAAAGTAATGAGTATGCTTATGACTGTGCCACTAGACTTTTCTTAACTTTAGTAATAATTTATTTTCTATTAAAACGCATTTATTTTCTAAGCACGATAGCCATTATATCCTGAACCTGATGGTAAGTATAGTGCAATGCAAAACAACTGCGGCCACTGCAGATTTGTAATTTTTCGGTTGTTGTTATCATACCGGCTTGCAAACATGTCGGCAGATGGATATAAACTACTAGCCGGAGCGGAAATGTGACAAACGAAATGAAAGTTAGTCACGTGTATATCACCATGTGCCTTGCATAGCAATTCAGTACGTTAAAGATACCCGACCCATCATTGAATACTGAATATACATGTACTGATTTGAAAACATGTAACGCATGAGTGTGCTACTATGGCGAATGGTACACCTGTTGTATGATAGGCACGATTCAGCCTGATACAATTGTCGTATCTTACCACCCGGCATTTTTGCTTATCTTCTTCTCAACCGTGATGATATTTTAATAGGTAGGAAGGTTGTGCAAGTGGTTCCACTTTTTGCTTTGCTTTTTGTAAAAAAAATTTTTTCTCAGACTTGCTGCATAAGGCTGAATCTCAAGTTACTGGAAATTACAGGTGCTTGGCAAGAGATTTTCAATTTAAGAATTGTTGCCTAGCCAGACAACAACTTAGAGAAGGCCCTACCATCGTGCTATGGTTTCATTACGATATTTTCTTTTATTGGAAGCTCCGATGCAGTCGTAAGGTTTTTCTTGGGTATGGTGGTCAAACAACTTATCAACTAAGTCAACTGCTTAAACAATTGACTAAAAAAACAATTACAAAACAACAATTTCGTAATCAAAGATGATTGTAAAGTCTAAAATAATAGTATAATTAAATTTGCGGTAATTGTTTTAGCAGAAATCACAAACGGTATATATGGGACTCCTACGAAAATAAAATGCGACATAACATCTCACTTGCCAATGATAATAACTTGGACTCATGTGAATGAGAAAACGAAGCTGAAAGAAATAATAAGAACGTCGTATAAGTACACAGTATCGTGGGATCAAACTGAACTTACTATCAACGCCATAGACCTTGACTCAGTTGGAGAATATACCTGCAGAGCCTCGTTGCTTTTTGATGAAAATGAGTCCAAAGAATTTACAACGCAAGTCAAACTACAAGGATCAAGTATGTATATATATTCATTCTTGTATTTAGTTTTATTTACATAATTTTTTTCAATGATAAATATCATTATATTATTTAAAAAGATAGATTTATTCCATAATGTATGTAACTGTCTCCCACAATAAACATTTGACTGACGTAGTAGGTAGTAGTCGTTAATGTTTGTATAATAGTTTTGTTAACGTATTTGCTAGTTCGTTTAATTGAAAAAAAAAAAACTAATTTTTTGTGAAAGCCAACTTTGCTAGTAAATTATGGTAATTATAAGAAATCAGGAGCTTACCTAATACGGCTTGTTTGAAGTTTAGGCTTCCTCTACTTTTACGGATATATTGGTGCACATCATATAACTTCCTCTCCCTAAAACAGGAATTATATGTAAAGGAGTAAAATTTTTCAATCATTGTAGTATTCGACATGTAGATTTAAACTCGTATTTACTGGAGTAACTCTGAAAGGATTAGAGAGAAAGCAAAACGAAAAGCATACAGAGGGATAGAAAAGATGGCTAATGTATTGTTTAAACAGTAATAGGTTGCTACTTCGAAGGACTGAGTTAGAACGCGAGAACTGCATGCTGCACTGCAGTAAAAATAAGTATGGTGATGGTGTTTGCACAATCAATGCTTGCACAGTTTCTAACCACCCCATAAATGTAACAAGATAATACTATAACAATTTGTAGAATGACTGCACTGTAGTACTTGAAAAGAAAATAATTATACAAATCTTTAATTTACAATAAAAATTGGCTTTTATCCAGATGACGAACTCTTAGTTGGTACTTATGTTATATATTTTTTTACTGGTATCATTTTTTCTAGATGTTTTACTGACTTGCTATTTTTTATTTGAACAATTGCAGTGACACCAACAATTCTAGATAAAAACGTGACATCTGTCCAAATCGAAGAAAATTCGCCAGCTCTTATAACGTGCAAGTAAGCATACATTACCTGTTCATTACAATTACAAAATCATGTTAAGAAATAAATAAGTAATAAATAAATAAATGTTAAATTTTCTCCATAACAAATACATAAACTATCTTACACTTTATTACAACATATTTTGGAATAGGTACTATAATTGTCAGAATTAAACAGCTGCTACATTTAACAAACAAAGAAAAACTACTATAAGGAGTTTATTTTATGTTAAGCATAATTTATTCCAGAGTTGCAGATATAGGTCTAAAACCAAGTATAAAATGGGAGTTCAAGGCTCGCAATGGACATGAATTTGTATTCATACCTCAATATGGAGAGGAGATGCGCATACCGAGTACCGTGATGTACAATGCTGGCTACTATAGATGTACTGCTGAAAATGCTATAGGAAAAGATGATAAAATAACAGGTTCTTGTATATTAAATCTATATAGTTATTGTTTGATTAAAATATTTCGACCTTCATACTTTACACTCTTTCGCTTATTTAGATTTCGTCCCTTCTCGTTTATCAAGTACCATGCTATTAATCTAATATCAGGTCCCAAGGTAATAACTATGCTGTTCCTATCTTCGATCTAAACTTAACGGGACAGGTGTAAAATAAATATTAAGAGGGAACACTTGAACTTTTAATTTCTTAGTCTGATTTAGATATCTGCTTCTTTTCGTCAGCCTGTTTCTATCACTTATGTGTGGTTTTTCTTTAATCTTGAGACATCTTCTTTATCCTCTTCCACTTCTGTGTCCACTTAATTACCTTAGTTGTTATATTTCGCCAACGTATTATATCTTTTAGTATAGCGTTTCTCTTTTTTAATAACTGCCTTGATCATACATCATCATCTTATTACTCTTATGCCACCTAAGTAGGGTGGGCATAGCATGTTTTTTTCCCACTCTCCTCTGTCAGATATCATCTCAGTATTCACACCTTTTAAACACACATCATTTTTCATATAATCCATCCATACTTTTTCGCTCTTCCTTTACACTTATATCTGTACACCTTCATACACAAAACTTGTCACGTTGCATGAGTGTCATATCTCCTTAACATGACTGTACTATGTTAATCTATTACCTATGTATTTTATTTATTTTGTTTACTTGGCTGTGTGTGTGTTTACGGAGGTGAGGATGGTTAGTGTGAGACTCCTACTTACTAAAACCCCACGGTGTACATCCGCCGATTTTGTTAGAGCGACACGAGATCTCTGTAAGATCCATTGTGTCGCCCCAGCGGTTGGCCCGGCATCAAATTACATGCCGCCGGGCCTCGTCCTTGTCAGGAAACGACCGCGTACACACCGGCTACCTCTTCCATCTGTCGGACCTGTGCAATGGGATGATGGGCTCCTCGACCCATCTTCCTAGGCCCGGCTAACATATTACGTATATAGCCTTAACCTTACGTGTAAATGTTTTTTCAAATTAATATACTTTTGTTTCAGAGTTGGTTGTTACTATGAAGCCTACAGCTATGATACTAGAAGGCCGGAATAGTAACGTGTCTTATGGGAGTGACCTTGTCCTGACTTGCAGAGTACAGGCCTATCCGCCTCCGAAGGTTTCGTGGACAGATAGTTCAGGAAAACCAATATACTCTCAGGTAAATAATTTATACATTTCCAAAACCAGTAAGCCGTTGCTTTATATTATCCTTATAATAATTTTTATATCCTGTTTAACTCTTAATGTACTTTAAGAGTGGCGTAAATCAAAACTTTAAAACAAGGTTCACGTCTTTAAGCCAGTTTTAAGACTGACAGTTCCATATATTCTGTCACAACTGAACTAAACTTGGACTAAAATTATATTTAATTTTTTGGTACAAATCATTGTTAAAAATTTGTTTTAAAATTAATTAGGGTTTAACAAGATAGACTCATACAAGAAAGACAGATGTAAAATGGCTAATATTAATTATTACTGCTGTAACAAATTCTATTTCTGTAATTGATATATTATAGTGCTTTTTAAATAGGAATAAACATTAATTAAAAAAAAAACGATCTCTGAATTTCAGTTAAGATTATTTAAAAATTGTTTAAAAGAATATAAATGGTAGATTAATTTTAGTGAAATATTTCTAATGGAGTATTTCATCAAAGAAATAAAAGAAAGAAAGAAAACATACTTACACTTTAATAAACATTTATATAATTACACAAACAAATGAGCAAACAAAATAAACTATCATATAATATTAATGTTATAAACATTGTCTAAATAATTTTTGCATTCAATACGGAAATGGACTCCAGCTCAGCATCTGCTATGGTTAGTACTCAATGCGCTGTTTTTAGCTGGTATCATACAAATGCTTATATGGCCTTGGAAAGCATAAATCGTTCGGTAGGTTATGAATAAACGATCTATTAAAAGAAGACCGTTTAATAGATCATAAAGGTATATTTTCTTAATATGCCTAATAGATTCCAGTAAATCTATAATGGCGTCATATTTACAGATTCTAACGGAAAGTAATGAATACGAATACACCAGCGTATTGACAATTCCGAACGTGAAGAAACCAGAAGAATACTATTGCGTGGCGGAGAATGTGCTAGGCAATGTTAGTGCTAATATTAATGTTACGGTTTCGTCGCCGTTTATAGTGGTGGAACATCCTGAACGTAAGAACTGAGTATATTTATTTCTACCTTTTACACATAAACACCGCAATAATTTCATTTTCCATTACCTTTAAATACTTAAAAATAACTCTAAATACAGATTAGTGTAATTAGTATGTAATGAAAAAATAGTTCCTTTGGAGATCAAATCACGTCGAGAATACTTAACGTATCGGCATAGGACTTTAACACCACGCAGCAAACACTCGTTGAATATTCCGCCTGGGATATGCCATGCCACGAGCTCACCGCGGCAATTGATTCGGATCCCTCGCACTCGATCGTCATTCGTAAATTAGTTCAGAGCGACACCAAGGGGAATTCCGTCGCTTCCTATTGCGAGGCAGTAATACTCACTAAGGAGGTGACGGAGAGCGAGAGGGAGCAGTCTACTCGGCTCCCTTTTCACGGTCGAAGAACCACATGACGGCGACGGGTCAGTGACGACCTCCAGCCCCCGTAGTGAGAGCCTACGAACGATGGACACGGTCACAATTCTTACACAAGTCCATGTGTTTAAAGCGCATTAAGGTCCATTGTGCCTGCCCAATTCATCAGGGAACACCTAATATCAGGTCATCTCTCCTAGATCACAAGTTGGTGAGCCAACACCTGCGGGGTGGGGTAGAAATATTGCAGAGGTAATTCTTATTCACCCGACTAAATGGTGCGCGTAGAACACCGAGGGGGCTTGCTCAGTATATATCTGATACTTCCACCTATGCTGCCCAGTGAGGTGGGAATCTAAGAAGATTCTCCCCCGCGAGAAGAAAATTGCTATAACCATTTGATGTGGAATTTTTAATACATGGTTCTGGACTACTTAGTTGTTTGATTCGATTTTCCTATTACCATATCTTTTAGTGCAGCACTGCGTATGGAAATCAGGTGGTATTTGAATAGAAACAAAGAGGTAAAATAGATCAGACCTTTAATTTGGCAATTGAAAACAAAGTTGACAAATTTTAATTGTACCCATAGATATTCATTTTCAATAATTTAACATTTGGGTGAATTCAAATCGATTAAAGTCAATAACATTAATAAAGAAACGTATAGGGTAAAGGGACTCTTATTGGAAAAGTATATCTTCATGCTTTTTCAACATCGGATGTTATTCGATAAGGAGATTTAGATCGTTTAATGTTTATATTTGTATATTTTCGTCACGTAAGAAAAAAACAGTTATGCTCTTAATGCAGAGTGCATATCTTCCTATCTTTTTCTGTGTAATCTGGATGTTTATTTTCTATCATTTTGAAATACAAACAATGTAAAGCAGGGCATCAAATTAAAAATGTTTTGGGGGAAAATCCAATAATTTCAATTAAACACGACAGAAATCACTAAGTAAACCATTATTACACTGTGTCTGAATGACCATGAATGGTTTTCTTGCCTTTATTAAGAGAACAATTATCTAAAGTACCTTTATGTTTCATATGTATTTTATGGTACATATTTTTAGCGATCACCAACGCGGAATATGGTAGATCAATCTCAATTAAATGTGACATACGCTCTGATATTCTAATCACAATATCTTGGTACCATTTCAACGGGAGAACAAAACAAATGGAGGTTATAAGGCCGTCGGATGAGTACTCCATATCTTGGGATGAGAAGAAATTAACGATCAACCACGTCGATCTTGATTTTACCGGAAAATACTCATGCAAAGCAACTCTATTATTTGATAATAATATGTCTATAGAATTTGGTACGGATGTAAAAATAAAAGGATTGGGTGAGTAATTTGTATTTTTTTTATTTCTAGAATATTTTCTAAGTTTACGCAGGACCAATGCATTGTTTTTAATATTCTAAACATTCTAGGTATCATGCGGTACATAGTTATAATCATTCTTGTCCCATTCAGGTGACCCTAATGAGAACTAAGTTCGCATAATGCTGAATTTTAAACCTAAAATGTGGGACATCTCTTTAACTTCTTTAAGCAATTTAATTTCATGGCACAAATATTGTACACGCTAAAGAATCGATGTATTCCAATTTGGTTGAGCACCAATAGTATTCCTACAATTATACTCTATATATATATATATTACACATGTGTATGAATGCGTATGTGGTGTCGTATATAATCTATTGTAACTTCTCTATTATGATTATTTGTTTATAATGCCACATATTTGAATAGTCTTCCCATATACATACATAATTTTCCATCAGATTTATTTTTCCGTCTGAGTGGTTTAAATAATACTTACCACAAAATTACTAAGCAGTTTACTTTTTCCAGCATACCCAAAAATAAACAAAAACATAACCACGGTAGAAGTTCAAGAGAATAGCCCAGCTTCGATAGACTGTTCGTAAGTATATTTGATAATCGTGATTTAGCATAACTCCTAGTCTTGTATCTTCTGACACTGGCAAAATATAGTTTGAGATAACTTGTAAAGACAATATATGTTTTTTTTTTAATTATTAGTAAATCATACATCCCTTAAACTATGGTATAATAAATCAATCAGATATTTATTAAAATATCACCAGGATTTTAGAAGGCATCCCGGAATCGAAGATTACATGGCAGTTCAAGTGTCGGGGTTCGAACGAATTTGTAACTGTACCAAGTTCAGAAGAAATTATGCAAGTACCGAATGCTGTTTTAAATAATGCTGGTTGGTATAAATGCATTGCTGAAAACGCTGCGGGTGCAGATGACAAAATTACAGGTAATTTTGTATTCTAAATTGCTTATATGTATAAGCCAACTGATTACACAGAAGAAATTCAAAGTTCAAATACGAAAACCGAGCCTAATTTAAGATTAAAGAATATACTTGGAAGTAATGTAATTAATCATAGATGAAATATTTTGTTTCAGAGCTCATTGTAAAAAAAATACCAGTTGTGACTATAACCGAAGGAACACAAATTAATACCACATATGGCAAGGAACTTTCACTGACATGCACAATTATTACATACCCTGACCCAATCATCACTTGGAAGGATAATAAAGGATCTATCTTAACAGCTGAGGTACTTAGATATGTATATATTTTGAAGTGACACTTCTTGTGGGAGGGCTTTGAAATACTGATGCGCAACCTTTTTATGTGACGAAAAACGTTCATTTCCCGAAGTTAAGCAACGTCGGGTGCGGTCAGTATTTGGATGGGTGACCACCTGGGAACCCGTGTGACATTGGTTCTTTGTTGTACTTTTAATAAAGAAGTTTCCACTTCTTTCGTATGATCATAAGCACACACACACACATTTTTTTTCTATAGGTGTGCTATCTAGAGCAAATCTGGGCCTTTTTCGTGAAGCAATTTAATTTTAATTAGTAGCTTTCCGTTGCTTTTCACCATTATCAACGCCTCGCAACAACTCCTTCATACTAGATTTCTAGATTGTGTCTGATAGCTGAATGTGGCGTTTGATTGTTCAGTCGCTAACTATTTATCGAACACTGTAATTATCTGGTGTTGCCACCCGAAGTATATACAATTGGTGTTATAGTTTAGACCAGATAATGTGTTGGTTTTTTTATTCCTTATTTATCCGACTCTAAGATTGATAGCACCAACACTGTCTAACCTATCACCATGACATCAGGTACATCTTAGCATTTTTCATGTTGAAAGTGTTTATGTTATCCAATTTACTTTGATTTTCTAATAGGTTGCGCTGTAACTCCTTCACGCGTAAACAATTCAAGCTATCGTCATTGAAAATGATATATCTTTGAGCACAATAAATATTTGTCTATTTTATCAATATGTATAAATAAATATCACATAATCATTGAAATAGTAATAACAAGAAATAAGACAGCATTGTAATATTGTTCATGTTTTTCATTACGCTTTATTCCTCATTTTAGACTTTACCATCAAATAATGAATACGAATATATTAGTCATCTAAGAATACCAAGTTTTAAGAAGTCAGCACGCTTTTATTGTAGTGCTGTGAATAGCGTTGGAGAAAGTGCGGCGAATATTGATGTCACGGTATCGTCAATAATATCTGTAGATCCTGAAGGTATAAAATATTCTCCTTTAATTTGAAGTTTAGACACTTACATAACTTACGCACATACGAGAGTGTAGAAAATATCAAAGACATTTAGCTAAAATGGTTTATAAAGGATTATAGCACCATATCAAAAAATTATATAAACACAATACAAGTGAAACTTTTTCGGATCGTAGGCATTTGAATGATTTTTTTCCGGAAAATTAGTCGATTTAAATAGCACAGTATATATAATTGAATCATTTGGAATTGTGCCATGGGCGTCCGCCGTTATGTCCTTGCTTGCTCTGCTGAGCACTTTTCAATTTTCCCCAGGCCCGCAGCCAACTGCCGGCGATTTGCGATAGATGGACAAAAATGTATACAAAAGAAATAAAGAGGTACTACCATTATCAATCTTTGTGGCCACTCTGAATGTGGCCGTAAGTTTGGGCTTGTGCATAATATGGTCAAAAATGTAATACAAAACAAAGTTAAAATATTGTTATAGTAGTATAAAATTGGTATTTATTTATTCTTAAGTTTTCTCGATATTATACATATAATGTAATATGTATTTATACCTAGATTTCTTTTCTCCACAACCATCTTCAGAGCGGTCAAAAAGTTTGGCGCGTACTGTACCTACCAATCCTTGAATAATTTTTATCACCGAACACTATTTTCTCTTGTTTACTTTTTCTTCTTTTCTTCTTATAATTATTGCATCATATTCGATCAGGTAATTTCACACCTACCAATCCTTGAATAATTTTTATCACCGAACACTATTTTCTCTTGTTTACTTTTTCTTCTTTTCTTCTTATAATTATTGCATCATATTCGATCAGGTAATTTCACAAAAGAAATCGCAATAAATCCCATGAATTTATTGTAAATACATATAAAAATTAGTACATTCCTCTTCAGTTACCATGAACGTGCAATATGGTAAGTCGGTAACAATACAGTGTGGTGTGAAATCACAAATGCCGATAATAATAACATGGACCCACGTCAATAGTGCAACAAAAGAGACGGAGATCGTCAGGGCTTCAGAGAAATATTCTTTGCCATGGGACGGAACTAAACTGACAATTAGGTTTATGAATTTTGACTTGACTGGGAAATATTCCTGCAAAGGATCATTATTGTTTGACCCCGAACAATATGAAATACATGATACGAATATCAATATTAATGGATTGAGTAAGCTTTTGTATATTATTAATATATTGTTTAATTAATTCAATATAAGGAAAATATAATAAATTATTTTATACAATTTTCATTGTGCTACCATAAATTTGCTACATCAAAGTGCCCAAAAATAACTTTAATTTATTGCAAAACTAATTATGCTGTTTTAAAATATTCTTCTATCTTTGTTTTCAACTTTATCTGCATTAGATTTCTATATATTTATATGTAGTTTATTGCAATACCATATCATGCTATAAAAAGATACTTCAAATTAATTATCGGGTTTTCAGTACCTCCTAAATTTAATAAAACATATAATTCAATTGAAGTAAAAGAAGATTCACCAGCTACAATAGAATGCATGTAAGTATTATTTTTTAGAACATATATTTGATTAATTTTAAAATTTATTTAAAGCACATGAAGTTGTTGTAAGAGGTATTAATATAAGAAATTATTATGAATTGTACAAATTGAGAAATTTTGAATTTATTTCTAATTTATGTACCGCAAGGTATATGGAATACGTTATGAATTTTTATAATAGCAGAATTCTTAATTTTGCTTTTAGACTCCTTGAGGGTACACCTAAACCGAAAATATCATGGCAATTTAAAAGCCGTGGATCAGAAGAATTTCTGTCTATACCAGGTTTTGAGGAATTGTTACGTATACCAAGCGCCTGTTCTCCAAACTGCTGGTTTTTACAAATGTATTGCTGAAAGTTCTGCCGGTAATGATGAGAAGACTACAGGTAATTTATACATATTAATAAAATTGGTGTGTATATGTCGTTTGTCGGAGTTAATCTTTGAAACGTTTAAGTGTTGAACATTTGAGAGTATTATCTTGGTTCAATATAATTATTATTTCCCACAGAGGCTCTATATAGTAAAGAGAAAACAGGTGTCGCTTTAAAATCGATTAAAGTATTGTAGGGTTTAAATAATAATGCCAAAATCGTAATTAAAAAATAAAACGTAACTCACAATTGGTGTAGATAATATACGCAATTTCAATGAAATCAGCCAACCCACAGCAGGTGCAAGCAAGCAATGCAGAAAATTATGAATGCCTACAACATCGAATATATCGAATGTGCATTGCCGACTTTTTTAAACCAGTTTACCCACCTCTTGAAGAACTCCGTACTATAATTTCTTGGACGATCCCCAGCAGGAAGCTTATTCCATAATCGGAGCGTTCCTGCGAGGAAACTCCTGAGGAACTAGATCATCCGCGATCATTTCGGTTCTAAGGCATAAAAGTGTATTCCCTGCCGATGAATATGGTCTGGCTCAGAGAAGCGTCAAATAAATTGACGCCCTATGTGGTTACTACCATTAGACAATAATGTAATTTATGTGATTGTTTCAGAGCTTATTATAGCTAAGAAACCATTCGTGATAATTGCTGAAGGTAAAAAAATAACTCTGTCTCACGGTGTTGAACTCATACTAACATGCAAGGTGCAGGCCTACCCAGTTCCGACAATAACTTGGAGCAGTGATGAGGATCCCACTTTACCGTCTGAGGTATACACCAGTTCAGAGTATTTAGATTTCTTGTTCAGTTAATATCACAGTAGTCGTACATTTGAGTTTGACTCTAGGTTCTAAAGAGTCTTGAATATTCTTATTTACGAGGAGTTCTTTATTATGACTAATGTTATTAAACGAATCTTAACAAATGTCAATTAATTCGAAATAATATTCAAATTACTATATTACAACTAGCTTCTTGTATTCCCACTTGATACTATTGTCTAATATTGGAGAATCCATTGCATAAACATTTTTATTATCGTCAACCTTGTAATCCATTTCTCTGTTAATAAAAGTAATTAATTTTTCGAAATACTTTACGAGGAATAACATCATTGATTAAGATATCAATATGACACTTATATTTCACACGAGAATTATAAGTCTTTGTCAATATATTTGACCACTCTGAGAATAACCTTAAGATCGGGTTTGCGTATAATGTAGACAAGAGATTAATACGAAGTAAAGTTAAAATATTATTATAGTAATATAAAATTGGCATTTGTTTATCCTTAACTTATCTCAATATTATGCATATAATGTAATAATTATTATATAACAAAGAAAAAGTTACCTAATACGTGATGTGGTGTTGATGTATGATTATATACATGTAGTATTGTGTACGTGTATGAGTAGGATTAGGATTATAAGCGATGATGGCTCAGTTGGTAGTATGTTCGGACACAACGTCGAATGATGCAGGTTTGAATCCTAGGAACTGAATCGGAGATTTCGGTGAAGGAAAACATCGTGATGAAACCATACTCTGATGGTAGGGCTTTTTCCAAATCCGTCTGGCCAGTTACCACCCTCAAGTTGAGAATCTGTCACCAAGCACCTGTTGGTGTGTTCCAGCAGCTGCACTTGAGAGCCAGTTTACCTCTAGGTTTAGCATGACTACCATCTTAGACCATATCATTATTTAACATCAGATGTGATTGGGGTCAAACAAAAACCTATAAGATATAAAAAAAATAAAATGGACGTGTGATAATAATCCTTGCAAATATTGCAATAATGCTTAAAATATGGGATTGGTTGTTTTAGTTTTGTGATTAAATAATTTGTTTTTTACTGCTGTTTATAGATTCATATTTCGATATCTATTCATTTCTTTTGATTTTTTTTTAATTTCATATTCATATTCTAGCAATAGAAATAAAGTAAACGATTTTTTTGTACTACTGGTGCCTTGTTTTTTGACGCTAAAGATTACTTATTAAAATTAATGTAATTCTGATTAAGTGAACTGTAATTCTGATTAAGTGAACTATGTTCTTTTGAGTAAATAATTTTCTTTAAACCGAATAATTAAAAATGAAATGAAATAATGAAAATATAGATAGTTTCTTGTAATTTATTTTCCAATCTATAGTTGTTTATTAAAAATTCTCGTATGGTTTTAAGTAATTGAAATAATTTTATCGTTGATGATAGGTAATACAAACAAGTCTAATTTTAATTTCTGGCACAGGTAGCAGTCTCACAAACCTTTTTTTAATGGTCATATCTATTACGGAGTTATCAGCTATTTGAATTAGTTATAATTACCGGTTGTTTTTTAGATATTACCCGAAAGTAGTGAATACGAGTACATCAGCCGTCTCAAGATTGACAGCGTGAAGAATACACTTAACTACTCCTGTAAGGCTGAAAACAGTCAAGGGGTAGTTACCGAAAGCGTGGAAGTTGTTACTGAACCAGCTTTCCAGGTCTTGGAGTACCCCGAAGGTAAGAAACTATAGATACACAACAAAGTTATGGAAGTACGTCCAATATATTGTTGTTGTATTGACTGTTATTGTAATTTGACATATCTAAACAAGTACCTCATAAATAATTCAAGAATGAAGTCCCTTTTGGGCAAGATTTAATTCTATTAAATTTTCTTGACAAATCTCGACTAAAGCGATACATTGTGCTTTATCTGATTTTTTGAAATTTAATATAGGTGTAAGTACTTTTACGAGAAACGTGACACCAACTTTAATTACCTTATTTTTAATTTTATCCTCTAAAATAAATGATAATATTCATTGATATGGTATTGTTTCTTTCAAGAAATTTTTGTACTGTAATGATAAAAGAGTGCAAATATTAATTTACTGTGCAAATTAGTTTTTTTAATGAATTGTTGCTGTTAATTTTTTTCACAGAATTGGTTAACGTTGAATACGGCAAAGAGCATAAAATACGCTGCGTCATAACATCCACGTTCCCGATGCGAATGCAATGGTTCCGCACCATTGATAAAACCAATACGATGCAAATTTCTCATTCATCTGATAAGTATAATTTATCTGCTGATCGTAACGAGCTCACTGTCAAATTCATGGACTCGGACCATGTTGGGAAATACACCTGCAAGGCATCTTTATTGTTTGATCCTGATACATTTAAAGCGTTTGATTCTAACATATTTTTGGGTGGCTTAGGTGAGTTACTTACACGAATTGTTTGACATGTAACCCTATTAGTCGAAGGTCGAAGAAGTTAATTAAAATCGGTAGTATATCGATGCTAACTGTACTTCTATAATTTTTGAGAATTCTTCTACATTCACTAAATTGCTTATTACCAGTATCAACTAAAGATGAGAATGATCGCTATTTTTCATTAGCATATTAAATGCGCAATGCTAATTTTATTTCGCGCTCGATAAGTATTGTTATAACTATAATGACCTAAAAAGTCGTAGATAACATTGTAACAGGACAACTCAAATTAATAAGCGAGGAGATGTCTATAACGAAAACTAACGTATAGTGTTATGGTACACAAAATAAAACGGTTTAATTAATGAATGTTTAACAATCAGTGCGAACTATTCTAACCTGAGTAGATGCAGAGTTCAATAACTGCTTCTGATTATTTGCCTAAGATGAATTTTGAAATGTGAACAAATATGGTACTCAGCAGTTTTACTCCCGCCATTTGATCTCTCAAAATGGTTCTAAGAAAACCATTCAGATGGAAATTAAACGCATAAAGCATTTTCTCCTGTACATAGAGCAAATTTGCTGGTTTCTCATAAATATATATTAGTTATCCAAAAGCGATTTTACTTTGAATTCTCCATCGATTATTTAATCAACGATGATTAAAATATCGTATCACATTTACACTTTTGATTTATGCCCTCGATTAATATTACTTAAAAACTAATTAGGTTAAGGACACGTTCATCCGGTGGTATATGTTAAACTTGATCTTCAGGCTATGTTCCAACACGCGGTACGGAACATGTTAAAAAACAGAATAGGCAGTTTGATTTATTTCAATTTAAATAAATATTTAGAAATGAAAAATTCATTGTTGATAAATAATGACTCCGTACATTATGTTCATCTACCTCCAAAGGTTTTCACAGCTTATCCCGAGATAACTTTCAGATAGATGGCAGGATATTTTCACAATCCCTTGAGACTTATCGTTATATTTTGACATATTTAAACAGTATCTTTGTAAGTTACAGCCTATGTGTTATTCCAGTAGGTAAGCTAGATTACTGTAAAGTTTCACCCAAATCAGTTCTGCTGCTTGTAAAAGAGTACCAAACATTCATCTATCCTAACAAACTTTCTCATTTAGTATTCATAGGTTTAGTTTAACACTGACGCTCGTTAATTTGGCAATAAAACTTCCTTTTTATTAGTCTTTTAAATATCAACAGAATTAGATTTCCGTTATATTTTACTAAATATTTTATTTTTTATTTGTGATAAACTTTAAAGTGAATTAAATTTCCTATAATTTTTTAGTAGTTGTCAGTATTCTTTGAGAAAATATAATGAAAATAAAAGTTAATGTATTTGTAAATTTCAGTGGCACCTTTGTTACAACAAGCACCGGCAGTAACAAAAGTTAAAGTTAATACAGATGTGACTTTACTTTGCAAGTAAGTATATATTTTTTATGTGAAAGCGCATATCGTTCTTGTTGGCCATTTATTATCCTTAGTTTTGGTAATACAACAAGAATGTTAACTTTGAAGTGTTAATAGAGCAATAAACTTAGCTCTCTTGTGTGAAATAATACATACTTAACTTTTTCTATATCCATCATCATCTTCTTACCCTTATCTCACCTAAGTAGGGTCGGCACTACATGTTTTCCTTTTCCACTTTCGTCTAACATATCATCTCGGTATACACATATAGTATTTTATACACATACCATTTTTCACACAATCTGTTTATACTTTTTTCGGTCTTCCTCTACTCCTATATTTATCCACTTTCATATTTAAACATTTTCTATTTACATGGCTTTTATCTCTCCTCATGATAACCATACCTGTAACTATGCTAACCTATTGCTCCTCATCATTTTAAATCTTATACATTCTAGTTACACATTCTTCTTATCATTGGCATTGCTGCCATGTACAGTCTTTTCTCATCCGTCTCTTTTGTAGTCCAGCACTCAGATATAGCATATAGCATAACTTAACACAATTTTCTAAATGTTAGTTTACACTTTGAAAAACCTCATGTAAACGAGTCGTAGGTGTTAATTGATTTAGAGTCGATTGTTTTCGACAAGACAGACGAAGTTTTTAGACACCAGTTACCGCTTTTAATGTTTTAACGCTCGTGGATCGTTTGCCACATATAGAAAATTTAAATATCACAACCACAATATTTGGTAAGAGCAGTTTTGGTATTCGGGGTCAGAAGTATAAAACGACTGCAGGGTTGGCTACCAGCTCTGTAGTCTAACGGTATAGTAACGATGGCAGAAAATCTGTGGATTAAAACAGTGCTGGGTTATGACAATTGGCATCTGAGGGAGAAACTCTATATATAAGTACTCAGCAGTGAGCAAATGTGAGCTGAATAAATTATATGAAAATCTTTCACGTACTTCTAAGTTTGTGACCTTATTAAAGCCATTATACTAGTAGTAGAAAAGAAACATTGAGTTACTTTATATTATTAACTAGCTGACCCTGGCGAACTTCGTACCGCTTAGCAGTCGATTCTTTAAATATTTTTTTAATACTTATTCTGCTATTCGGGATCAGCGTATAAATATTGACATTAATATTTGTCAATTGTTTTGCCTTCCCGGAACCTCTCCACTAACACTTAAACTTTATGCTATAGTATTAAAGTTCAAATTGAGTTTTAAGTATTATTACGAATCGTTTGTATGGGAGTAAAGAAAAGTGTTATTTTTAGACTTTTTCAGGCATTTTTTTTAATTTTTCTCTCCGTAAGATCCATCCTCGTACTTCAAGGAATATTCTAAAAAAGAATTAGCGAAATCGGTTCAGCTGTTCTCGAGATTTTCGCTTAGCAACACATTTAGCGATTCATTTTTATATTATAGATGTATAATTTTTCCTTTTATGCAACGTCTCGAGAGACCTTTTCTCAAACTGGAAATAGATCAGTTAATAATTCCGTTTTTATTTCCTCTATTGTCACGTTTTCATTGAATCAAACTAAAGAATTAGTATTACTATTAGTATAATATAGTAAATTACAGAAACATGATATATAAATATGAAATTTAGTTAAATAGGCATTATTCTTGTATTTATTTACTATGTCATTAATTTCAGAATACTTAAAGGTAACCCAAAACCAACTATAACATGGTATTTTAAGAAAACAGTTATTGATAAATTTGTATCTATTGATAAATCAGAGGAAGAACTACATATATCAGCAGTAATATTCACACACGCTGGCTATTACAAATGTGTCGCAGTAAATAAAGTGGATAGTGATGAGACGACAACAGAACTCATTGTCGAAGGTAAAATTGTATTCATTCATTATACCATCTAACCCTAACTCTATTCAACAAAACAGTGCTTACATAATGTAGTATAAAACGGTGCTTACAGCATGTAGTATAAAACGGTGCTCGCAGCATGTAGTATAATACGGTACTTGCACCATGTAGTATAAGACAGTGCATGCAGCATGTAGTATAAAATGGTGCTTACAGCAAGTAATATTAAACGGTACTTGCAGCATGTAGTATAAAACGGTGCTTACAGACTGAAGTATAAAATGGTACTTACAGCATGTAGTATATAACGGTGTTTGCAGCATGTAGTATAAAACGGTCTTGTAGGATGTAATATAAAACGGTACTTCAGTATATAGTATAAAACTTGTGCTTGTTAATCCCCTGAAGCGAAATTATCCTCAAATTTGTAGATTTAATTTAAAAGAATCTAATTTAAGTTTAAGGGATATTCTCAATCGAGATTTAGAGATACTATTTACTCCTTCAGTAATCTAAATATCAAAATCCGATTTAATTTTCCAAAATTATTTTTAGACGCTGACACCGGTCACACGACAGACGTTCATAATATTAACCTATTAGTAGGAGATACAAGGAAAATAAAATGTCTTGTGCCGCACACTAAATATGATTCCGTAAAATGGTACATGGTAAGTATGCACTTCTATTTAGAAAGTTAATTTTCGTTAATTGCTTTAGCTTCAATATACTGTTGAAAATGACAACGTAAACAATATTAATTTATTTCATCTTTATATTAAAAGCTATTTTTTTTCTTAAAACTTATTTTTTGTATTGTTTGCTTGAGATAAACTTTTAATCAGCCAAAGCAATTTTAATGAGAATTTTGCGCGTATTAACTGGACTACCTATAATTACAGTTTTCTATATGGGCTAAATAGTAGTAATAAAATTGAACAGACACATCTCAAGCTTATAAGTGGTAATGACAAAATTAATTGAATTAAAATAAAATAGCCCAAAATTAATCTATATATAACACGTCGTTCTCGTGAAGCAACAAAATGACTTGAGAATGAAATCACAGATATGTAGTAGTAGAATCATAAGCCTGTGGGAATAGAACACTGTAATAAGATTTAAAATATGAGATCTTTGTAATTATTATTCCCAATAAGCTCAATATAAAAAAAAAAATAGGTTAAGAGATTTTTCCTTTATTTATCACTATGCGAGTATTATAACATGATATTCCAGTGACATATATAGATGCATAAATATAGTGAGAAAAGAAGTTAATACTTAGGAGAGTACCAACTAAAGAAATTCAAGTAATGTCGTCCATTTTCAGAATGGAAGATACACTATGATCACTAAAGAGTATTTAACACTAAGTGACGTTGATATATCAATGGCTGGAAATTATACGTGCCAAGTAATAAATAGTGTAGGCTCACATTCAGATACTTACATAGTGAACGTGGGATACAAACCCATATTCATAAACTATTTCGATACAACTATTATAGACTGGAACGGTTCAGGAGAACTAGATTGTAAGGCTAAAGCGAAACCAGAAGCACGGGTGATGTATTTTTTTGGATTATTTTGACAATTACTATCTTTGTTATCTTCTTACCCTTATATACACTTATCATTCTTAATGCAGTCCATCCATTTCCATATCGGTCTTCCTTTATATCTCCAATTATCCACCTTCATACTTAAAAATTTGTTGGTAACATGACGTTCATCTCTTATGACATGCCTATACTTTGCTAACCTATTACTCCTCAACTTCTCTGTCACTGGAGTTATTTTCAAACTTTCTCTGATTTACACATTCGTATACTAATTAGTGTAATCTTCTTTCATTCATCTCTTTTGTGTCCTAGCACATTCATCCATATAGCGTGACTGATCGAATGGTATTTTTTATACTTTTCCATTGTTATACTATGTTTTTGATTTGTATTTTAAATATTTGTCTTTGATATTAAGTGATCAGAAATAATGTCATTCTTGGCGTTGAAAGTAAACTAGTTCTCAAATAAGTCTGCTAAGGTAGAGGAAAGGAGATTTGTGATTGACTTACGAGCTATAGTATTTGCCCTATCACTATGCTATTGGTATTTCGTCACAATATTGATTTCAACCAAATCTTATTGTATTTGCAGCGTTTGCATCCACGGCTAGCGACATGATATTTCTCTCTTTTTACCATTAATACTTCACTCTTCTCGCCGATATCTGTTGTACTACATTTATTATTATTATTAACTTCAAAATATGGTTAACTTTACCATCACAATAGCCAAGACTAGAAAATAATATTATTTTAACGTAATTTTAGGCTGAATGGACGTATAATGGAGTACGGGTGGACATATCAACTGACACATTCGATTTAAAAATATCTGGTTGGGGGCAATATATCTGTAATATCAGTAACGTCCATGGCTTTGTGACCAGGGCCTTTAACGTTACATCAAATGGTAAAATATATGATATTAATTATAAATTATAAACTATTGTGTCGCTTAGGATTCGTATGTTTTTTTGCATTATTCAGACAACAAAACTTTTGTATTAATTTCAGGATGCTTAATAAATAGAAATGTTGAAGCTACTCCGTATACGCCATTAATCCTAAACCGTTCGTCAATATTTCCATTGTTTGACATCGTAAATGAATATTCGGTCATGAAGCCAGGAACTCTTTTCAAATTATCATGCCACGACAGAGACCAGACTCCTAATTCTTTTCAAAAATTCCCTGAAGAATACGAACTGGAAGTTACTTGTAACCACGAAGACACATTCTGGGTCGACGGGCAATTGTACAAATACTCAGATTTCCACTGCAAAAACAAAGTTTTACCAGTTGTCTTAAAGACAGGGAACAGATGCTACGGCGATAATACTGAACTAATACGCGTTGGTTTCAACGTGGAGGATTTTATTGAAATCTATAAAGTTTGTTTAGATAGGGAAAAGTTTATGCCGTTATATACACGTTTTGTAATGCGCGGTAAAAACAGTAAGATCGACTTGCAGATGTACAACTGGTTCAGAGACACCGGTATTGGTTTTAGTAAGATTAGCCACGAGTATACCTGTGAGAACGTTCTATCAACAGTATGCTACGCCCGGACTCAGCTAGTTAGTCCTTATGATGTTCCTTTTGGACCAGCACAGACCAGCACTTTCATTGATCATTTGAACACTATTCCTCTTTGGAAACCATGTGAAGAAAGTGAGAGGGTAAGTAGTACCTAAAATTCATATGGGTTTTATCGTATTTTATCAACATTCTACCTATTGATTTGAAGCGATTTATAGTCTGTGTCAAAGTTTTCTACCCCTCTGAAAATAACCTTAAGTTCGGCATTACGCATAGTACAGTCAAGAGGTTAATATAAAATAAAGTTGATATATTGTAGGAGTTTAAAATTAGCGTTTATTAATCTTTAAATTGTGTCGATATTATATGTATAATATAATACGTTTTGAATTAATTATAATGTAAATAGACACTTGCCTAGTATATTACGTAATAAGGATGTGTTAGTACAACTACCACATTGCTACTTTCAAAAGATTGTCTATGTGAAATTTAGATATAACTCCGATTCCGTAGTCTTGTAAACGCTTTGACAACTAATTTACGAAAATGTTTTTATTCTAATTAAGCGAACATATAAATACTTACGAAATATACATACATTACAGGTAAGGATTGGAGATTAGGATAAAGGATTAGAGATAAAAATGAACAGACAATGAAAATTAAATTATTATTAGTGTAATAAAGTAAAAATAAAAATGGGTAATGAAGAATAAATAATAGCTGAACAATAAAATAACAGACAAAATTAGAATAATAACAGTTATAATTGGTTCTAGATAAAATTTGATCAACACCTGGTTGAATTTCTACCTATAGGGTATATCTTGTCGCTACAATGTAAGTAAAATAGATTCGTAGTGAACAAATAATTCGTAACCAATATTTATTTTTTTTTTTTTTTTTTTTTTATATATAATAGGGGGCAAACGAACAGGTGGGTCACCTGATGGTAAGTGATCACCACCGTCCATAGACACTAGCAACACCAGGGGAGTTGCAAGTGCGTTGCCGGCCTTTTAATATATGTGGGCCTCCGGCGCTCTCACTGACCGAACGAAACGCAACAGTGCAAGCACTGTTACTTCACGTCGGTTTTCTGTGAGAGGGTGGTACTACCCCGGGCGAACCGACCCATTCATGCTGAAACCAGTAATAGCTTCAACGTAGCTCTACCACCTACAAAAATAGTGGGGCAACGCCTTCTATAGAAACATCATTTTTCGAAGTAGATGTGTTCTAATAATAACAAATATCAACAAGTAACTAAACAAAATAAAGAGAAAAAATAAAGAAAATTACAAAAGTATCCACAATAAATAGTAAAAAAATGAAAATAGCAATTACGTGTAACAGACACCGAAATTTTTCTGAATGCGACTGTACTACAACTTGTACAGCTAACGCACGTGTCGGTGTGGGTACAATAGAGACGAGGAATGCGCGTAGGCGAATCTGCTCGGCCTTCATCCCTTTCGCGTGTCTCTGATATCTAAATTTGTGTTCTGCGCATTTACTTCGTAGCCGTCAAAAAAATTTGACGTATAATTCCCCAACAAGAAACATTAATAAGTGCATAATTTTTATGACTGTTAAACATGTTATAAAATTGTTTTCCATTTACAGATGACATGGCAAGCGATAGAAGATAATATAAGAGTTAATATGAACGTTAACAGCGTAATCACCGTTTGGTCTGGTGCTAGTGGATTTGCTAGAAAAGGTGAAGGTTATACTCCAAGATTCCTGTGGAAAGTAAGTCATCGTTATTCTTTCTTGCCCTGTTTCCATTCGTGCCTTTTAGTAAATTGCAGATAAACTTAGTAGTATTAGAGTTTAACGTTTACATTAATAATTATGACATAAATATGTTTCTAAATCTTTTAAAATATGATGAATCAACTTTGATCTCCTACAGTCATTATATATTTTAAGCTTAAGTTATATATCCACTTTTATATGGTTTATTCGAGAGAAAAGATAAGAGAGAATATCTGTATACTAGTTTCACAAATCAGCAATTAAGCATCAGCTATCATGGCATATAATGAGAAGACCTAGTGGTAGTGGCTATAGTATAGTGACTCATTGTTTTCCTTTTTTGCCCACTATCTCGCCTGCTGTTGAATCACGCTGTGATCTAAGTTGGTAAACAAACCCACTAAACTTAGAGAAGAACTAGCTTTATCGAGCAAGCAAGTGTCAGCTGCCTCTGCCGGTACATATCTATTAGTGCTTGACAAAAGATTTTCAATTTGAAGGTAGTAGCTAGCCAAGCAGGCTTACAAAAAGCCATACCATCACGCTGTGCTTTTTCTACGATGTCTTCTCTCACTGAAAGCTATATTCAATTGGCTATCATTTGAACCTATGCCGATCGACGCTGTGTCAGAACATGCTAACCATGGGCCATCATCATTTCAGTATTTTCGCGAAATTAATTATATTTAACTCGATATCATTTCTGTAGCTTTAGATCCTTATAACGCTTTAAATGGAATGAAGTCCTCTTGATTAATTTAGGTTAAATAATAATTACACTAATTTATCATTAAAGATCGTGATGTTTGAAGAGTCAGATACAATGGCAATTATATACGTAAACGACCCAGCACCGAAAGATACCGACATACTCTGTAATAATACATGCGATGAAAGCTCACTTTCTTGGATCAAATCGACTGATAAGTACACTTACTGCTGCACCTTTGAAGATTTCCTTACCGCTTTCAAGTTACCTGAAAGTATTGTTAGTGAAACCATAGATGTAAATATAGATTACCGGTTCGCCACAGGGAGGAAGTCATAAAGGCTATTAAAATTTGGTTCCAGTGGTATTTGTCAGTAAATTAAATAAAACACTTATTGTTTAGTCTCTCCAGTCAGTGGCCATCTGTAACTAATTGTAAACGAGTACACATATTACAGTCAACCAAAACAGTATTCCGAGGTCCAATGTGAGACCTATGATACCAAACAAAAGTTTTATATAGCAAAATAATCAGTTTATATGCGAAAATCCTAAGGCCTTGGGGATTTCTTAAAACCCCTACAGAGTTTTGTACCACCTTTAAACTATATGCACTATTCAAGACTAATCTTATTATGGACATTGTAAAATAAGGGTAATTACCACTGAAAATTAATTTCTTAATAGGCAAATCTTTACCGCATAATAGATATAAGCATTCGAAAGCCAGCCGTTTAAAGGTGGGAATGTATTTCAAGAAGGATTATTAATACGTCACAATAGTTTGCTTAGTTTCAATTGTAAAAATAAAATTTCGTACCAATAAAGTTGTCATTACTAGTTACTATTGAGCAAAATGTTATTATTATTAAGGGAAATAATATGAACCTATTATAAATCGAAGTAACGGCGATTTGTTACGCTGAAGAATCTATAGTTAGCAGAAATTCGGTAAAATAAGACATAATAAGCACATTTCTCAAAAAAAATGCTCTTTAACTTATATTTGTTTTGATCATTCTTAGGCTTTATTAGTTTATATTTATAGATATTATAGTATTACCATGTTAGTAATTTATAATACACGTAGAGGTTTAAAGACTTCATTTACGCCAAAAAAATATTAGTCAAAGGATTGTCTTGCCAAAATATATTTGGTGTTGTTTTTTCGTTTGTTTTCGAATACAATTCATCTTCTATCATACTAATCTATATAAATACATTCAACAGCTATTGTAAGAGGCAGTTTACTTAATTCATCGGATTTTTCACATATCTAAACGTTTTCGTATACTCATAGTTGTATGGCTGATATTGTTGTTTCAATGCAGCAAAAGACTGCGTTATCATATAGTACCTAATTTAACATTTGTAATAATAATTATAAATATGAATTTGTAATATTCTTTTTAAGCGATAGTAATAAATAAATATTTACAATTGTAATTGAAAGTTTTATTTTAATTTTTATCTCCTATCGTAATGATTTAAGCGATCATGGTTCAATAGTCTCTTGGTCGGACGCAGCGTGTTTTGAAATTATAGGACGGTGATAGGGCTTTTTGATACGTACTTTGCTAGTAATTACTCTCAATTTCAAAATCTATCACAAATCACTTGTAATTGTCTTCGGCAGCCGTACTTGGGAGCTAGTTTCTACAAAGTTCGGCGTGTTCTCTCCTTACTCCATATTGTTATTTATCATCATATCATATTGTGATCAAATGCTGCTAATAAATCTGTTTGTAATCCTAAATCTATAAATATTATAAAAGTAACTGATACCCGTGACTTCGTCTGCTTTGTTTATTATCTTAAAAATGTATTTTGTTCATAAATAAAATACGAAATACAATCCTTCGTCGATTGTTTATGCAGCCCCGACGACAGTTATGCCGACGTAGTAATTAATTCCTTACCTTAGTTTAGGAGCGTATAGTTTCGTGTCCTATACAGGTCTGCATAACTAAAGCAAATATATACTTTGCTTACAACATTTCTTTGTACTATATGCCCTATATCTATATTGCATCCTATCCTATCCTGCGCATGTGCTTCACATTGCTTTCTTTACCTTACTCGTAGCTGAACGCGCAGTGCTTATAAAAATCGTAGTTTTTAAACCTTGAATAACTTTATGTTCATTAAAGATATCGTGCTAATTTAGACAAAAAGTAAGTGTCTAAGAAGTAAAATTATAAAAGTAGTCATAAACTTTTATGACTATAGAAAACTCTTGTGGAAAAGAAAAGTCAATGTATTTTAATGAAATCTTAAGAAGGAGTTTCATCTCCTCATTGCACAGGTTCGGCGGACGAGGGGAGGTAGCTGGTCGTGTACCCAGTGTACCTCCATATAAGGACGGAGCCCGGCGGCCATCTTTCGCCGGGCTCACCACTGGAGGCGGCATGGTGATAGCTCAGCACGGTCCCATGCCGCCCCAACTTAAAGCGGTGGCCGATACACCGTGGGGTTTTAGTCTGTGCGAGTTGGACATAACTCATTCTCTCCCACGGGAGGATGGGTATCCATAAGGGATTTCCCCAAGTAAATAAACAAAAAAAAAAGGAGTAACCAAAAAGAAACCGTGATGGCCTAGTTCAAGCCTCAATCCAGGTATTTCCTCACACTCATACAAGGCAAACCATTAACCTTAGCTGTTGTGTAGCTCCTTGTACACCCAGGGCACCACCAGGGTATTTTATAACAAAAATAAATATTACTACAGTATTATATTACTAATACATAGAACGACAGAAATATGGTTAATATTTTCTTTTCAAACAATATAAAAAATATGAATACTAAAACAAGTTCAGTAATTGATTAATATGTAATAATGTCAATAGATGGCGTTCAACAGACATTTTCCAAATCTATTAAAAAAAATTGCGAATTTCTTACATTACTTATTTCTATAAATTGAAAAGTTACTATATAAGTAAGACATAAATTTTATTTTTGGATCCCATAAGTTTTATGTTTAAACTTCTATTTAATTTTGTGTTGTAAATATGACAACTTATTGAATCTTATCACTTTTTGAAAACTAAAATTGTCACATTGACAATATGTTGAACATTTATGTAAGAAAAAATACTTTGGGGGTCTTTAGAAGCAATAACAGACTACAGTTTCATAGTTTTTAAAAGATTTATTTGTCTGTCGTTTGTATGCGAAGAATATAAATACTACTGGACGAATTTTGACGAAATTTGGTAAGCTAAAAGTTTATAGATCGGAGTAACACTAAAAGGACGAAATAGTATATTAAATATATTTGAGAAAGAATCGGAAACGGAAAACGAGCGTATTTTCATGGTTTTTGCGATTTTTGTTTTGTCAGTTTGTTTATAAGCGTATCACGCAAAAACTATTCAGCCGATTTTGATAAAATTTGGTATTCTAATATTTATACACTATAGTGGCATATAAGTATGTATACATTAATATATTATAGATATATTAGGGACTGGATAGAGATTAAATATAACTAATCTGAATTATTTTATTTTCACTTGTTTTCAATGAAAAATAATAACAAATATGATTTTTCGTGAAACCAGATGACGCTAAATTTATCGTTTTATTACTTTACTGTCGTACGAGTATTACAAGGAAGAGTATATATAACAATGAGATTATTTCTATGATTGTTAGATTAATTCGAACTATAATTTTCAGAAATTTGCCTTGATTCTAATATCTTATTTACACTTTGAATGAATTAATACTTTTTAGTTAATCCATTAGAGAGCTGGCATTTTCTTCTAACTAACCAGTGGTTTTGTGGAGAAAAAAACTGTAGGCAGTGCAAATAAAAGAAAGAATAACGTGTAATAATAAGAATGAGCTATATGAAGTATATAAGAATGAATGAATATATAAGATATTAATGGGTATATCTAAAACGGAAATTATTAAATATTATTTTGTTTTTACAGTTGTTAAATTAGAATATTAGTGTTATGTTACTCCCATACCTGCGTGTATCGCCACGAAGCATTGTCTATGTTCGCAATAAATTTAGGTGTAGAGGTAGACATTACCGTCGTGCGTTACGAATTATCTGACTGTCTGATGATAGACGGCTGCACTATAATTGGGCTCATGGTTCTTACATACATCAAAGGAACTTGGAAACCCTAATTTTGAGTTATTATTGAAGTGACAAATGTGAGTGAACGTTATTCTTCGTCTTTATTTAAATTAATTTTGAATTTAGTTTTTAGTGTGAGAAGTAGCTGAAGTGTTGTCACTCATGTATGGGACTAGCCATTAACAGTGGGTATTGTCAAATGGGAGTATTATATATATATCGGTGATATTACTATTGACCTGTGTCCGTACTATTGACTACTATTGACTCTTACTGATGGCCGGCTACTATTTTTCCGTATTCTGAAACACCATTGGTTGGAAGTATTGGCAGTTCATGCATCTTAGTTACTATTGCTTGTCGGCTTTGGCTGAATACCTTAAAAGACGACCGATGACTAGACACTGGGCATCCAGCCTCAGCCTCAAAGAGCGTTGCCCGCTCAGCCCTCTCATGCTTTTTCATTCTCTCTCTCGGGCATCGATTGGCTGTCTCAAGTCTTACTCGAGCACGACATTAGCGAAATAGTCGCATTCAATAAAATTTTAAACAGTAATAGGGACATCGGTCTTTTGAATGCGGTCTCTGCATTCCCAAACGTTGCCGCGACGATACAACACCTCGCCCGCGCCGCAGTAAATAACAATAAATAGTATTCACACCGCCGAGTAAAATTAAACCGCGCGCTCTTTGTCTTTCGTTTTTTAACGCGAGAAATCTCCGTACGCAACGCGACTTAGTAGCCGACTACTTACACGATAGGCAGATAGATATATTGTTAGTACAGGAAACGCTCCTTAAGCCGAAAATGAATAATCCGCGTATCGCGAATTATGGTATTATCAGAAACGACCGTGTCGCCCGCGGGGGCGGCACTTTGATTTATTTTAAACGTTCGTTATATTGTATGTCAGTAGAGCCACCCGTTCTTACAAATATGGAAGTGTCAGTGTGCAGGTTAGGAATGACCGGTCACGCGAACATAACGATAGTTTCTGCTTATCTTAAACCGAGTAAAGAGCTTCTCAAGTCTGACTTGGAGGCGCTGTTCGCGTTAAGTAACAGTGTTATCATAGCAGGGGACCTCAACAGTGGGAGCGTCATTTGGAATAGTTCGAGTACTTCCCGCAACGGGGTGACACTCGACAAACTAAGTGGCGATCTCGCTTTTGACGTCATAGCCCCGCCGGAACCCACTCACTATCAGGATCGCTGTCGCCCGACAGTGTTAGACGTAGCTCTTTTAAAAAACGTCCAGCTTTCTGTGCGACTCATACAAGTCGTACACGAACTAGACTCAGATCACCGCCCCGTTATCTTGCAACTAGGTTCAGATTTCGATATCGACTGTCAGTCCGTGCGCGCAGCTGACTACGCGAAACTCCGCAGTCACTTGAAAGACAATCCGTCCTCGGAGAGTCTAAATAGAATTCCGGACGTGTTGGTGTCTAAAGCCGACGCGGATCTGGCTATCGATTCCCTGGTCGACCACCTCCAGACCGCCGTCAGGGTGACCTCGAGAGAGGTACAAGCGGTGAACGATCGCCGCTTTATACTCCCTGACGACGTGAAGGCGTTGATCACGGAAAAGAACGCCGCGACCCGAGCCTACGACACTTACCCGACCGAAGACAATCGCGTTCGATTACGTTCATTACAAAAGTTAATTAAAACTAGTATCGCAGAAATCCGAGCCGCCAGGTGGGACAAACTCCTGGAGGATATCCAGCCGTCCCACGTGGCGTTTTGGACGTTCACGCGTAAGTTCAAATCAGAGCAGAGTGCATCGATGCCCCCGTTAGACAGAGGTCATGGGTTGCCTCCCGCGTTCGAAAGTATAGACAAAGCGGAGTGTCTCGCCGCGAGTTTAGAGGAGCAATGTTCTCCAAACACTGCTAACACTGACCCTGTCCATATCGAATCGATAAAATCCGCGGTAGATAGCTTTCTCGCGTCTCCTCGCGCGGATACCCTAACCCCGGTTACTTTTGACGAAGTGACGGCCGCTATCAAGCGTCTGAAGCTTAGGAAGTCCCCAGGTCCCGATGGAATCAGGAACGAGGTACTGAAGCTCCTTCCTGACTTCATCATAGCTCTTTTGGTATGCATCTTCAATGCTGCCATGTCCCAGGGTCACTTTCCAGCCGTCTGGAAAAAGGCCATAGTGATAGGCATTCACAAGCCCGGCAAAAAAGCTACGCTTCCCGCTAGCTATCGCCCTATCAGTTTATTGGATACACTAGGCAAGTTATACGAGCGGCTCCTTCTGAACCGCCTACAGACCACGATAACAAGGTTGAATCTGCTGCCGCCTGAGCAGTTCGGTTTCCGTGCACAACACTCGTGCACGAACCAAGTACACCGCCTCACGGAGTACATATTCTCTAAATTCAACGAAGACCCCCAGCCCCAGGTCAGTCCGGCCAAGCCTAAACCGAAACGTACAATAGCGGTCTTCTTTGACGTCGCCAAGGCCTTCGACAAGGTCTGGCACGACGGGCTAGTCTACAAACTGTTCAAGTCTAGTATTCCGGATAGTTTAGTTCACATCATCCGCGAATTTCTCACAGATAGGACCTTCCGCTATAGAGTGGAAGGTGAGTTATCCCAGCCCCACCCGATACGTTCAGGAGTGCCCCAGGGGTCCATCCTCGCGCCCTCCCTCTTCAACCTGTTCATCAGTGACCTACCTCGGTCCCCGGGGTTCGAGGTAGGTTGTTACGCTGACGATACAGTAATCTACGCTTCCGATTGGCGGCCGTCGCATTTAGCTATCCGTATGAATAGGGCCATCGAGGAACTCGGCGAATGGTTTCTTCGATGGCGTATAGAGGTTAATCCCGAGAAAAGCGCTGCGATCTTTTTCGATCCGGTTCAGCGTCCGCGTCCGAGAAATATAGAGTCCCTTAAATTGTATGACACCGAGATTCCTTGGGCCCTTACGGTCAAATATCTCGGTGTCACGTTAGATAGACGCCTCACGTTTAAGCAGCATGCAGTGAGAGTACGAAACAAAGCCGCTATGGTTTTGGGTCGTCTGCATCCGTTATTATGTGCTAAGAGCAAAATGTCCGTCAGACATAAGCTCACACTTTACAAAATGTGTATTCGTCCGATTTTGACGTATAGCTGTCCCGTTTTCGCGCATATGTCAAAAGCGAACTTCAAGATTTTACAAAAAATACAGAACCGTTTTCTACGAAAGGCGATCGGTGCCCCGTGGTACATCCGGAGAGTCGACCTCCATAGGGACCTGGAGATGCCGTCTATCTGGGAGTACGTAAAAACTCTCACGACTAGTTATTTCGACAGAGCCATGAATCATCCCAATCCGTTAGTGGTATCCGCCGCGACTTACGATACCGTGCCAGGCGCGCCGCGTTACAAAAGACGTCCGCGTTACATTTTCACCGATCCTCCCGAAGAAATTTCGCTAGGTAACCAAGACTACCCTTCCGTCCCTCGAAACACAGCGTGTGCGCGCCCACGCCCGCGTAATCACAGATCACGCCGCCGCGGTTTGGCTGTGAATTTTGCCCCAGCACACATTCTTAGGCCTCCCTCGGCAACTGCTCTAGCCGAGGTCCGATCCCCCGGAATGGAGCCCTCGAGCAGCTTGCATGCGCGAACAGAGTACCACTGATTCGATCAAACACTCGTCTACAACACAACACCGATCACCCCACACACGTGCACACACACTCACTCGTAGGTACACATAGTGGTGGGCTGTTTTTGTTTGTTTTTTTGCCCTTCGAACTGTAATAGTTTAGAACACAGATAGATAGATACAAAATACATGTACGGGATCGTAAAACATACATGCTTGGTAACCATGTATATTTCACGAACCCATACAGGTATGATACGGATAGGCTTAGCTTAGCTAGTTAGATTCGGGTTTTCGACGACAGCCCAAGCCGAGGCGTGCCGTGCGCCCTTGTGCTAGTCGTCCATATAAAATCGGGTGAGTGCCTTAAGCGCTCCCCTTAGTAGTCCGGTGGAACTGTAGAGCCTTGCCAGGCTAACAGTGTAGGTCAGTTCGAAAAAAAAAAAAAAAAAAAGACACTGGGCATTCTCGCTCAGATAGTTAGACTGTACATATCTACAGATAATTCGAAACGGTATTGAATTTTATTTGGGGGATTGATCGGTCAAATCATAACTATGACGTCACTGTGGATCACGTCATACTTTTACGTGGACGCCATTTTATTTTCGCCCCGAAATATATGAATAACTCATTTTTGTTTGTCTTATTTATTTTAATTTAAAACTTATACGAATTTGGCCACGAAACTTTTTTTGTTAGCGTTATAAAAGTAAATTAGTAATAGTCGTATTTATTTAGTATTTATTATGTGATTTTTACTGTTGTGTATTGGGCATTTAATTATTATCTCCAATAAACATGACTACTCACGACATTCAATGGGTTTTTTAATGTTGTCTGTTGGATGAAATTTAAAATTCTAGAATTCGCAACTCTGGTGTTTTGTTACTTTCGACTGATTGTGTTATGGAACAAGTTTTTCTTAAATTTTACTAATAAGTTTCACATAGTAATGCTCTGGTATAAATGGACGAATATTTCTGAAATGAGATTAGGTATCAGTAAAACGGTTTGTTGAGACTTGCTACCGAATGAAACCATCGGAATAATTGAATTGCCTTGAAATGTCGATAGCAAATTGCTCATTTATTACGTTAAATTCATTGTTTCGAAGACCTGCATGTCAGTTGCTTTGAATACTATGCCGTATTTTGAAAGTAAGATTACAAATATAGAGACATACATTCAGATTGTATTATTAATCACTGTTTTTGCGTTCAGTTGCACGCGGATGAAGTCGCGGGCACAGCTAGTTATAAGATATAATTTCACTGAATACCTTAGAAGATATAGTATATTTCAAATTATGCACCAAAAAAAAAAAACAAATTGTTTGTGTGAACATTCTTACGTATCATCGATGACGTTGATGATCTATAAATATGAAACCCCAAATGAATGTAACTCGTTTAAACCTATGCCACACAGTTATATTGCAACCATGTGAAGCATAAAATGGTCACTAGAAAAATATAAAAGAAATCTAAAAACTGCAAGACGATAGCAAGCGCGTTGGTAAATTTTAAATTTTTGAATGGTAAATTACTGTTAGAACTAACTCGTTTAAACCTATGCCACACAGTTATATTGCAACCATGTGAAGCATAAAATGGTCACTAGAAAAATATAAAAGAAATCTAAAAACTGCAAGACGATAGCAAGCGCGTTGGTAAATTTTAAATTTTTGAATGGTAAATTACTGTTAGAACTAACTCGTTTAAACCTATGCCACACAGTTATATTGCAACCATGTGAAGCATAAAATGGTCACTAGAAAAATATAAAAGAAATCTAAAAACTGCAAGACGATAGCAAGCACGTTGGTAAATTTTAAATTTTTGAATGGTAAATTACTGTTAGAACTAACTCGTTTAAACCTATGCCACACAGTTATATTGCAACCATGTGAAGCATAAAATGGTCACTAGAAAAATATAAAAGAAATCTAAAAACTGCAAGACGATAGCAAGCGCGTTGGTAAATTTTAAATTTTTGAATGGTAAATTACTGTTAGAACTAACTCGTTTAAACCTATGCCACACAGTTATATTGCAACCATGTGAAGCATAAAATGGTCACTAGAAAAATATAAAAGAAATCTAAAAACTGCAAGACGATAGCAAGCACGTTGGTAAATTTTAAATTTTTGAATGGTAAATTACTGTTAGAACTAACTCGTTTAAACCTATGCCACACAGTTATATTGCAACCATGTGAAGCATAAAATGGTCACTAGAAAAATATAAAAGAAATCTAAGAACTGCAATACGATGGCAAGCGCGTTGGTAAATTTAAAAATTTTAAATAGTAAATTACTGTTATGGTCTACAATAAAATATCCTACCTAACTTATATAACTCATTTATTTTATATACACTATAATGTAATCTAACAGGAAACTGTAAAACTTGTTGATTAATGGTTTCCAGTTTCCTATTGCTACCACAAATATAAGAATGACAAAAATTAATTTTCAAACAAAACGTTGTATGATTTTATACAATAAATTTCTGAGTCTAGCGATGGGACCAGTACAAGAGGTAAAAACCATCTCATAGTAATGTTTTAGTAGACGCACAACAGTGTGGTATGCACATAAGTTAAGGCATCTTAATTGTTTTTTTTAATGCAATCTATTGTAGATCTCTTATCACTTCAAAATCATAACGGTGCTGTTATAAGTAAACAATGAAATATGAATGAAAATTTGGGACTGGGCAGTAAAGGCGAGGACTTAACCGATGCGATGAAAAATACTCTTAGGATACTATATTTTACTGTCTAAGAGATTAGGATCTGCTTTTACAAATTTTCAGAGCAAAAATCAATCAATTGGCTATTTACACAAACACTTATTTAATACCATTCGATCCTGTTTTCTATAAGGACCAAGAACACTCTATAGATCCTGCTAAAGTATATGTAATACAAATATTTGAAATCACCAAAAGAAAACACTTCACAATTATATTATAGGAAATATCCCCCATTTCGAAATTGTTCTATTTCAAAAAGCTTTAAACATTTATAGCGGAATTTGGCACGATACCAGGTATTTGTGTTATACGTTAAATTATTATCGGTGTTATTCAATTAAACTATAGGTAAATTTATCTCTGGGTTCGTATTCAGTTCACATATTACATCAGCCAGGAAACTACGCTACTAAAAATATTCATACGAAATACAGTCTACTTTGTGAACAATATGCTAATAATAGTGAAGTCTTTATTGATTTTTATGCAATTCAATTTAATAAAATGTTTAAATTCGAGCAGTTTAACATTTGTGATAGACAATTCTTTTTTATGGTACCTGACGTAATGAAGAATAATGCTGCCACGATCATGGATACAGTTCTCAACGAGAGGTCGAGTGAAAATAAAGAGATAGTTCTAGTTACATTCAATAGCCGAGGTAATTTTCATTGATTCACTTGTATCGTAGCTAATATTAGTGGACTGGGTATGATTGTATCAATTTTAATCTAACTGCCCATTACTTTATTAATACGCTAGTTAGATGAAATAAAGGCTTTTTATACAGTAAAGTATATACATATCTACGTATTTATACTACAATTTTGTATTTAAGTTACAAATAATTAATGTTACGTTATAGGAGCAAATTAGAAAAAAAGGAAAACATGTCAACGTGTGACGTCTACTAATGTGTAATATTCGTATACTGGTTGGCAAAATATAATTAAAAAAAATTAAAAACTTCATGACCTAATTTTGACTACCGAATGGTCGCTAGTAATAATATATTCGTTAGAATATTTAGAATTGAAGTAATAATCATTCTCCAATAATAATCTAGTTAGTAGTCTTTTCGCAAAATAATTTCAATTTTAACTCAATACATTGTCGCTTAGATACTTACATAGGCTCATAGGCTAAATAGAACAAAGTTATGTGAAGTTAGTTAAAATAATAAGCATGCTAATTCTTCCTTTAAAGATCTTGATGTTCGAAGAGTCAGATACTACAGTGATTATTTACGTAAATGACCCAGCACCGACGGATGCCGATATACGCTGCATGAACACATGCGACGGAAGCACGATTTCTTGGATCCAATGGAATGATGCTTACACTTACTGCTGCAACTATGATGACTTTCTTACCGCTTTCAAAATACTCGATGTCAGCGCGAGTGACAACCCACTACCAGATATAGACTTCTGAATGAATGTGCTGAAATAGTCACATATTTGCAAAATCGGTTTCAGTAACATTTGCATTAACAGTTATGCATATGTACTGCAATTAGACATAATTGTTTCGCTCTGTAATAATTAATCACTGTAATCAGACCCGAGCTATCAAAAGTCGTGACACTTTCTGAACAGTGTTCCTGTGGTTTGAACTACAACTTTTATTATCAAACGACTTTTATATATATCCTGTATAGAACATAAAACCTGTCAAAACATAATTACTCATAATTGAAGTTACTTGTCTTATATTGAATATGGTTTTAACGTTAGATTTATCAGACTTAAAAAAGAAATCTTAATTATAACATTTTATATCAATGAACAATGTTGTATTTTTACCTAGAGTTGGGAATCCCTAAGTAGCATTTTAGTTTATATTGTTATTAAGTAAACTTGTTAAGTAAAGTTTATGATTTGTAAAAGCCAGCGAATTAATCACCTCGTAGATGCCAACCATCAGGAGAGTTATAATGAAATATTTTTAATAATTTAATAATAAAAATTATGAAAAGTGCATTTTTTTTTAATCAATTTATTTATAAGTTACGTAAAATGGAACGCAATTTCCAACATAAAGTGACGTCACTCCATAAGCGAATAGTTGACATTAACTTACATGCGTACACAAACATTGAATAGCATTTATGAAATGGAACGGCTTTATTTAATCAAATCGGTGAAACATTGGTTATTTGATCATTCGGTGCACTTTGTTGCTATATTATGATTTGTTTAAATTTAATTTATTTCAAACTAATCCTTAGAACATTCTTTAAGGTCGGTAAATATAGTTTTGTAAAAAATTTCGTAATTTTTTGCTTTGTTTAAACTGTATTAATGATAATTAAAGAATTGAAGAACATTTAGATATAAAACAATAGGTCACTATGCTTTTTTCTGTGACATATATTTTTACTTACTGAAAATTTACCCATTGTTTGAAAATAGTCATCATTTGTACAAATAACGTGGCAGAGATCAACCGTTTTGCGAGCATTAATCAAAAACTACTGGATAAATTGCGATCAGATTTTTTTTACGTTTACTTCTCAGGTCCTTATTATAAAAATATCACGATAGTTTCATTTAATATTATAAGGTTGCAAGAAACTACAATTTTTATAAACACTAGGCGTGTATTTCCTTGCTGTGAAAAAGTGAGCCAAACTGTGTGGTGTTTTTTTCCCCTGTGCATAGAATATATTAATTGTATTCTAAAAGACGCGAACGGAGTTGCAGATAGCAGCTAGTTTATTAAATAAAAGTAAAAAGGTATTGTCTCCAATGCAGTTAAATAATATTCACTTGTCTTAGAGTGGCACCTTCTCGACTGATGTCACATCAAAACAATGAGAGTTTTCGCGCGAACGTTTAAAGAGAACTTTTAATTCGCAACAATTTATATTTAAATAGGCGAAGTCAATAAGTTTAGCATCTTTTTCTCGTTTGTTTATCAGCAGATTTTCTTTATTTTTTTTGTTTAGTAGGCATTGAAAAGATACGAAGAAAACAAAATTGGGATAATTTTATGCTTTTTCCTCACTTCCGAAGATTTATAAGTCTGTGATTGACATACTACAGGCTCCTTACATCTGCAATCTACCATATTTGTACAATACTTAATAAAGTGTTTAACATTTGGAAAATAATAAGAAATATAGATAATAATATTTATAATCGATTGACACGTAAAGAAAAAAAAACAATCTTTATGGTCGAATATGAACCATCAGGCGACCACTAGTTCAATCTATCGTACATATTTGAATATATATAATTTTGGTATCATTATCTAAGCTTTAAGCCTTCATGCTACACTAAAAACTAAAATATGTACAATCGTTTTCCCTTTAATAGTAGACTTTTTACAGTACGATCTTTTTGACGAGGCTTTTTGTGCTCCTTTAGTACTTTGGATATTTAAACATCATTATTCAATGTAATTTTGGCAAACTTTGGAAATTTATACACAAATTAAAATGTTTATGAACAATTTTAAGTACGTAGAATTTTGCATAAACATGAATAGTTTGCGATCCCTCTACCTAACGTAGAAAAACTCGATGTGATAAATATGATTCTTAAAATAACAAGAACATTGAACTAGAAAAATATTTATATTTCAAATGTTATTGAATTCGTGTAACAGTACCCTAAAAACATTATTAAGCAAATGTTATCAAACGTACACCGATAATATCAGCCAATTCTGCCTCGGTACAAACATACAACCGACCTTTTAATTCATCAGGTATCATATTTATGTATGAACTGTAAGTGCACTTAATAAAGTATGAGTCGGTGTCTTCCACATTAACATACAGGTAAGATAAACACTCTGTGTCATTAACTTTTATCACCTGAAAGAGAAATATAGTAATTTTGACACGAGATATACATTTTTTTTTATTTTAGGAATAAATAAACAAACAAGCAGTTAAGCTAATGTACTGTAGCAATTTAATACAGTTTATAATTACGTGTAATCAACTTCAAAGGAACAGCTGTTCTAAGGCCAGTTATAAAATTTCTAAAGAGTAATTGCATGCCAATGTATTTAGCTAACCACACGCTTCGAACCGGAATACAGTAGCGCGAATACTGCTGCATTGCGGTGTGGCTATAGGTATGGCGGGAGTACACTTTTGCAGTGAAACCTTCCTCAGCGGTTACCATTTTCGAACACACCGCCGATCGACGTAATTCAAATCCTTACGAATGGCCCGGAGATTTTGGAGACGGAAATCATCATCATGTAGTAGTTGGATCTTTATAAGTCTAAATAGCTACCACCCTCAAGTTGAAAACTTGTCACCAATCACTTAGACTTAGGTCCCGGTAGTTGTACTTGGGAGCCACTCTCCTCTAAATTTAGCGTAGTAATTAACTATCTTAGACCGAATTGTCATTTACATCTGGTGAGATTGTGGTCAAATGCAAAACATATCATCATTATCATCATCATCAGACTGTAAGAGAGTGCAGGACCACAGGCCTATTTCCGAAGGAAGGTATGGGCATAATAATAACAGCCAACGACGTATTGGCGATTTCAAACTCTGAGAAATCCAAGAGCATTTCGTCAGGTTTCTCAGGTTTCGTCACGATGTTTTCTTTCACAGTCAGCCGATAGTGTTACCAATTTAAATTAGTAAATGTACGCGAAGTACGAAAAATTCGTTGGTACACACCGGGGTTCGAACCTGCAGATATCGTATTGATGTGCCATCGGTCAAACCACTAGACCACCAAGCATATGAACTATTAAAAATTATACTGTGAAAAGATCAAAAAAGTCAGTACGACTTCTTCTGCTCAGTGCCTACTTTGTAAAACTTTATGGTAATAGTGTATATACAATTTCTTATGGGCCTTTCTGTTTGCATTTGTAGGTTCATTTAACGATCAGAGATGTCGAACGGTTCAACATAGGCTACCATAATATTTGTTCAGTCGGGTCATCAAGTACTTTGGACTAATTTTTCCACAGGAGTATATAGTGAAACAAATATTTACCTTCCACAAAAATGCTGGAGCGCGTCCTTTACCGGCATTAGTAATATAATTAGAAGCACCAGACCATACCGTGGTGTTTTGTTCGTAAATGCTTTTTATAGATTGTTCGAAATAATCCAATGCAGTCTGTAAAAAGAATCAAATTTAATGCAATTTCCACCTTCAAAATAAATATAAAGGAGGAAAATGATCAGTGTCAGTTATAATGTACTTATAATAAAATCTTCCTACGAGTATATACAGAAGGGTGTACATTTTATCTTGCGTTATAGAAGACGCATAATCTGAATTTGTCATTTAGACGATTATGTAATAAGTAAAAGTAATTACTACCAAAATATGAAATATAAACGCCAATAAGTGTGTGTGTGTTTATGATGACATAAAAGAAATGAAAACTTCTGTATAAAAAGGATAACAAAAAGTCAAAGTCATGCTGTGTTGCTAGGTGGTCACCCATCCAAGTAATGACTGCGCCCGACGTTACTTAACTTGGGTGATCGTACGAGCACCGGTGTTTTCAACACTGTATTCGACACAGTGTGTACCCCACCATATTACGTTACACAAAAGGTTGTAGATCAGAAATTCAAAGCCCTCCCACAAGAAGAATTATTTCAATAATAAAGAAACTTTGCTAGAACAGCTGATATCTGATCTTTACATTCTGTAGTTCGTATATAATTCCTGTAAAATATTTGTGTGTATCGAAGTTCTCTTAGGATCTCGGATTATACGAGATCGGAAGCTATTTCATTGCTCTCTTGTAAGTGAATAAGATGAGTTTTTTGGTTTTAATCGACATTAAAATGTTTGTTTGATAGCGTAGGTGCCATTATTAAGGTAAATTGGCTTTTAATCAACAGGTCATTATGTAATTTATGGACTAAAGAAATTAGACAGTTGTAAACTTCAATTAATGCTGCGAATAAAATTAGATATTGAAGTTGAAAATCAAATACTACTCAAAAAATTTATCGGACAAAAACTTTTGACGACCGAAAGCCGTACTAAATTTCATTTGATATTTAAAAGAAAAATCACTAACATTTACATTTCGTATAATTTTTTTAATATTATGAGTTATTTTTTGAGCAAACTTTTAAAAAATTCTTAGTGTGTCTTCACTATGTGGCTTAAAGTATCATTTTAACTATCCCCAATAATATTATATACTCGTATGCGAATGTGTTTGTTTGTTTATTTGTTACACTTTTACTTCGTAACTAATCTACTGATCATCACGAAATTTTGCATCAACGTTATCAAGGATGCAGATAAGGATATAAGTTACTTGTAATAAAAAAAAATGTGTTTAGGGATAGTTTAAATCTACATTAACCTGAGCGAATCCGCGGGCAATACTAAATAAGTAATGTACGTAAAGATTGTATGAGATTGTATAACAACATTGGTACTAATATTTTTATGAAGCAATTGTTACTCGCATTGTTATTATGATGTCCCCTTGTTACCTTATGTGTACTTAAATTAAAAAAATTAAAAAGTAAAAAATTAAAAAGTACTTCCCCGATGGCACTAAAACATAATAAACCTTTCCTTGCTGCATTGTTCCTGCTATATCCTAAGCATTTCAGTGATAAGTTGATTCGTCAAAATATAAGATATGGATAATAATATATGATAGTTGAATATTGTGACAATATCGTTTCTCAAACGATTCCATAATTTTTTGTAATACGCTAAGGGGATTTCAGTTATAAAGAAAAACTACTTTAGGTGAAATACGAGTAAGATGAGAACTTAACACGTTACGTGCCACATGTACCACGGGTGGTACACGTTAATCTTGATCTTTAGGCCAAGTGTACCACCGGTGGTACACGTTAAGATCGATATTTAGTCACGTGTACCACAGGTGGTAGACGTTAAGCTTGATCTTTGGGCCACGTGTACCACACATTTGTGCTGTTATACTTACACTATTTACTTACTTACATTTATATAACTACTGAACACAAAAGAATTAGTTAAGTATTAATATTGTAATATAACATTATATGAGAACATATTAATTTTTAGTCAAAATATCAAATGGCCTGAACGACATGTCAGGTAAAATAGGTTTGACACGGAACGTGTTAAAAATGGAATCACTCTAGCAAATTTTCTCAACTTACCTCGCTGGAACCGTAGCACGTTCGCCAATATGGTACGGAGTTCAAGTTGTTAACGAATGTACTTGTCTGTGCTGCACCGTATGCAACATCGTTAGCACTAACCAGTTGTCTTTTAGCGTAACAACAAACAGAAGTAACATTATGACAAGTGTATACTTCTGAAATATTTTCTTTATCAACTTCAGGATGGTCGAACCAGTGAAGCTCGTGGAAATTATTCTTTTCAGTGATAACCGGGTTGTATGCAACAACAGTGCTCATATTAAAGTAATCTTCGTTAGTATAAACCGTGTATACTGTTATCAGTATTTTATTAAGTATAAAGCCCACTATTTTTATATTAACTTCGCCACTTAACCTGCTTCTTTTAACGACAGGGTATACTTCATTATCGCAATTTATATCCTCAAAGCCGTATTGATGATCATCGTCAGAATCAATCTTGAAAATGTTTTGATGATCACATGCGACCGTTACATACGTTTTGTGGAATGGACTTATCTTTATGTATGGGTTATGGCAAACGAATATCAGTTTCTCATTTGAAGGTATCATTAATTGTTTTTCCGTTCCCCTTATTTCCGGAAATATTAAATTTTCATTTACTATGAAAGGCGTATAATGATTTACGTTCTGCCCGATATTTACGATGCAACAAGCTATAAACAATGTGGTTTTATTGTTTTCTCATTTATAACAAATTCCAATGCATGATTTAAAAATACTTATTTTGTTCTTAATAAAGTCTTCTCAGTTACATTCTACTTCACTACGAGTTACGGGTTCCTAATTATCAGAATTATGCTTATTTATATTTTATAGGTTTTAGCGTTTGATCACAATTTCACCTGATATTAAATGATAATGCACCCTGAATGGTAAATACGCTAAACCTAAAATGGACTGTCTCTTGAACGTAGCTACCGCAACACCGCTATAAGTGTTTGCTGACAGATTTTCAATTTGACGGCAATAGTGAACTAGGCGAGTGTAGAAAAACTCAACAGCCATGATATGCTTTCATTGCGATGTTTTCCTTTACTAATAAAGCTCCGCTTAGTACAGGATTCTAATCTACGTTTATGTGGGAAGACTGGAAATCGAATTGCCGAACACTGATCGAATCTGATCAACCATAACATACCAATTCAGTATACTCGTAAGATTGAACATAAGAAGATGTCCCTACTTTTTAATTAACTGCAACATATGTTTGTATACATTACTTGTTACATTTTGTATTCACCTCACTTTAATTAAACTTGACTTTAATTAAAAATGCAAGAAACTATGATACTATACACGATACGGATATTAGCCATTTTTAATCGAAATGCGTTCAGATAATTGCGTAAACCGTTATTGTGGCAGTGGCTTATAATCTAAGTGATGATTAGTCCGGTGAAGCTATGAAGGCACATCAGGCCAACAGTGTACAGTCAGTTTGAAAAAAAAAAGAAACTAAGTGACGCTAGCAATTATCGTTTTTTTAATTATACTGTATCTGTAAAGAACAGTGTAGAAATATTACTGAGCTCATATCAAAAATTAAAAAGTACTTACTTGTAGCAATAACCGTAAAATTAATTTGCAGGCTTTCATAAAGGTTACTAGCTCGACATATATAATTTCCTAAATTGTTGATTTTCAAACTTTCTCCAGTCTGGTCCGTTAGACTACCATTGAACAGCCATTCGTACTGAAACATAATTAGATATTAAAAACAGTCATGTGTGTGCTTATGATCACACGATAGACATGAAAGCGTATAAATAAATGCATGCTCAATAAAATTCATACACTTGCAACACTACACTAATCATATACGAATTATAAATAATATTATTTTACTATTATAATATGTAGTAATAAAGAAATAATTATAGAAACGATGTACTCCTTGTCAGATAGTAAGCATGGATGATGAAGATTGTGCCGAGTATATTGTTTAATTCCCTTGAAGAAGTTTCACTGCAACAATTTCTATAGATGGCAATAACAGTATTTATTAATACCAAGTTACGCTGTTGTGTCGTAGTTGTAGTGGTCTGGTGATTTAACCAGTAGAATAGCAATCCAATGTCCACAGGTTCAAACCCAGGCATATACCAACAAATTTTTTTGGAATTCACGCACATTTACTAATTTTAATTGATATCACTATCGATTGACGGTGAAGGAAAAAACATTGTGAAGAAACTTGGACCTGAGAAATGTTCTTATAGTACTACGTATGTGGAAAAAATACAGAACTGCGGATATCTCAGAGTTTGAAATCATCGATACGTCGTGGGCTGGTGTGGTGATTATACCGATACCTTCTTTCGGGTAGAGACCTATGGCCCTGGAGTGGGTCTCTTACAGGCTGATGATGATGACGCTGTTGCGTTATTCTGCTGTTGAGTAACTTACTGTCTTGTATCGTATGAAATTGAGTAACAAATATATTACAAGGCAATGAATATTTCTTGTATCGTAACTACAACTGTGAACAATACAAAGTATTCTACCTCACACTTTGTGCTTTCTTGGAAGCACATTGCAATAATGCAAGCAAACTATTATCCTTTTCAATAATAATGATGAATAACAGATAACCAATAAATAGCATAATAATGTTTTCTTTAATAATTTGTTATCCTTTGCGTAGATTACAATATCATCTGTTCCAATAATAAACATTTCTAAAAATAACATTTTTGTTTACCTTCGTATATGGTTCAGAACCCCCAGAGCAGTATAACTTCTCACTTTCGCACCAATTTACAGTTTGTTCAACAATTCTCAGTGTATTTAATGAAGCTAGCGTATCTGTGGATACATGGAAAATAGTAGGTTTATATTCAAAACTCTATTGACGTAAATTCTTCATTAAAAAAAAGTATTTACGAGTCATATTTCATAAGTTAAGATATTAAATCTTACATAAGGCATGATGACGGAATAGTTAAGAATTATGTTAAGTTGATCAAATATATCAAAGTTCATTCATCCCGTGGTATTTTCTTACTAAAGAGATGTTCGAGATTTTTAAGATACATTTCTATAAATTTAATTATTGACACTATCGACCGACGGTGAAGAATAACCTTGTGAGGAAACTTCAACCAACAAGGAAACCACAGGTGGTGCTATCATAAATATTATAAACTGTTTGGTATATAAATATAATTATTACAAAATATATACATTTTTTTAATTAAGACTAAATGATATGTAAAATGTAGTGAATAACATATTATTTCACACTTTTTTTCTGTATGTTTTTCAGTTTAAGTTAAAAGTGTCACATCTTAGTGATGTAGGTATTGCAACGATGTCCAAAATATCATCTAATATTTAATGGATATTTCATATAGATGATACTGACGGAGACATATCAATAGCAGACATATAGAGAGCAGTCTTCTCTCTAAAACCCTAAAATATCTCTTCAAATAATACAAGAGATATACTTGCCTGGTACATCAGTGTCTGTATAAGAATCAACTATATATTCGTCTTGTCCATGTATTACATTACTTCGCCAATGAAGGTCAATTATTTGATTTTGATCTGAAAGATTGTTTCGTGTATCTCATCATTTTATTCATATGAATAAAGATAATTCTTTAACCTCTAGATATAAATATAACAAACGGTCAAGCACTATTTCCGGCACAATTTATGAACACAGTTTTCTAAAAAAAATATATTTAATAAATAATCACGAACTATATATAGTGAAGTCGATTAAAAAAAAAAGTAAATTGTTAACAGTTAATTTTTTCCTTATTTTCAAAATTTCAATAACTGTTTGAGTATGCAAGAGAAAAAACTGTATTGAAAAACATTACTCTAAAAGTCACGACAACTTACTTCACTATAGTTAGATACTCCTAAACAATGAGAATAGAAAACTGAATGCTGTAAAAACTTATATTTTATTAAATTTATTGGATTATTCAATTAGATTTTATATTTGGTAACAAATAACACGGTTTGTTTGTATTTTTCGTTAAGAAGCGAACACTACGATTTAAATATAAAAAGATATAGTTTCACAATACTGCGAGTAAACTAGCTGATACGTGGATTTAAGTCTGCGTTGGTTATTCAATTAGCAATATATTTTACGTTAGAGGGAAAAACTTAAAAAAAAATCAAAAGCAAAATTACATTTTGCTTACATTTTTTTTGTACACAATATTGTCCGTTTACTTCACTTCTCCTGTGCATGCACATCACACCGCTTGCCACACTTCGCAATGACAAGAAAACGCATATCACAGAACGCGTAGTGGTCATAAAAATCGCAGTTTCTTTAAACTTTGATAACCTTATATTAAATAGATATATCGTGACAATATTTTGTTTAGTTAAAGACCAAATATTTAAGAAGTAAAACGAATAAAATTGATGGAAATCTATTCGTTCATTTTTTGAGTAATACGGAATTAAAGGCAGATGTCTGTAATTTTACTTATATATATTCTATTCTAAATAATTATATTTCGCAATATTACTTAGAGCGAGTATAAAATATTGAAATGATATCCATTATATAGATATCAACGTTTTGTGTCAATTGAATCTACTTTAAACCTTATTATAAAACTTTTGATTTATTACTGATTGTTACAAAATATATATTTAAATCCTGACCAGTGAAAACCTGAGTGATTTATAAAATAATTAATGTAAATCAATTCTGTAGTTTCTGTATTGTAAGCAAACAAACACAGAGACGTTGCAAGGATAATTCATAATTATTATTACCTTTGCTATTATTAAATGCTACTAGTGGTCTATCTTTTAAAGTAACTTCGACGTATTTCGTGCTATATCCGACAATATTTGATGCTTTGCATGCATAGAAGCTGTTTTCAATAACATTACTTATGTTCAAGAAACTTATGTATAGATATGGAGCGTAGAGAGTTGTAACCTGAAAATATAAACGTGTATTTTATAAGTGACTAATACTACTGGCCTGGCGGGCTTCACAGCTTTACCGGACTAATGAGATAAGCGCTTACAGCGCTCAGTGCCATGGTAACAAACTCAAGGGTGCCAAAGTCGACGAACCAACGACTTGGGCTGTTGCTATAGATGCAACAAGGTGAACCTTACGATGCTAAACTAACTAAGCTAATCGTATACACGTAAGGTATAGCCAGTTATAGTTACGTTCCAACTGAGAACATTTTAAATCTGCAAACGGGGTCCCAGGTATTAAAAACGATTAGTAAATAGGTAGTCAATAGTAATTTGCTACCGGTCTATTTTGGTCAATGACATATTGGTTCGGTATTCACACTGATTTATGGTTTAAGTTCATATTATATGGAAAGATTCCGGCTTTATATATTAATATCAGAGAACACCCTTCGGCTTCGTTGGTCATTAAAATAATGACGAAGGGTCAATCGAAATAAAAATAAAATAAGTATTCTAGAACAATCTAAGAAATAATCCACGTGAAATGGCCACTTTTCTTACCCGAGAAGGCAGTATGTTTTCATTGCCGTCTGTCCATATAATTTTTGGTTCAGGGTTTCCCGTTACTTTGCATGTCAATATATTTGTATAGCCTAATTGAATTTCAACTTTTTTCCCTTCACTGATTTCGACTCTAGGCAATGTGAGTTCTTATAAAAAAAACAAAAGATATATGATAAAAATTACTTATTCAATGTACAATGAAATATCGTACAAATATGAGATTAATAACATTATGATATGGCATATAAATCCTTTGGTGATATTATTGTTGACAGTTTTTTTTTTATTATTGTTCCGTCGTTATAAGAACTCCATGAATGATTAGAGACTGTGTTAGATGTCCAATCATTTCAATTCAACAACAATCAAGGTGATAAAAAGAATAATTTGTGAAAATTTCTGAATATAATTAACAATTTCTTTTTGAAGTGATTATGGCTCAATCGTTAGCGTGTTTCAATAGTGTGTCGAGGTAGATTCGAATTCTTGTGAATGAGCCGTAAGTTTTGGTGCCGGAAAATATTGTGATGAAAGCATAGCATGGTGTTAATGATTTTTCTAAGTCCGCCCTTAAGTTGAAAATATATCACCAAGGACCAACAGGTCTATTTTAACAGCTACACTTGAGAGCCACTCCCATTTTAAGTTTAGCGTGCTTATTATTTAAGACTATCATTATCATTTAACATCAGGAAGACTTATGGTCAAACGCTAAAATTTTTTAAATTCTTAATATTCATAAATTTAACTAAGTTACTATAAAGAACGCTGTGATTGACTCTAATTAGGAACACAATAAGTTTAATATCTGTAATATTCATAAATGTAACTAGGTTACTGTAAATAAAGCTGTGATTAACTATAATTACGAACACAATAAGTTTAATATCTGTAATATTCATAAATGTAACTAAATTACTGTAAATAAAGCTGTTATTAACTATAATTACGAACACAATAAGTTAAACCCTTAATAACCTAGAGTTTCAATTTTGATACCAATCTTTTAAACCGAATGTTCACATTACTATTAGTTTTTTTTTATAAGCTATATATATAAATTATATAGCTATATTTATAAAGCTATTTTTCCCTTCATCTAGACCCTCAAGCAAACACAGTAATATTAAAAATAAATCACTTTCGTAAATCAGGCTACTAAGGGTTAATAACTGTAATATTCATGAATGTAACTAAGTTACTGTAAAGATACCTGTAATATCTGTTATACCTTAATAAGTATATTTTGATACTATTGTTAATACATTTTCAATAAATAAATGAATATAAAATAAATTCATCACATATTGATACTACAGTAATACTAACGTTAATAAATTTTCAATTTGGAAAATGTATATATATTCCTAGTTTTGCGATAAATGGCAGAAGAAAATCAAATAACGGCTACAAATTAACTTAATTCTGCTTTCGTTCTAAAACTTCTCTCTTTCCTTTATGCTATAACTATACTTTTTGTTTGCTTCAGCACTCGTAATTGGTGTTCGTGTTCCTTATTACCAATTATAAATAGATCACCAGACCGTACGTTGATTTAAATAAATACAATTCGGGTACGTACCTTAAAATTGTCAGTCCACATTATTCTCTCTTGTGACAAAGCACGAGATAACATGCGAACATTTCTCCCGGATACCGAAACTATAACATAGTCTGTTTTATGGGTAATATTAAACTGAAAAAAGAAGTTATAAAAAATTTTTACTTAGTGAACGCATACGTGAATTCATATAATTCAACTGTGTCAAAGATTTAGTTTGAGACACTTGAGTCTCAAAACATATCTACAAGAAACATAAAATATCAGTCAACTTTTTTTAATGTTACTACAACTCGTCTTCTTATATTCGGGTATTCAGGACATCGCTGATTTAAATTATTCAGATTGTATTCCCGATACGAGATAACATGTTATATGTTTGCAACATGAGGAGAAATTAAAACCATGTAACTAGAAAAGTTTTAAGTATGAAGGTGGACGGATATAAGAGTAGAAGTAGACCTAAAAAGGTTTGGATGGATTGTGTGAAAAATGATATGTGTATAAAAGGTGTAAATACGGAGATGACGTGTGATAGAGGAGAGTGGAAAAGGAAAACATATTGCGCTGACCCTACTTAGGTGGGATAATAGGGTAAGAAGATGATGATGATGTTTCTAACATAATATTTCTTTACTCACTTTTAAATCTGTCGGTTGATGAGCCGGCAGTTCTGTTCTCATTAGGACTTTTGGATTACCTTTAATTGTTTCTCTGACGTATATTGGAACCTAAAATATTATAACAAAGACACTTTTAACATATTAGTTAACTTAAGTTTAGACTATGTTTACTCCTGGACACTATACAATGTCCAGTAACTGCCGGCCTAAAGCATACAATACTGCAGGTACTTAGCGGGCGCCTCCTGTTTGAAGATTAATTTCTTAAATTCAGGATAACCACAATCCAGACCCCGAATTGACTCTTGAAATAGAGCTGATCTTACTGAATGCGAAAGCCCTACATCAAACTTAGCAGAAGGCCAAGAGTTTTAACAAAGTTAATTAACTTTCATATAACCATCCTGAAAAACTAAACGGAGGCGGGTACACAAGATGAGTTCCTCTACGAAGACTTTAATTTCAAAAAGTTGATCATGTCTGTGTTATGCAAATGTGTTGCTTAAACATTTCATTATTTTATTTCACTATTGCTAACGCGAAAAGCTAGGTCAACATTTTTAGTTAGAGCATTATGATAATTTCTATGACTTTATGTGTAATTCGAATTACCATGAAGCAGGTTACTAAGTGGTTGCTAAAAATGTAGGTCGGACATGTTTTACAACCTGTTTTACTTGACATTTTTAATTTATCCTTGTCTGTTAATTCACAGGGTAATAATTATTTTATTGAAATAGTCTCTAGTATTGTCACTTAATTAAGTATAGGCGAAAAAGTCTAGCTTTTTTCGACACTTCTTCTACTTCTAGAAACTAATATTCATTACAAACCTCTCCTGTATTTTAATGCATATATAAGGAAAAAGAATACCTGATTTAATTCATCCTTTGAAATAACAAAAACGTTCCCAGAACAATTTTTTGCAATAGCGTTGTACATCCAGAATTGTTTGGGATCTTTCATACATTGCCCCAGTACTATAAATGTAATCTGATGGAGAAAACGATAATTAGTTTTTTTATACTTCTGACTCGAAAAATGGCATGACAACGTGTCTCCAATGTACGTAGCTAACTACAGTTACGAAAACGAAAAACAACTTCTGTTAACGAAAGATTTATAACCTATCGCCAGTCGCCGTTGTAATGCCGGTCTGCGAATCTTTCATCAGCTGGATATACATTACCTGACACCGAAACATGACCAGAGAATAGAAAGCCACTGTGTAGGGTTTATCACTATGTGTCTAGTATGATCTACACATACACCCTACCACCCCGCTTGAATATAGACTGTCACCGGTTGATCTAGAAACGGGACATACCTAAGCGTGCACTGTTGCCTATGTTACACGTATAAACAAATTCATAATTTGTAGATTGATGATTCTCTGTAAACCTTAGTTTTGAAGTTTCTTTTGAAAACTAAGTAAATTTTAGAAACCAATATGCTTCGATTTCAAGTATTCACGTATTGAGTTAAATAAAAACTCAGATGCAAACAGTTAGTATTTATAGATTAAATACTAAGCATCCACAGCGAAATAGTCCAGGCCGAGCTTGGAATTCTGTTTTGGACTATCACTCTCACGATTCCTCGGTATGCAATATGAACTTTGTACTTGTCTCTGAGGTGAAAAAATTACGCCAAAATATCAAAATTTTGATTTCATCCCGATCTAAAAGACTTTAACAGAGTGAAAAATTAAAAATAAACAAGAAAATGTTTATATATCTTCCAAAAAAAGAAAACAGTAAACGTATTGTATTTGCCAGATCAAATAACTCCCAATTTCAACATAATTCTTCCGTTGTAACGTTAGATACTAGGGGACTGCTGGTATTATGATAGTAAGCCAACCCCACGAACTACAATGGGAGTAAACATTAACAAACTTGTTCGACGTTATTACGAATCCTGCGATGAACTCAAGTTTTCGGTGAAGGAAAACATCGGAATGAAATGCCTTCGCTGTTATAATTATTATTACAGACTACTGCAATGGCCTCCTAGGCAGCTACAATACGAAAGTAGAAAACTTGTTGCCAAGCACCTATAGGCTTATTTCAACACTGAATATGATAGAATAAATAACAAGGAAGATTGTAGTCAAAACCTACTAAGTAGAAATAAGTAAATAATAGAAGAAAAACAGGCAGTGTCGTAATGGGATACGATAAAAGTGAAACTTTTGTATTACAGGGAAACATTTTAATTATAAAAATAAAACAAAAAGCCAACGTCACGCGATTTTCTCAGGCTGCCACCTATCTAAATACTGACTGTGCCCCACGTTGCTTAACTCTGCTTTCGGACGAGAACCGGTGCTGTCATCACTGCACAGTGCCCACACAGTGTTTACCCTCACCACTTTTTTTGTCTGACTAAATGGTTGCGTATTAGAATTTTAAATCACTTCAATAACCACAAGAAATGTAATATTTAAGCCTTACCTTTCAACGAGCTTACCTACTTAAGTATCAAATTACGATAATATCCAAATTTCTGTTGAAATGTGAAAAACACTTACTTGGCTTTTAGAATCTTGACATAATTTTATGATCTCTCTTTGTCTATAATAGTCTTTAGCCGGAGCATCAGTGATTACGTATATATTCGGCTTTGGTTCACTGATCCGTTTTAGTGCCTGTATAACTCCGTACAATGCCGGCTCCGGACAATCTAAATTCACCTCTGTAGCGTTTATTAAATTTAGTGCTACATCAAACAAATAGCGGTTATCGTAAATTTTGGAATTAGTAAGATCTAAAAAAAAAACAAATAATATTTGAAACTACATTTTAAGTATTAAATATTGTTTCAAAGTGATCGTTGTGTTGACAGTTCAAAGTATTTTTACAGTATGAAAGGAATAAGTCCATAAAAATGTTAGCATCATGAACAAATCAATAGTCAAATTTATGATGTATTAATAGCAGATGAAAATGTTGATAATTTTCTATTTGATAATGTTTAACGATTGCCATTATTTAATATTTATTACAAAACAATGAGGTCGAGAATGCTACTCGTCATCATTGATTAAGCCTAGCTATTATGTTTTTAATCTGTTTGTTGATGTTGTAACAGTGTTCTGAAGAACTATTTCATATGGTGCCCTCATCACCGTTCCAAACTTGCATCACCCGCTGCTGGCTGGTCGCTCATACACATACCCTAAAGCCCAGTAGAATGGCGACAACCATAAGGTTCTCTAGAAGCTTTATTATGCGCATACTAATGTTTTGGAATGGGTTACTAAGCACGGTGTCCCCCAGGGTTATGACATGGGGCTCTTTAAAAAAGGATTGAAATACGCTATTCAAGCTCGGCAAGACAACAGTGATGCCTCTGGAGTTGCAGTTGTCCATAGGCGACGGTAAACATTAACATCAGATAGGCCGTTTGCCTGTTTGCTACACTTTGGCATAAAAAAGCTAAAGTATGTGGTACAGTTGCGAAAATATTTGATACCGTTTTATCTGCGACTGTACCCCCAGAGTGATTTATCATACATAATAATTATTGGTTGATAAGATTTTCTAGTATGTGGTACGAAATGGGAATATAATGATATAACTATGCTAGATAACTATAATACACACAATAATACAGTATTCACCTAACCGTGATCTATTAAAGTTTCACCTTCCAGATAATGTTTGTCTTTCCATTCAGGAATTTAAAGTGGACGCATTACTCATTAAATATTTTATATTGTAGGGTTATTATACCCTCAGGTTCTCACAAAGGAATCGTATGTTCCAACCAAATTAAAAATCAAATTAAAGTTCACAGATTCTCAGTTAATATCACTGAGCATGATCACTTTATATCTGGCAGCGTTTGCAGAATTGTATTTTGTAAATTTTATTAATAAAAATTTCTAGATTCGAAGTTTCCAGAATTAGCGTTATATCATGCCAACATTCTATTCTATGGGAGGAAATCTTTAAATGAGTTCGATACTCATTAATAACAAAAATGTTAATACGTCAACAAGTTGTACATATTTCGAAAGCAAACTGTATTTGTAGATGAAGAATTTACGACGCTTACTTGATATTTCGCTGTAGATAAGCTGTAAGCCCTATTTACTCGAGAGTCAGTTAACGTTTCGTATATTATCTTGGCCGATTAATTACTGTTTCCTTCGTTAAACCAGAATAATAGAAATATCATACTCACATTCTATATCGTTAAATTTGACAATAATATACTTGTCAATAAACATATAATTCGAATATACATCAGATATTTGTGTCACCGTACTTCTTACTTCACTGATACTGTTTTTCATAGAAAATGTATTATCTATAACAAATGCTATAGAATTTCCACGCACATCGTAAAGCAAATTCGATGATATCAAAAGAAGTAAAATATTTTGTAACACCATATTTTGTGAATTTTATATTAAGCGATGTAAATTCAGTAACTGTTCAAACAAAGAAACAGTGTAATATTTGTGTATATTATTTATGTATTTAAATAGCAAGTGAGTGAGTAGATAATTTCGTATCAGTAATATTATGTGGCTTCGTGTCAAAGTTTTCCTGTTTATTCGTACAGCGGTTGATACTGAGCGGTTGCCCGGCGATAATATTAAATTGTTTATGAACACCGTCTTATCAAAAAATATAAATTACAATAACAGTACAGTCGTATACTTTCCGTATGTTAATACAGTACGTCATATACAAATACCTGCTGAGATATTTGTACGCCGACATGATGATCTATTGACGGATTTTAATGTTAGCTTAATTTCAACTACTGTTCACCTCCGGGAAGAATCAAGAAATTTCGTTCTCGATACTCTAATCACTTTGTGTAGTCTGACTATGTGTATCGTAAACGATGCAAGTATTTTTCTAATCATTTTATGTAGTCTTTATCATGGGCAGTATTCTGAAATTATGTTCAACCCAAAAAGTATTAAACGAAAACACTATTCTGATAATTAAAAACCGGTACTCAGTAGTGAAGTGGAATCTAGCTGAGAAGACTTTACTAAGACGAACATGTTTAAAACACATTAAAGTTTATTTTTACCCGAGAAAATGATAAAACCATTTTTTATAGTTTGTTGCGTCGTAAATATTGCTAAGAACGTAAATCATTACAAGTTTATACTAAGAAAGAGCCCTTTAATACGAGTATTATCGTAGTACATAAACCGGTTATAACTGCAAAGAACAGTTTCACCGATCTTCACTGACTCGGCCATCCTGAAATTGATAAATATTTCAGAAGTATAAAATTCTCATAATATTACCACTAATTATTGCTGCGCTAAAAGACACCTAGTTAGTGCTAATGATGTTGCATACGATGCAACACAGACATGTACATTCGTAAACAACTTGAATAATGTATCACACTGGCGAACTTGCTACGGTTGTAGCGGTTATTTCAATCCTTACCACCTGTTATCAAAGAGTGGAATATCTATGTTTGGCATCCATATAAAGTTGAAGTTATGGTGATACTATAAATAATCCCAAGGAGGGTTTATGTCAGGCAGGCGATCGAGAGTATAAATTAAGCCACATCATACATCACAACATGAAAAACATGTTGTGCCTACCCTACTTAGATGGGATAAGGGTAAGAAGATGATGAATGATGAAAGAATTCTAAAGACGCCTTGATTAACAGCTCAGTGTCCAGTTGTATTATATAGCAAATACATAATTGATTAGTGATGTAATATTTTAATGCATTTTATGTTTCCAATATATTGGTGATGTGGTTTTTGAATATCCGGAAGAAAATACGGTTCTCAAAGTCTCAAAACTCTGTAGTCATTCCTGAAACTTATTTGATTATAATTTTTTTACATACGAATCACTCTTACTCTGTGTTATTTAGGAGTTGGTAACAAACTCGAGATTACTATAACTAGGCTTAACGGATCATCTTATTATTTCTATTAAATGCTTAAAATCGATCTGTGGAGAATATTATTATCAGTTGTGTGTCACTATTCAATTCCATCTAACTATTAAGTCGATCCTTGTAAGACACCAAAATTAGACTATATTCCAAAAGAACCTTCATCGACACCTACTCTTTGTAAACTGATAAATGAAACATTTGAACTTGGAATCAACATAAAAACTTCAGATCCATTATTGATTCTCATTTAATCAATCGTCCATCGAATCTTTTGTTTGAATCCTTTTGCATAGAATGAATCAAATTTTATTTTAAAAAAGCAATACATAGCTTGTTTATGAGTAATGATTTATTAAAATATCAAATATGTTGACAAAATTTGTTTCTTATTTCTGTTATTACTATAATTATAAAGGAATACGTAAATATAATTAATGATATCAATAAGGTAATCGTTTCAGAAACTGTAAATGCAATTAAATTATTTTAAACAAATATGCTCTTCGATAAATCAAACGCAGCGAGAAAGTCCTCCAGCGTACAGCAATATGTAAACTTGTCTTTAGGAGTCAACCACAACATCGAGTTTCCGTCACAAATATTTTTGCAAAAGATGTCGTCGGCCTTAGGTGTTTCTTCGTTCACGTAGACCACTGCTATAATATCTTCGCTACCCTTGACGACCTGAACATAAAATTATTACTTTTTATTGAAACAAGACAAAGGGCTACCGAAAGATGATGTGATTTTTTTAGATGTCCTAGTCACTATATGTGTCTTTAAACCTACTATAAATAAAATTATAAGTGTCCAGAAATGAGGCATTAAGAAACAAATTTGTTGTTCAGCGAAATATGAATGACTCACCACAGTATTTGAGATATTGTACAAGGTCCCTTAAATTGCAAATGATATTTCGTTTATTATTTAAAAGTAACATCTCTAAATGCTTAAAATATCATCGTAATAAAAAATGTACCTTCCACAAATATCTTGGTGTTTTTCCTCCATTCTTCTCAGTATATTTACTTGCTCCAGACCACACTGATAATGTATCTTGTATAATAATTTGCGATCTTATAACATCTTCAATCTCTGACCACGAAGTCTATAATGAAATAGTAATAATTATTTGTACTGCGCCATTAAAAACATGTCATGGTGAAACAAGTAAGAACAAATAAGTGCTGATGGGCAGCAATTGTTATAGTTATAATATATTATCGTAGCGTTGGACACTGGATTAAATAAATTTGGATAAAACTGTTCGTTGGGATTATACAGTATGATTTTCTAGAAAAGGCATACAAATAACAAAAATGCGTGCAGTTTTCAATAAGTATTATGCATACTAATTATAAAACACTGCTTTTGGATTCACTTATGTATATATAATTAAAGCATCAATTCCTTATTAAATTCCTGAAGATAAAGATTTAATGCATAGTAAACCTTACGGTACTGGTAACGTACCCGCTCAGTGCAAGGCAGCCAAATCGGTACAGCGTTGAGATGATCAACATAAGTGCTGGCTTGCAATGGACCAAAGGTAACATCGGTGGCATTGACTAACTGGCCCTTAGTGTAGCAACATGAAGTGATATTGCTGCCACATGTGTAAACTTTATCTTGTTTTCCGCTCTCAATTTCAGGATGTTTAAACCATTTCAGTCGACCTCCATCGGCGCGATATCTTTCACTGATCAAAGTTACGTGAGTATACAAGGGCAAGTTTTCATGCGTATCCAAGCAAACTTCATAAGCTTCAATGAAAGATTTGCCAGTGAAGCCAACACGAATAGTTTCACTATTTTCTGCTAAGCAGTGAATGCCTGTCTTTTTTATAACTGGAATAATTTGTGTGCCGCAGTGGAAATCTGAATATTTGTATGTTTTTCCTTCAAACCAGAATTTGTTTTCATGATCACAAGTGACATCGATTTCATTCTTTCCAGGGAAGTATTGAAAAGCATTTGATTCATTCGGACATAAAAGTTTGAACTTTTCTCCGGAGTCGAATTTCAAATGTTTATTTGTGATTTTATGGTTGGGCCAAGTGGAAGATTCTGATAGGATAACTGGAGTGTTCGTGACTGATTCTTCGTCTGCGTTTACTAGACAGTCTGAAAATAATTTTAATGAAAAAATTTAAAAACGGAAAAGAAGTAAAAATCTACTGCTGACACTAGTACAGCACCATATTATATATTGGGGGCAAGGAGTAAGTATTAAAGTAACATCGGTATATTTTGTGATCTGTTTTAGGCTTCTGACTGCGTTAATCACAACTAAACAAAAACACTACAAGTACCATGTAAATCGACATTTACTTTTAAAGAGTATTATTACGACAAGAAGAGTCAGTTTCGTACATTCGTTAAAGTATATCTGTGAACAATGACAAGTCATACAAGTATTATCGTCAAAAATTATATAGAAAATATAAAGATAAACGAAATTAAGTTTCTGTTCTCGGTGACTGGGTTATTTATCGAATTGCCTGTTACGTTTTTACGTTTATATACTCTTTTTCAAGGACCAAACTGAAGTAAGTATTTTCAATTTGAAAGGATGAGTCTAACATGAAAAATATATCGTATCTTAATGTTACAATTTGAATTTAATTTGATTATATTGGCTGAAATCAATATTATATTACTTACCTTCAGAGGAAATGCTAAAATTTCTTTCCACGGTACCATGGATATTACTAATGCGACAAGAATATGCCCCCCAATCAAATATATCAATTTGGAAATTATATTTTCCTGATTTCACATGTTCGCCGTTATGAAACCATACAGCCTAAAAAACAAAATAAGAAACTTAGTTTTAATTGAGTACCATTACACTATAACTCGCTGTAATAGAAGAAACTAGCTCACCGTCGCTGTTGGCTTAGCAGAGACTTCACAGTTTAAGTCACCTTCTCCTATCCAATCAGTGACGATTGAATCGGTTAGTATTACGAACGTTGGCTTATATCCGACATTAACTAGAATTGTGTCCGAGTTAGACCCGAGGCTGTTGCTGACGCGACAAGTGTAGTTTGCATCCATGAATACAGTTGCATTTACAAAATTCAAGTACGGTCCGGTCACGTTCATCAAATTTCCATTCTTAAATAGAACATAACAATAATGAGTAGTCTGACAATAAACATCCTTTTTTATAATATATAGTTACTAATAAATTGTTGTTTCAATAAAGTTTCAAATTATATTTATATTTCAAGATATTCTACGTATAGAATAATACCACCTTTTAAATAATATTAATACTGTTGATTATTCAATTGAAACTCGATAACTTTCAATATATACAATACTGATGTATGCTGTAGTTAATTGTAGCTACTAACTCAAAAACTAAGTAAATCCATATTGTAGTATGTCGGCACATTATTGTAATACAAATTGTTGTTACAGTTGCTAACTTTATTAGCTCTTCTCGAGAGAGACATAAGAAATTAATAATGACGTCAGCTCACAACGCATTAGTTACGAGAAAATTTTAATATATACATCTGTACTTCACAAGGTATTTTTATTGCGCCGTATCACACTTTTTGCACAGTTTCTAATGAAATTCAATTTCTCAAATATTAGTCTGTTTCATAAAATTGATGAATCTGGAATGCATAAATTGTGTATAATCAGAGTCAAGCAATGCGTTTGATATGTTCGACATAAGGAAGTATTATAGAACACCTAATTTGTGATATCATAAGGAACCGAAACATATAAGTTCTTAACTTACCATGTACCATCGAACGGAATCCGTTGGTGTATGAGGTAGAAGACATTCAATCTTCTTTGTTTCTCCTTGTAAAATATATACTTCGTGAACATTTTCATAATCAATTTCCTCTATAACAAAAACCATTACTTATTATTTTACAGACTACAGATTAGGTAGGTTTATAAAAGGAAAATCTGCTTACCTGTAACAACACCGTCGAAAGATTGTGTGTCTGAACCGAATATATTTTTAGCTGTGCACCAATATGTTTTGCTGTCTGCTACAACTGGATTCTTTATTATAAGGGCTCCATCGTCGATAGAATATTTTTGATCTGAGAAAATGGAAATATACAAATAAATTAATACAATGCAAATAAGACGCATGGGATTCTACATAGTAGACTCTATACAAACTAAAGTTACTACAGAAACAATTCCAATAAAAGAAGGATTTCAAGGATAAGTGAGACTGTGAAATTAATTAACATAGTTGAGATTTAATACGTGATGAGTCTTATAACCTTGCATAATTTTTTCTCCTTCCTTGTGCTCGCTCCAACTTATATCTGGCTTCGGATACCCAGTAACATTGCAGGGGATTCTCAACGCGACATCTCCTATTAAGCCTTTAAATATTTTAACATTGTTGCTTATCCTCGGTGGAGCTAAAACAATATAAGTATTTAAATTAATTGTAAGGTAACAAGAAATACTTTTCTATAGATAACCATAGATTTTCTGAAAGTTAAAATAAAGTTCTATACTATATCTATATGTCAAATGTGCAATATAAAGAAATTACTTCAAGTATATTTACGCACGCCTAACAATAGTACCTAGTATAATTGTTATAAATTGGGCTCACCTTGGACGATTAGTTCTGAGATTACTTCTTGGGTGCCAATTGCATTCGTAGCAACACATTTGTAAATTCCTGCATCAGTCAACATAGCGCTCTCAATGTGTAACTGTTTTCCTACATTTTCTAATTTTTGGTATGTATCCATATCATGGCTCTTAAAATACCAGGTGACTTTAGGTTTGGGAACACCTTTCAGCATGCTTAAAAATGGAAATAATTGTTATAGAAATTTTGAGTAGCTTTAGGAACGTTAAAGCGTTTAAAAATACTACGTACTTGTAAGATATAGTTGCTGGTGCCTTCTCTCTTACAATTAAAGGGTTTGCAGATACCGTTAGCTCGGGAGCCTCTAAAAAAGTATTATTAATAATGAGTAAATATCAAGGCTAGAAAATAGCATCAGTGACACAGAAGTTGAGGATTATTAGGTTAATATGATATAGCTAGATGAGTTGAAAGTCATAAATCCGGAAGAGTGTTAAGTGTGAAGATAAACGGATATAGGAAGACTGAAGGAAGCTATGGATGCGTGAAAATTGATATATAAAAGACTGTGACAACTGAGATGATAATTGACAGATGACGAGTGAAAGAGGAATGCGTTTATCGACCCTACGTACATTGCGATAAGAGTAACAAAATCATGAAGCTGATAAGTAAACAAGAATCTAATCAATGTATGACACGACTACATTAGACTCGTATATCCTTTACAAGGTTTATAACTTTTGGAGATTTCTCCTCTCCTATCCTCTTGCAAACATTTACAAATTATTCAAATAATGAGTCTTATGAAAATGAAGTATATATTTCTGCTTAAAACATATTTTCATGAAATAAACAATCAATTAACATAAGAGTGAGTAATACAGCTTTTGTTGCGTATTAAATTTGATTCGATACACTGATACTTTATGAAGATTTAGAAATGATCTATTTTGCGTAACATGCATCGATCCAATCTGTATCGGATTTTTTTAATGTAGATATTGGAAACGATACAATGATATAGATTATAGATATAGAGTTAAAGAGATTATTTTAGTACACTGTAATATGTACATATATATATTCCATAGTACACTGATTAATTTACAATTTACACTACTATGTTACACTGTTTTATAAATGTAAAAGTTAGAAATTTTATAATCCTTTTAAAATACAACAAATCAATGTTCTTATTCAGTTGTTTGTGTGCAACTAAAACGAGACAAATTTATATACCACAAGTATTCTACTACTTTTGAAGCTATGCTGACTCAGTAATTAGCGCGTTCGAACACCACGTTGATCGACATAGGTTCGAATCCTTCCGAATACGCTGAAACTTTCGGTAAAGGCAAACATCATGATGAGATTATAGCATGGTGGTAGGGCTTTTACAAATCCTGCCTGGCTAGCTACCACTCTCGAGTTGAAAGTTCTGCCCCCAAGCACCTATAACTGTGTTTCTACAGCTGCACTAGAGAGCCTACCTCTCTAGGCTTAACGTGCTTACCATTTTAGAATACATCGTCATTTAACTTCAGATGAAATTGTGGTCCTTCCTCTACTCTTACATCCATCCACCTTCATATTTAAAACTTTTTTAGTTACATGGCTTTCATCTCTCCTCATGACATGCTCATACCATGTTAACCTATTACTCCTTAACTTCTCCGTCACTGGTGCTATTTTCAAACTTCCTCTTATAGACTCATTCTTAATTTTATCGATTCTAGTTATAGCACACATCCATCTTAACATTCGCGACTCTGTTACGTGTAGATTTTTCTCATCCGTCTCTTTCGTAGCTCAGCACTCAGATGCATACAGCATGACTGGTCTTATAATAGCTTTATACACCCTCCCCTTACGTTTCAAGGGTATTCGTGGATCAAAAGCTAGCCCAGACATCTTTCTTTACTTCATCCACCCCGCATTTATCCTATTTCTCACATCCTTGTCTATACTTTTACTTTTTGACACTTGGTCCTTATGTAAAAGGAAAAACAATTATTACAACATCTTCATTTAATACCAGATTTTAAAGTTTTAAAAACTACGATCTTTATATGCACTACTCGATGTTGTGAAGTGGGGCAAGTGGTACTGTACGTATTCGCAGGAGGGGAGAAAAACAACGTAGACAAAGTCGCTGGTATCGGTTAGTCATACATAAACGTACATCACCATACTCACCCAGATCATGTATATTAAGATTTACATCATAACTCTCGTTCAGGCTTTCATCGGAAATCAACGTAACACTACACCTATATTTTCCACGTAGATCTAAGTCCATGTATTTAATTATCAAAGCCGATCCATTTGAAGATACATAATATTTATCTGATGACTTTAAGGCTACCAAATTACTACTTTGTTCTGGTGTAAAATACCATTTAATGTCAATAGGTAATCTGGATTCGACTTTGCAAGGAATCATATACGATTTTCCATATCCAAGGTTCACTGTCTCTGAAAATAAATAAATGAATGTTGAGTAAAGTTACACATGCTCAGAACCGTCATAGATCCACATTTTCTTCATTATTTGAAAAATGTTAAGATGTTGGATGTACCCTTCGGATATATTTGCTGGCATAAATGAAACGCGAAGGATTTTATTCAATTTCGCTAGAATAGTAGTGCTTCGGGAATGTTCGCAGAGGCTCGCACAGATCATTTCCATGCCATCGTGCGAAAGAAAGCGATGTCTCTTACTGCAGCGCCTTCATGGTAGTGACAACACCATTTTGAAAACGATTGCTACCAGATCGGACTGCCCCTTCCAGAAACATTGGGTGGGGACAGTCATAAATCTCTAAAATAGATGATTTGTTTTTAACTAACAATACTAACCTAGTCACGTAAGCACTATTGTTACTAAAACTAAAAAGTATGTACTAACAAAACTATGGGCTGTAATGTAGTCTGAGAATAAAGTTTATTTTATTTATTATTATAGACTATGATGGACTTAGTCATGTTAATCATAATTCCAATAATTTTGTGATTTTAATAATAAAAACGTATATATAAAAGTACATTGATTTTCTTATTGGTTCTTTTGGACATTAAGGATATTTCCTGTAACCATGGTAGATTTGACATAAATATCTATCCCATGTGTGCGTAATTTAAATATAGTTTATTTTTCCTAGACTTGATCTGTATCGTTATAACTCTCATAAGAGAAACTCTTTATACGAATACACCATTTACGTTCAGACCTCAGTTAATTAACAATATCGAAGACGCCAACTTATTGGTTGTCATGCACGTGAACTGACAATAATAAAAAAGAAAACAGAATAACTGACTGTGTAACGGACATTAATATCGTTTTTTATCGAAAAATAATATCTATTATTGGGCGAAGTATCACTTCTGCACATCACAACATCACCACGTGTAAAGTCGTGGAAGTTTAGCGACCAGTGTTACACAGAGGAAGATCTTGAGGTAAATGGATTCTATCCTTACTGTTGTTAGCTGGATCTGAACGGAAACTTTTAAAAGTTCTCGTAAGACCTTTTGGGTTTACCCAGGGTAGCAGAAAGCCACCATGGGCTATTTCGGCGGTGCGTATGTTTCATGATCTTTATTAAAATTTTCATATACCTTAAATATTCTACTAATCTGATTGTTCGTTTTATATATTAGATAATTTCAAATTAATTACCACACACTTTTGTTACCAGCTTAATTACAGAAATCACACATCGGAAATCTTAAATAGGCATTGTATTTATTTTACCTTCCCGTGGACCAAGCCTTCGGAACGGAGATGATACTGTCACATCGATGGTTTCAGTCGTGGAACCCCGAGTGTTTGAAGAATAGCAATAATATTTCTTGGATGCTTTAACGTTATCCAGAGTTAAAATACTACTCGTACCGTTTTGATGATACTAAAAATCCACAATTAAAATAACATCAATCTTAAAAGGTATACCTTATCAAGATGAACATATTCATATCACATCATACCAAAATACTATTTAAATAAAAAAACTTAATTTTAATGTCTTCAACTAGCTTTTCAACTAGCTATGCCCGCGACTGCGTCCGCGTGATATTTCAATTCTAAACACAGTGTTTAATAAAATCATAGATTAAAAGGCGTGTCAAAACTCGACGTCGACTCTTTGTGAATGATTTTATTGTTCGAGACGTGGCGTGGCACTGCAATGTCTAGTAGTTGCTCATACTGTGAATGTGTAATTCTGACTTTCGATACACGGTGCGGCACTCAAAATAGCAGTCAGCGATGCTAAAATCTATTCAGCAGCTTTTGAGTAAATTACTTAGCTTTTGTTTTTTCTTATAAGTAAGATAAATATATATATATATGAATCCGATATATGTTATACCGGTGTATAATCTATCACCGTACCAAATTTCGTCAAAATCCGCCCAGTAGTTTTAAATGACAACGACAGACTGTAAACAAACAGACAGATAGATAGATAGACAAAAATTCTAAAAACAATAGAAATGCGTTCTGTCATTGATTCTCAGACCCCCAGAGTATTTTTTCTTAAATATGTTTAATGTACAGATTTCGTTTCGTTAGCCTTTTATTATACGTATCGATTGTTAAATAGTATCAGATAATTAAGGATAAATAGTTATTATGAATAATGCATTTAAAAAGCATTTTTTTCGACATTATTATGTACATTTAAAAGCTCTTATTAGCATACAGTACAATATATTACACGCCATATGCGAACTCGTTGTTATAAAGAAATAACGAATGACTAATTGACCGTGGGGACCAGAAACAATGAGATTCTAAAAATAACCCTTTTCAAACTTTATCGAATCGTAAGAATAATGACGTTGGCCTTCAAATGTATTCTACCCTCTTTTATTCAATGCTATATAAGCATTCGACGGTGCATTCGAGTAGAAGTCATATTCGGAATACTTGTATGTATTGGTAAGGAGCACATGCTGGTACACATATGTGTTACATTAACACACACTGATATGATTAGTTTTGCTAGCTTGGATAGACGGCGATGTTGCGTCCATAACAACAGCCCAAGCCGCAGGTTCAGCCACTTTGGCACCCTTGAGCTTCTTGTCATACAGCTGAGTGCGCTAAGCGCTCGCCCAAAACAAAAGAATAGGAATAAATCTTCAAGCAGACTACGACTACAGCATTCTAAGGTTTAAGTATGACTGTAGTGTAAAAAAGAGAGTTTATTTAATACCTGTTAATTTACCTACGGGCATAAAAATATATCGAGAATACTGCTCCTATGTAAATTCAGAATTTACATAAAAAGATCAGCATACCTGATTATGGGCTGGCATTACTACATTGTTCTCATCTTGCCATTCTACTTTTGGTTTTGGTCTTGCAATCGCGTAACATGCCATTGATATCGTACCTCCATATTTTACACTAATTTTTGATCCCTTGTCTATAATTATTATAGGTTTCATTGTAACAATAAGATCTGAAATAGTATAGAATTGTATAAATGGATTACTTTTCTATCATGGTTCGTCATCTCTGTTGGCTTCTAGCAGTGTTTGTCTTTTGATTTAGCAATCATTTTTGAAGAAATACTCTTACCAGCATAAGTGATATACAGCGTTTTTTAGAGGTACGAAGAAATTGGAAATGCAGGGAAACTGATTTGAAAACTATAAGCTTTCGAAGTAGATAATTTATAAACGGATATTTTTTTAAAACTGTCTTTTAAAATTGAAAAGTTTCTAAAACGTGTAAATGCCCTAATAGCTAGATGGCAATTAAATTGTATACTTACTAAAGCATTACTTTTATTAAAGTACCAGATTTCTTGCCAATTATTTTTTTTATTCTTTATGGGATTTAGCGTTTAACTATATTCTTATCTAATGTGTTCTAAGATGTCAAATACGCTATACCTATAGAGGACTAATCCTCTAGTGAACCACACATCTACAGGTGATTAGCGATAAATTTTGAATTTGTCGCTGATAGCTATCGCACTTAAAAAAGCCTTATCATTGTGCTATTGTTACATTACGATATTTTCCTTCGCCAAAAGATCCGACACATTCGCAGGAATTCGAACCTACGTCGATCGAGGTGGTATCCGAACTAACTATAAATTGAATCGTCATCGCTTCAAGATTATATTTGATTTGAAATTATATTTGAACAACTTCGACTATATCCAATTCTTTTCCTATGCATTATACTCCTATGAACCTATATCGATCAGCACAGAAAAATGTTAATGTTATTTCTTGTCATGCCCATTACGAAGCACTGAAGCAAAATTGATTTCACAAAAAAAAGCTATTCATTTCTAAGATTATTTTCTCTGCATCTCCCGCGGGATGAAATTCTTCCATATACTTCCAGTTAGATACCATACAAAAGAAATAAGAATAATGTGAGTTAATAATTTTGCCGTCCAAATAAAGTGGGACGCGTCTACCACTTTTTATAAAATATAGAGTACTAAATATATTCAAATTCAGAGAAAAAAGGTGCATCAAATAATTTTTTTTTTTGATCACCTATGACTTTTTGTTTATAAAAGGAGCCAGCTATAGACTTTTGATTTTTCTCCGATTTGTGTTTAAGTTAGATGCGCTCCTTATCTTGACGATGGCAGAATTATATAAAACCATTACTGAAAGCAAAGTAGTATAACGATACCTGTTACGTGTTCATCTCGACCGGCCTGATTTTCGGCTACACATTTAAATTTACGAGAGGGTGAAGCGTTGTTTACGTTCACTGTAAGTTCATCTCCATTTTCAGGCAAAGGTTCATAAAATGCAGATGATACAGTTTTAAAATACCAAGATATTGTAGGTCGTGGTTTTGCTACAAGAACTCTGTAAATAATAATAAAAAATAGATTTTTGGAAATTTTATATTATAGTGTAAACACCAAAGGAAAAAATATCGATTGGGAAATGAAACTCAATTATTTATTTAATACCAAAAAACTAAAATGAAGTGTAGAATATAAAACAACTTACTTGCATGGGATTTTAACTGTACTGGCATTAGTTGTTTCGAATTCCGTGTGAGATTTATCAATAACTGGCGGTACTGAAAAACAAAATAATGTTTACACTTCTTTATTCGAGAGTCCTTATTATTTTAGTTATAAAGTAATTTAATTTAAATTATTACGTCTTAAGTGTAATTTAATAGTTCATTTCATCAGTTGCCGTTGCTAATTAATGTACGTGTATAAGTTTTTGAACTAATTTGTGACCACAATTTGGATAATGCAAATTGATGATGCAACCAATGTTTTTGATTAATCTAAAGAGAAGGTTGATTTTCAAGTGCATCTGAATGTATTCAACTCCTAGTGTTATTTTTCTAGTTTCGTGTAGTAGCTACTTAAGAGCCGTGATATTCTATACGAAATCCTGCCCTTGAGAGCCGATTCTCTTCAAGCTTGTGTTTTAATGTTAACCTACGATATAATATGCAGTCCTCGTTAATCTTTTTGGCCCCTCTGAATATAGTCCTAAGTTCGAGCTTGCGCATAATATAGCCAAGAGTTTAATACAAAATAAAGTTATAATATTATTATAGGAATTTAATATAGGCATTTGTTTATCTTTAAGTTGTCTCGATGTTACATATATAATATAATAGGTATTTATACCCAAATTTGTGTTCTACGAAACTATATAGCGGTCAAAAAGTTTGCCGAAGACTAATGCAGTTAAAAAAATAGCTGTCAGTAAGATATTGTGTCTAAATAATTGATGTGGTATGATCATACATACTTGTTATTATTTTTGGCTGGACAGGCGTCTTAGAAATTCTTCGTACAGTTTGTCCATTTCTCTTTAATGTTCCTTTGACCTAAAACATATTGATTTTGCATTAAATCTTTTTTATTTTCTTTTTCCTCGTACTCTTTGGAATTTTAGGCTTTGTCTACTATCTAACCTTGTATTGAGTGATTACGTGATCTGAGATGGGGATAATATGCTATACCTAGAAGAGTACTAGATCTTGATTGCTGTTGTGGGAACACATTCAAAGGATTTGACTACAGATTTTTTACTTGAGGGTGATAGCTAACTTGGAGGAGTTAGAACAAACCCTACCACCATGCTATTGCTCAATTAAATAGCAAGCAGTTATGCAATTGACGTAAAATTAAGAAATCGTAGTAAATTGTTATTTATAACCAAACGGGAGGGAAACATCGCATATCAATTAAGTATAAGGTTGGACGTTACTTTGCACTCCCGCCTATAATTGATTGGCCGCTGGTTGGTCGACGGTTAAACCCAAAGTTAGTGGATGATTTAACCTGTCCTCGATTGACACTGATGGTATGTAACTGGAAAAAAGTAATAAGAAGATTCCCCGTGACGACGCGAAACACATGTAATAGAATGTAATCGCTATGCGTCAATCTGCAACATATTTTAATTCGTTGTTTTTCCATTTTTTTTTATTAGCGTTTTACAGTTACAGTCAATCAATTTCAGGTGAAAGTTCAAAATAACATCCACCCTAATATTTATGATGGATTTCCACAAAATAAAAGCTTTATTAATCAAATATCTTACATTAATTATTATTATTTCGTTGTTTCCTATATTTTTGCATACTTAAAACAAATATTGTATTCGTATTAATTTTCTAATATATTGACATGGTATGGGTGTACCATGCGGAAGGATGATAGTTATAGAACCAGATGAGTGTTAGTAGGAAGGTTGATGAATATAGGAGTAGAGGAAGATCGAGGAAAGTATGGATGGATTGTGCGCAGTATCATATACGTATAAAATGTATGAATAATGAACCAATAGCTCATAGAGGTGAGTGAAAAAGACAGACATCTTGTGCTTACGTAGAATAAGAGAGGGTGATGATGATGCTGATGGAATAGTTATACTAACCGCAATTTGAATCATGTGGTTAGGCGATGAAAATTGATCTGTCGTGAAGAAATTTCCACTGACCCTATACAATGGTAACTCTAGCAGAATATTTTCATTCATGTCTAATATTTGTGCTGTTTCTATTGTTACGTCGTTATCTGGATCCATTATAGTTATTGATAGGTAGTTCACTTCATCTGAAAACATTTATTTATATACAACTGTCATAGTGGACAGCGTGTTCGTCTTATAATTTCTCCAAATTACTTCATCGTAAATATCATACTTATTGGCAGTAAAAACATTCTTACTTTATTATTTTTCGCAACATTTAGATCTAATTTAAGAAAATAAATATATTGACAGTTTTGTATTTCAGCTAATATTGTGCCGAGAATAAAAACAAAAAGGAAACTATCCAACGATGATACATAAAATATCTAAAAAATGATCATATGAACTAAAATAAATTTTCACCTCTTACAATGTAACTTGAATTTTGTAGTGTTTTGATTGAGATGAATTCATCGTGTTTATCAACTACAGGAGAAGAGCAATTGCAAAATAAAGTGTAGGTCAGAAAGTATCATGAACAAGGACGAATTAATAGTGTAAGATTCAGGAGCCGAGGGTAGATTGGCCGCTCGCCAAGAACCAAACATTGCCAAGAAAGGCTGGTCCGTGAATCTGTATGTGATCGTGGTACTATATCCCGCACCTGTGGCGCATAACCGTTCTTTAGTTAACCGTTGTATTTATATTAAAAAAAAAAACATGTGTGCAACAGACAACTAATTTTATGTATAACCGTAATTAATGACTTGAAATAAATTAGGACCACTACCTGCTATAGGTTGAGTTACTGTCTCGTTTGCTGCCTTCGGTAATACTATTGAAAATCCATGATCAAACGAAAAGTCAGTCCGTCCGGTAATCACTACTGATGTAGAACTCTGTCCTGAAACCACCGCTGAATATTCTCCGGACTCAGGGTCCACTAACTCAATAGCCTGTAAAAGCAATAAATATTTAAGAAATAATAAAATAATTATATGTCTGTGAGAAGTTAATCGATTGATTTACCTTGGAGTTATTAGTCCACATAAGAGTTCTCGCAGTGATATCCCTGTAGGGTGCTCGAATTTTTAATGTGACGTTTTCACCAGAAGTAGTAATAAGCACGCTTTTTACTTTATCGTCAACGGTAAACTAAAAGATGAAGATTAAAAAAGTATGAGAAATAATGTGTTTTTTTTTTAATGAATGATAAATTAGATTTCAATTAATGGGCAATTGATATATCCTTACTGGTATACTTGTCAGCCGGTGCGGTGGCACCACTCGTGAAGTCAACAAACTCTTCTTTCCGCGAATTTTGACTCTGATAAGGTCGATCATCTGTGAATTAAATTAAACATACCTATAACACCATGGAACCTTTGAAGATATTTATTACATTTTAGTTTCTTGTTGTTTTTTCTACTTTGACAACCAATCCTCACAATTTAAAACTACTATTACTTATTTTAAAACTATCAAATACTGCCATTATCATGGCAACTGTTCCTTGTCACAAAGTCTAGTTTAACTTTATGAGATTTTATTTATGTAATTCATGGATTATTTTATTATTTGTAATTCATTTTGCTTGTACACAATAATGAAACTATTAAAAATCTCACAAAATTTGGCAATGCCCTGTGTAAATCTATATAAAATAAAAATGAGTTACTGAATGTATGTAAGTGCATAACTTCATTTAACATTCACTTTTTTTTTTTTGGTGTATTTGTAATTGTCAGGATAAGGATTGTATTGTCATGGTGCTAGCTAGCACTCTTCACATAAAAAAGTGAATAACTGGGCAAAAGACAATAAAGCAATCTTCTTATTCTTCTTCTTTATTTTTTTGGCTCCGTCACGGTTTGTGCACTAGCCAGCGTCAAGTAACAAGATTTCGCCAATTAATTACTATCGACCTTGCGATAATTATAATGTTCTAACAAGATGGTGGTTTCCTTGTTAGAACTTTCCATGGAGTTTTGGTGGCATCTCAGAATGCATGCTCTGTGGTATTATTTCCCATCCACTTCACTTGTGCATAATAACCGAACTATATTACGTAAAACACCACCAATATTACAAAATATAGGGTCTAATAACACAAGATTATGACTAAAATATAAAAACCACTACATGACAGACTAAGATCCCGCCAAAAAAACCTAAAGCAATCTTAAAAATATATTGACAGAGGTGACAGCCTGACCATTCAGTTGCCATTTTAACTCATTACACGGTCGTAATGTAAAGGAAAAAGTTTAGTCTCATTTTCTACGTAACCACACGCTTGCGAAGTTCGGACGGATAGGCTATTAAACGTAAAAGTCACAACATAGTAGGTCTAAGATATCGCCAAAATTTTGTGGTGTCTGATGTTGATAAGTTCATTGGTTGTTATGATATCGACTGTAGACGACATTTTCCAATCTCTGGGTAATCATAGCGTACCATTACATGAAAGATTATTAGTTGCAGTACATTCACAATAAACCTACGTTTAGTTATTTTACCGAACTTTAATAAAACACGTTATACTAGAAAAAAACATGCAAAAATGTATACAATGTAAAGCGTAATATACTCGTACGTGTGTTAAGAATCACTATGTTATTGAGAAACTAGAATACAAACTTGACAAGGTCTAATCTCAAAGTAATGTAATTACATTTGTTCTTGGATAGTAATTTACTTATTGTACCTAGTTATTGTAATGAACTATGGTGCGTGTAAAATTATTTCACAGTTCAATTTCAATTATAGTACGAAAAAAAATTTCTAGTACAAAATCATTGATTTATCAAATCAAATCAAAAATACTTTATTCAATTTAGGCCCTAAGAAGGCGCTTATGAACGTCAAAACTACCACCGGTTCGGAATACATCCCAGTCATCGAGAAGAACCGGCAAGAAACTCGATCGGGTTTATCTATTTAACATATATCATTTAATTGCCTAAGTAAATTTTACTAACCGTGGTCACTTCGTTCTTGTGTATTTTGAATACTTGACCTGAACAAGCCGCTGCAACTGTGTAGTATACCGAAAACCTTTGACTTTCAGGTGATCTACAATCACCTGTTAGAACAAACACTACCTGAAAGGATTACAAGAAAAGTATAATTGTATCATTTAAATACCAATTTCACGTGGGAGTTACACACTTTGCAAATTTTATAAATGTAACTGTCGTAGGCAAATGTACTACATATCATAAAAATGAAGTGTCTGTATGTAATTTCCAAATAACGACTTTTACTGATTGGATATGAACGTATACATGACAACGATAACAAAAGCACAACTTTTAAAAATTTTGTGTGTTTGTCTGTTTGTTTGTTCCGGGTAATCTTCGAAGCGGCTGGACCGATTTTGACAGAAATTCACTGAGGGATAGTTAAAATTACAACGAGTGATATAGGCTACTTTATTTTAGACTAGCTGTCATCCTGTAGCTTCGTCTATAGCACTATCTCCAAAACGATTGGACCTATTTTCAGCGAACTTTGATGAACAGATAGCTGATCTTATAAGAAGTAATTTACTAATTATAAAAAAACGCATGCAGAGCTGCGGGCAACAGCTAGTGTAAAATATACACGTAAAGTTTAGACATGATTTTTTATTAATACTTGATCTGGCCCACTTTTTTTTTAATCTTTATATGCTATTGTTACAGTATGATAGAAATATTACTAACCTGACTTTGCTTGCTTTGGCAGAGATCAATGACTTCCATGTAATCGTTATAATCTTTTGCTGAGGCGTCTGTAAATACATACACGTATGAACCGAGCCTACTTTCCTGTAGAGCTCGTTTGATACCTCCCATTGCCATTTCAGGACAATCTGTATTAATATTATTGTGCGCACTTAGTGAATACACAGATCTTCTAAAACTTGCACGATTGCTGGTTTTGTCTACGAGAGTTATGTCTGGAACAAATGGTATATTGGGATGTAGAATAGCCGACAGAAGGAGTTTAAACCCTTTATGTACGAAGTCAATTATTAATTAATATAATTTCAGTTAAATACAGTAATGAAGTGATTTTCAGACATTTTTGTGAATACCAAATTATTGGTAGTTACTTTTAAAAACAAAAAATAAATAAAAAATGAGTTGCATTCGCACTCTGAAGTATTTTATCTCACTTGATTCCATGCGTAACAATACAAAAAATACAATCATTTAGATGCGTTGCAGCTTCCAAAGTAGAATCATGAAGCTTCGCTTTAATAAACAGATCTAATGCAATAATTTTTTTCTTTACCAGTCGTTTCAACTCAAGATAAGGGTCCTGAGTCATACTTCACATAATTAGAAAGCGATCAAATATTTGCTTGCATCTTGTAATAACAGTTTCTTGAGTCTCTAGCTCACACAATTCTAAAGGGATCAAATGCCTACTTGTACGATATTGTACGTTCATGTGTTCTCATACCTATGGTAGTAATGGTTGTGATGTTTTAGAAAAAAATATACCGTAAATTTGACATAAGTGTATAAATGTTAGGAACGTACTTTTGGAATACGCCTATTGGATTCTGAAAACGTAGAAATCAGTAAGTTTAAAATAAGATTTTATTAATAGTTTATAGGTGATTAGCGTTTGACCACAATTTTACCTAATTATATGATCTTAAATGACGATTTGGCAAACACGTTAATCCTAAAGGAGGGCTGGCTCTCAAGTACAGCTACCTGATACACCCATCTTTGCTTTAGGACAGATTTTCAATTTTATAGTGATAGCTAGCCATATCAGCTTAGACAAAGTCCTACCACAATATAAATGCCAGTATTATTATTTGAATGCTTATCAGTGATGTAATATCAAAATGTTCTTGCAAAAATGAAGAGCAACGTGAGGACAAAGATGTCAAGTTATCTATTATGGGATAGATATCTACTATTTGTGAATTGTTAATTGGAGACGTTATAACCATTTGGTAATTTCTATACAACAATGCTTTACATTTTTTTTTTTGCCATTATTAAATTAATGCTACAAGGTAAGACACCTTAATATTGTTGTTGCGAATATATGTGAGGTGGCTGTTAATCGGCTCTATCCGCAACATTAATTATTTCGTTCTATTTGTATAATACAAGTTGTATAGTACAAATGCTGTTGTGGCTCGTTGACTCGTCGCTCGTATAGTCGTTTTCCGTAGGTTTTACTGTGTTTTTTTTACCACCGTGTAACTCCTATCTTAAACCTTTCGAACTATCTATCACTATTTCGTGTGTCTGTACTGATCAGACGCTAGTTAGTCTCTGTCCGTTCTGATCAGACGCTATACAATCTCTGTCTCTGTTTCCCGTTTGTATTCCTTAATTAAATGCCTCGCAGCTGTAATCCGCCAGCGAGCGCACTCCGCGTGTGTGGCCTCCTCACGTATTATTCGTCAGCCCGACGCGCGGTGACACATATTTCTGAAATCCTGTGCAACAAAACTTATCTCTAATAAATTATGTGTTATATCTTTTGTTCTTACAACCAATCAATCTTCAATGCCAATGTTCTTAGTCACAATAACTTATAACTAACACATTGTGAGTTTCTGAGTACTCGATAATAACAAAAACCTTAACCGTAGTATATTATCAATGTCTGACAATTTGTAAAACTATCACATAAAACGTAATGTCCCGCACATGGCTCGCTGTCCGTAACAATTGTATTTTAAACTAACTACAAGCAATAACAATTAGTTACATTTAATATAATTTATAGTAATATAACGTAATTATATTAACATTATTTGTACATTTATTTATCATTATGATTATATTAACATTTTCATTTCATTTAAATATAATAATAATAATGCTAGTCTAAATGAATCGTAGTACTTCCCTAAAAGCCTCTTCCCGAGGGAAGGTACGAGGTAAAGGTACCTATGGTGTAATAAGTTTGAAATTAGTGTTAGTTAGCTAGGATATATTTTTTGTTTTACACTCATAGTCGTAGTGGTCGGATGGTTTGAGAGGTGGAATATCAATCCGATGTTTGTAGGTTAGAATCTCGCCATTTACTGATCAATTTTTCGGATATCGCATACGTTTACTAATTTAAATATGTCACACTGACGGCTAACGGTAAAGGAACACAAAAGCGAGGAGTCCTGAACCTGAAAAATGTTCTTGAAGTATCATCGTGTGTAGGAAAATATAGAACTGTGAATTTCTCAGAGTTTGAAATCGCTAATACGTCGTGGGCTATCGTGATGATTATACCCATACCTACCATTGGAAAGAGACCTATGGCACTACAATAGGTCTCTTGCAGACAGTTGGTGATTTAATATAAAATAAAATCGTTTTCGTGGTCGATGTAGACATGTTCGAAACCTGGCGTATAATGGCGTATCAATGATTTTTTTTAATATGTGTACTTTTGCTCATCTAAATTGGTAACACAAGAAACCTGGACCTAAGATACGTTCTTATGGTGTTACTATATGTGAGCAAATATAGCGCTTAGGATTTCCCAGGCTTGCAAATCGATAACACGTAGGCCGATGTGGTAATTATGCTCATAACTTCCCTTAAATAGAGGCCTTTAGCCTGAAAGTGCGACTTTGAGACAGGCTAGACTACTATGTATTAATTATGGCTTTAAAATTGTGCCCCTATTTCGAACCCATACGAATAGTAAAGCCGTACAAGATATGGAGAAATAGTATCACACAAGAATTTATATTTGTATAAATACGCGTTGATTGTCATTCTGTCATTCTCTACCATCAGCGTTTACTCATGGATATGGTATGGCTTCGATAGTGCATCGAACTATGGCATTACACTATGCAGCAATTTGAATGAATAAGAATTAATTTTTAGTTTTCAAAATGGGTAATAATCAATTCAAATGGGAAATCAAGCATAACAATTAAAGACATGAAAGTAGATTACAATAGAAAACATTAGTATAGGTCTGAATGTTTGGATTATCAGAACTTATTACACATCTTTTTGCACCAACAGTATCTTTTACACACAAATATTAAATAGACAGAGACAAACAGGTTAAGTACATCTTCCTTCTTTCTTTCTCAACCTAATTTCCTTGTATATTTTTTAAAATAGATAGTTATTTCCTTATCTTTGACGAGTCGAAGTCTATATTTATCTCTATTCATCAAAATTAATATGTCCCTTACCTCTACGCATGTTTATATACAACAGATCGTAATAGCTATACATTAACTGCCAAAGGAAAAGGTTTGTTCTCTTTGTAATGGTCAAATTTCGCCCATTGGAAGATCTCCAATCTAATTAATTAGACGCAAATAACTAATAACGCTCTGCGCATGTTAATATAGATAACGTATTCACGGTATGGTTGCGGTTTTCCTTGCTTCTACTCTAGTTCCTCAATTATCACGCAAATAGTTATTGATTGTTTTAGTTTGAAGAAGATGGCAATAATAATAATAAGATCCCCGCTATAATTACTTAAGATACTAGAATATTCAGATGAATCAGATCAAATCAGATCATCAGATGAAATATCATTACATGACTCGCACCTTGTGAAATATTAAATGTTGTGTACGTTTATCTCGTACTGAATGAAGTTGTGAGTGTAAATCGGTTATTCAAAGCAATCTAGATATGATTAAATTCGTAGTTTTAACATCTTGTTCGTTTTTAGCTTCTAATATTTATTCAACTACTGGACGCTGGTCTTATTCAATACTGAGTAAAACAAGAGCTTTGCGGTCAAATGTCATAGAATTCCTTCAGAATTTTTAACGCATAACAAATTGCTCTATAGCTTTATTGAAATCAAAATTAGATATATTACCTGGATCGTTAAACGAGACGAGCACAAAATCTTTAATTTCACTAGACTTCTCTTCCAAAGCTACTTCCATTATTGGTCTACTTGTATCTTGACTTGTTCTATGTCATTCCACATAGACAGAGTGTCGTCGATAACGAATGTCAAGCTGCTCGTAGCCTCGCATGATGACCTTGACACTTTTATGAGTAACAGTAAAATAATTGAATATTTCTTTGGAACCATCTTGTGCGCTGCCGCCGAGCGCTTACCAGAATGACTACGAATAATCGTACAAGGTAACTGGTTTATATAGAATTTATTGAAAATTACATTGCAGGGTTTGTCCATGATGTCAGCAGTTTGTTACTATTAGGAATATTATTTTCCTTAATTTTAGGATAATAAAGTTATGATTTTACACTTAAGAGGAAATAGAGGTCTAATAATACTAATACAAAATAATCCCAAGGAGTGTTGATATCAGGCAGGCGACTGATCGTAAAAATCATACATGACAACATAACAAACATATTGTGCCGACTCTATTTAGATAGGAAAATAGTAAGGTAATGATGATGATGAATTTTTAGCAATAATTTCTAAAGTCATAAAGCATAGTTAATAAAATATGAAATCAAAAAGAAGTATATAAACGCATGTGGAGTCAGTCGCGGGTAATTATTAGTAATATATTCCTTACTAATGTTATATAAGCATATTATGTACGTTTGTTTGTTTGTTACGCCTTAACTAACCAACGGATATCATCACGTTCGTAGTGATACGAAAAAGGGCATAGGATAGCTTCTATCCAGAAAGAATGTAGTTTTCCCGAGACATAGATCAACTATTAACACGAGCAAGCCCGCAAGCGAGCGTTAATTAAGCGATGATGACTCAGTTGGTAGTATGTTCGGACACAGCCTCGAAGGACGTAAGTTCGAATCCTAGCAACTAATTCGGAGCTTTTGGTGAAGGAAAACATCGTGATGAAACCATAGCATGATAGTAGGGCTTTTTGTCTAGCAACTGATCAGGAGCTTTTGGTGAAGGGAAACATCTTGATGAAACCATAGCATGATAGTAAGGCTTTTTCTAAGTCCGTCTGGCTAGTTACCACCCTCAAGTTGAAAATCTATCTCCAAGCACCTGTTGGTGTGTTCCGGCAGCTGCACTTAAGAGCCAGTCTCTCGCTAGGTTTACCGTGACTACCGTCTTAGACCACATCATCATTTAACATCAGATGAGATTTCGGTCAAACGCTAATCTATGAAGTATAAAAAAGGAAAAGCTGTTTGTTACAACAAACACAATTATAATAGTAACAAGTAATTATTACAAATTCGTACGAAGCCGCGGATTCAGCTAGTCTATTACATAATTCTACTGACCGATAAACATAACAAAACTAGAGTAAGCAAACATCATGAGTCATTTATTAATTTGATAATAAAGTTATATTTAATTAATGTGGAATGAATGTTATAATTGCTATAAATATTTTAGATGGGTTTAACTGTTATTTCTGAGATTTATTGTTATGGGGGTTTAAAGACCATTTAAGAACACATATGCACGATCGCTATCTCATAATTTTCCCAGTATTTGAATGATCATGGAAATATATTTAGGTACGTCAGAAATACTAAGTTTATCCCCTTAAATTCTTAGTTATAATTTGGGCAAAAAAATAATTCTTGTTTTTTTTTATATTTAAAAATGACTCCAGACTTTTTTGTAGTATATTAAATTCCCTGCAAAAAGAAATTTACAGTGCGTCCTATCGTTCGATAAACAAGGGGATTGCCATACGGCTGAGTGCCATAAGCGCTCGTCCAAAAAGCCCGATATACCTGTGAAAGCCTGTCAGGCCAACATTAGTTAGTCAGTTCGAATAAAAAAATAAGGAGATTCGAAAACTAGCTGCCAGAGTGTTTACAAGTCAACACAAGCAGAGTCAGAACCTTTATTAAAAGTTGGTGTGAAAGTGTGATGTCTTATATTATAATATATTTCTTTGTAACAGTGGGATTTACCAATTACTACTGCAAAGCGTTATGGCGTTATTCACAAAATACTTATTCCTATTATTTAATTTGGGTTGGGATTCGTGGGAAAAATAGGCAACGATAATCAAGAAGTAGTGATTGTCAATATTATTACTTCAATAATAAACGTGTCAATGAAGTTGAGGTAGGTAGAAGCCGCTCTTAATATTTCAAAGTTCATCTGCTAACATCTGTTCTGTTATTGAATTATGTTCGAAAGAGATCTGTATTAATAGTTTTATTAAAACTTTTAGTCTTAAATTAAGGAGTATAAAACTTTAAATATTATCATTAAATTGACCATTTTTGTTACATGTTTACTATTTTAAACTATTTTTTAGTTCTCAGAGATATATTTGTGTAAAACGTATGTAGATCCATTTGTAAAATGTATTAAATCATATTTTTTACACGTTGCAGTGATCGCAGCTAATAATGCTCGGGAGGCCATAGTAATTCCTGAACCCTAAAATGCTTAGTGTCTCAAAAATGAAACATTGTCTCCAACTTATAAATAAAGTATTAACCGTAGTGAAACTATTACTTGGCATTCAAACAAAAACAAGAAAAGTACATAAGTCCGCTTGCTATTTGCTTGTTATTTTGCGCATTATTGTATATTATTTTGGAAAACTTTATTATCTCAAAAAAAAAAAAAAGAAAACGTGAATAATAATTGTACCTACAAACTATGTTTTGTAATTTTTTTATATACCTGTATAATACAATATAAGTCTAGATACAATAAGATTTGTTTTAGAAACAAAAAAGAAATCATGCATTTAAGTGTTCATAAACTATATTAAACTTACTGCAATTGAGAACTGAAGTGAATATAACCAGAAACTATCCGTATCAGAGGATTTATTACAGAAGGAGGAAATCCCATTCACATCCCGCTCACAAAATAAACGGCTAGAAAACCATCAGTGGTTTCAACTATGGCTTCCACAATATTAACATTATTATTGTGAAACGTAACTCAAAGCCAGTTTAATAGATTAAAGAATTAGTGAAAAATTGGAAATGAAAAGAGTTAGAAGAATTACAGTGAAAATAAATGCAAGTGCATCATATGCGATGAATACAGAATAATTAATGAATTGTTGTATGTACTTAATGCGTTCTCTGATTAGTAGTGATTAGTAACTGAGATTCGAATGCAGATTATATATACGATATTTGTTAAAGTTATCTTAATCCGATTACGATTAACTGAGCACAAAGACAATAGCGGTCAAACTCACTTTTTTTTATTCCGACTACTGCCTAATTATTCCACCAAATCCGTAAATTTGTTATTTAACGTGTAGATTATTAATTTATCTTTGTGTTATGATAACGTAATGCAATATAGTGTATTTTATATTTGGTACGTATGAGCAGTTTCGCTTAAGTGACGGTCATGAAACATTCTTTCCTATAAGTTTTTCGAAAATTAAAGTTATGCCAGTATTCCATTTTAATGTATAAACGTTTTTGTTTTCTAAAATGCTTTATGAAGATTTAATTAACATTTTTATTTCTGTATTAACTTTTTTTATATTTCACGTCCATCTTGCTCAAACGAATGTGCAATTTTTGGGTTCGATTCACGGTTCTGTAGCCGTAATTACAAAAGTAATATGCTTTATCGGCATATGCTTTGCTAATAAATGATTTGGCATCCTATATGTTTTCTGAGAGTGAAAAAAATGAAGTCATCAAGTTATCCATGGGGACTATGTACTATAATTTCTTTTATTCTGTTAGCGCCATTGTGCGGTTAGCATTTTTATTCCATGAAAATTAATGTCAGAATTTTAGCTTAGTTTTATACTAGCTCAGTTTAAGGAACACCAAGTCGATGCCAATCATACATATTTATAAACATTACACCAAATCGCTGACGCAAATTGTTGACCAAGTTTAAACGTAGCTGTATTTTCCTTGATTTTGACTACACTCCAGACAAACGCATTAGAACTTAGGATGAACAGTATTTATTTATTCAGTATATTACATACATGCGTCACATTTATGACACATCTACTGTAAGCGTAAAAACATTTTGTTACGCGTCATTTCGAAAGAACCGACGGTGTCACGACTTGGCTTTCCACGCGTCACTAACACTTTCACTATATATTTCCTTTCCAATAAAATTATTTATACTAATCAATTTATTCCGTGGTTTGTAGTATAATTTGGCATGTATTGCTGTAAAATTATTTGTTAAATGTAATTAAAAACAATGAATTATAACTTATTCTTCTCATTAGTAAAAAAGATTCTAAGCATGGCATTTCTTAATTTTGTATGCAATTTATGTCACCTCTTTAATAAGTATATTCTCTATATTTTGTTGAACATGCCAAATACTTATTACTCCGTATACTATGAAGTAATTAAAACCAGGCACTTTTATAGAATTCTATCTAATTGACGAACAAATTCCATCAAGATAAGAAAAACTTTTATATGGAAAGATAGATAATGTGCATCACTTACTGATGGAGTGTGTTAAGAATAGAACCGAATGAGAGTCGCCGATGTATCATCATTCATATATTAATTTAAGGCGAAAATTATACATTTTGGTAAAGGTTATTCGGATAAAGCCCAAAATTTTGCACGACCTTGTGGTGTTACCCCATCAAAGAATCCCTTAATGTAACCTTAGAAAGAATAGGTTTAATTAAATGAGGCTGATACAATAATACTCTGAATAAATATCGACTCCATGATATTTTACGTTACTAAGATAGGATTGTCTCTTCGAATTGAAAGCTTAAACTTTCTCAGGTAATGTAGCAACTTATAATTACATTTATCATGGTATATCAGAGTATATGAGGTAGCTCTCAGACCATCTCGTGAAACAATCTTTTCTCATAGCATCCTTTATGAAAATGAAAAAGAATTTGTTTAAAGTAAAGTCCTGATAATTTTAGTTTTTTTTTAAATTGTAAATAAAATAAGTATAGGTATTGCTATTGTTATCATCGTCTAACTGTTTGTAAACCTATCGATAGTTTAAAGCGCAACTTCATGGGTTTATTTTGAAACTGTGACTGCCAGTTACAGGGCGACAAAAGAGTTTTACATATTTTTATAAATATGTTTTTGCCAGACTACTTCCGATTTTCTAAAAGAGATAATTTTTTACACTAATTTCTTTAATACACCAATAAAATTTTATAGTAAAATACCATGCTCTGTAGTAAAGTATCATGCAACTTCGGGTTTAGTTGTCTGATAGATAACTAAAGTTAATAAACAAATTATTCCAAATCATGCATCAGATTGTAGGTGCACACCCTGTGCCTCACCGTCGCATTAAGTGGAACAGTATGCGTTATGAATTATGACAGTACGGACGCGCAATAAATATTACTTTCAAGATATCGGTGTATCAACTAAGTCACCTTAGTAAGGTAAGTAAGTATACACAGTACCTCGCATACTCAACAACATGTATCAATGTCACACCCTTTAAATCCTAGATAGGACCGCTGTTCTATTTAATATTGGTTTAGAGTAACTATAGGTTTTAATTACGCATTTAGATCAGTTGGATACATTACAAAAATGATGAAGCTTTTTTAAAAAATAATATTTATTAAGGTACCAAAATTACTGATAGTAATAAAAAAATCTGTTGAATTTCTATATTCATATAAGTAACAATAAATCAATCGCAACTTAGCATAATGAGGTAATAATCATATGATTTATTATTATATATTAAAGATTTCAAACAAATATAGTCCTTGGCAAATCAAAAGCGACGAGAAAATCCTCCAGCTCGCAGCAATATGTAAACTTGTCTTTAGGAGTCAACCACAACATCGCGTTTCCATCGCAAATATTTTTGCAAAATATATCGTCGTCCTTTGACGTTGGTTCGTTCAGGTAGACCACTGCTATAAGATCATCTCCACTTTTAACGACCTGTAGATGGAATTGATAACGTTTTATCAAAGCTTGGTATAGCTGATTACATTTCACGTAGTACAAAATAATGTGCTGAACAGCGACAGCGTCCAAATGATAAGAGATGATGATGGTCTATTGAAAGTCGAAATTAGTATAACAGCCTATAGATCTACTAATGTAAAGCTATTAATTATCTGTATAATATAGAAATAAGAGACCCTAAAACAAGTTTGTGGTTTAGTCAAATGCAAGTGACTTTAACTTTGGTGTCGCAAATGTAAGCCATAACTTGCCTAGAACTTTTCAATACAAAATTATGGAAAAATTACTATAGTAATACCATACAATAATTAATGTAAAGTACCTTCCATAAATATCTCGGTATTTTTCCTCCATTCTTCTCAATATATTTACTTGCTCCAGACCACACTGACAATGTTTCATGGATAATAAGTTGGTTTCTTATAACATCTTCAATATCTGACCATGAAGTCTGTAATTAAGCATTAATAATTCTTAGTAGATATCGTCATTAGTAGAACAATAGGAGTAAACGAGAAATGGCGCGCAGCAGCTTTTGTTTTATTTGGAGTTGATTCTACGTTTGAAAAAATTTCTTCCCACATTTTTTTTAATAACATTTTCCCTTTCTATTATAAAACGCAAGGAAAGCAACCAGAGTTAAGACGCAGATTAAATACATGCAAAAGCTGTTATCGATACATTCCTAGAAGATTTGATAACCAAGGATCATATATTAACCCAACCGGTGGCACAATTACTTTTAAGTCTAAATTATAATACACCGTATCTTAGATAGTGAAAGTATCTTACTTGATAATTTCTTGGACTACAGTTATAATAAGTGTTTACTATTAGCGTAGCAATCTTAGAAGCGAGGACTCCCTAATATTAGCTAATAGATTGTTTACAATATTAATAAAGGAATGACGGTCTACAGAGATAAACAATAACTCAGTAAAGACAAGTTTTTTGTTAATTTTGGCAAGCTCTATTAAAAATTTCCAGGTAACTTTAAGGTCACCCCTGGCTTTTTCGAACTCATTTTGATAAAATTTAGCTGTAACTGATTTAAGTAAATTTTTGCAAAAGTTTGTAATTTGGTTATTAGGAGCTCTTTAATGTCATTGAATGTTATCATAATTTCTGATACAGGGCAAAATACTAAAAGTAATCAAAGGTTTAAAGATTTTCTCTGTATTAAAGATTAGTAACACCTTGGTATTATTTTTGTTATAATGTGAAGCGATGATGGCACAGCTGATAGCGTGATAGAAAACTGCGTCAACGAACCCAGGTTCAAATACTTGTGATTAATTCAGATATTTTAGAGAAGTTAAAAAATTGTGATAAACTAGTATAGTGGTAGGGCTATTTCTAAGCTCGCCTGGCTAGCTACCATCCTCAAGTTGAAAATCTGTCGACAAGCAAGTGTTGTTCCGGTTTTCCAGCTGCTGCACTTGAGAATCAGCCCCCTCTAGGTTTATCGTGTTTACCATGCTAGACCACATCGTTGTTTAACATCAGACGAGATTGTCGTAAAATGATAAAAAAAATAAAGAATATCAAAAGTCGAAATAATCTGCACAATTCATTCAGAAGCTATATTTCAGATCTTATCAACAAAGGACTGGGGTAAAATCAATTTTCTGAATAATTGCTTTAATTGTATTCTCATCGATTCCGTTAATCATACAAAATGCATATTAAATAAAGATAATTGCATCACTTACGAACGCCAGTGACCCACAATATAAGAAAATAATGTTACTTATTACACTTGCAAGCAGCCTGTGTCTAAACTTAGTATGGGCTACACTTAAGATACTAATAACTTACCCTCTCAGAACAAGGCAGCCAAATAGGTACAGCGTTGACATGGTCAATGTAAGTGCTGGTTTGCACTGGGCCAAATGTAACATCGGTGACGTTAACCAACTGACCTTAATGTAGCAGCATGAAGTAATATTGCTACTACATGTATATATTTTATCTTGTTTTTCGTTCTTAATTTCAGGATCTTTAAACCATTTGAAGCGACCTCCATCGGCACGATATCTTGCACTGGTCAATGTCATGTGAGTATAAAAGGGCAAATTTTCCTGCGTATCCAGGCAGACTTCATAAGCTTCAATGAAAGATTTGCCAGAGAAACCAACACGAATAGTTTCACTGTTTTCTGCTAAGCAGCGACTGCCTGTCTTTTTTATAACAGGTGTAACTTGTGTATCGCAGTGAAAATCTGAATATTTGTATTATTTTCCTTCCAACAGAAATTTATTTTCATGATCACAAGTGACGTCGATTTCGTTCTTTCCAGGGAAGCTTTGGAAGGCACTTGATGTATTCGGGCACAAAAGTTTAAACTTTTCTCCGGAATCGAAGTTCAAGTATTGATTCTTGAATTTATAATGGGGCCAAGTGGATGATTCTGATAAGATAATTGGAGTTTTGGTGACTGACTTCATCTATGTTCACTAGACAGGCTGAAATTGAAGGTAATGATGATGAATAACTGATTGCATAGCAATGATTAGAACTAGGCAAAATATAGTGGTTTATATTGGCAATATCATTATCTCTTTAGACCAAATACGTCTACGCTGAAAAATCTACTCCATAACAGCTTTTTACGTTATTTTCGTTGGAATCGGTTATGTTAACTGAAATTGCTTACCTTGTGACGAAACATCAAAAACTCTTTCGATAATACCGTGAACATTGCTAATACGGCAAGAATATTCTCCCCAATCAAATATATCAATTTGAAAATTATCTCTCAAGGACTCCAAGACCTTGCCATTATGAAACCATTCAGCCTGTAAAGAATAAGTAAGACATGTATTTATAATCGGGTAAATTTATATCAAAACTCATTCTATTTTTTATGCGATTGCAAGTAAACTAAAATGCGGCTTATCTGATGGTAATTAATAACCATGGACACCTGCGACATAAGAGGCATCACAAATGCATTGCCGGCCTTTGAAAAAGGAGTAGGCTCGTTCCTTGAAGGTTTCTAGGTTATAATGATCCGGAAACGCCACTACTGGGAAGTCATTCCGAAAAACCGATGGAATAATATAGGAAAATATCTCACCGTTGCAGTCGGCTTAGCAGAGACTACACAGTTCAAATCACCTTCTCCTTTCCAATCAGTGATTGTTGAGTCGGTTAATGATATCAACTTTGGTTTATATCCAACATTGACTAGAATTGTGTCTGAACTAGAGCCAAAGGTGTTGCTAACACGACAAGTGTAGTTTGCATCCATGGATATGGTTGCATTTACAAAATGCAAGTACGGTCCGGTCACGTTCATTAAATGTTCGTTCTTAAATAGAAAATAACAATAATAAGGAATCATATAATAAGTTTGTTCTATGCATATATAGTTCTTAATGTATTACACCGGCAGACATAATTTTTCTTGTTCCAGGTCTGATTAATTTTTTTCTGCCACTTTGATAATGCTGATAACGAAATCAGACCTTATTATATCATATCACATCAGGTTTTTAGTAACGATAATACAATGGCTATTTTTTGAAAAAAATAAATTAAATTTTAGATTTTGGTGCCCTTTTCTCAAATACTGCGACCTCTCGTGAGAGAACATATTAGTTTCAACAACGACATACCCATTCGAAATGGTTTACATGAAAATAAGCCTTTACAGTTACTTTATTACAAGCATTTTACTGAAATTAGTGTTTATTTAAAAAAAAAAGTTTACGTTTTGCTTTTGGTATTTAATAAATTTTATCAATGGTTTTTGATTAAAAAACTTCTACAAAACAGAATGTCTTCAAGAAGGTGTTATAATAATGTGGATACATTTTGTTATATTTGTGGAAACTTTATGACTTTGAAGCAGAAATAGAAAATTACTGAGTTTGTTAAAAATTCGTATAATGCTTATTTTGGCTTCAAAATACAACTAAAATCGTGGACTCCGCAAGTAGTTTGTACTATTTATGTTGAACAATTACGACAGTGGACATACCGTAAACGACAATCTTTGCCTTTCGGTAGACCTATGATATGAAGAGAGCAGACTAATCATATTGATGATTGTGATTTTTATTGTACTAATGTGAAAGGTTTCAACTTTCAAACTTGATGAAACAATGAATAACAAGGAATTAGATGCTTGGGTGGCATCTAAAGATGCTGTTAATATTTTTGTAGGAAATAATAAGCATATATCTGATGTGATGGGGCAAATATGTGGGTATTTTCATGTTTCAAATAGTATAAATTGGCGACATTTGTGGCTCAAATACAAATAACGTTCCAAAAATTATCATTTTTCGGCAGATGTAATTATTTACTTATAGTTATTCATTAATTATCATTTTTAATATTCTGGAATATATGGATTGTTTCTGATTTTTTAACTAAAATTGATATTGTGGTTTATTGGATTGAAACGCTATGACTTTCAATATATATAGTTTTGATGTATTCTATGGTTGACTATAATTAGTGACTCGGTAGCCTTTTTTTATTATTTATATGTTAGCATTTAATTACAATCTTATTTGATGTTAAGTGACGATGTGGTCTAACATGGGTGCTTGTGGAGATGGAGACCCTATCGGACCACCGATATGTTAAGTTCGAGTTCTCCACCTCCCAAACCAGGAGAATAACCCGCCCCCGGAGGGGCGCGACGTTCCCCTGCTGGCGATGAGCTGCCTCGACCGCGAAATGGCGGAAGAGGCAGCCATTGTCCAGGCTTGGGTCATGCCCCCTCGACCGGGGAAGATGTCGACACGTCTGCTGCCCACCTTCGTGATGCTGTCACGGAGGTATGTGACGCTTCGATGCCGCGGAGCGTACACCGCCTAAACAGAAGGGCGGTTTACTGGTGGTCGTCGGAGAACGCTGATCTCTGCTGGGCAGTTTCCGAAGCCCTGAAAGCAGGGGCGGCTGTGCTTGTTGCAGATGGAAGGCCACCCGCCAGACTTCGCGTCCGCCTACCGGCCCCTCGTGTTGCTGGATGACACCGGGAAAGTACTGGAGAGAGCAATTACTTCCCGAGTAGTCCGGCACCTAGAGGGGGCGGGGCCGAACTTACCGGATGCGCAGTACGGCTTCCGGTCAGGGCGTTCTATGATAGACGCCCTGACCCTCCGGAAGTCACTGTCCACAGAAGCGACCTCCCAGGGCGAGAGGATTCTGGCGATGTTGCTTGACATCGCCAACATCTTCAACAGCCTGCCGCATGCAATTATAAGGGAGGCACTCCGGTATTTCGGAGTGCCCCCTTACTTGAAGCAGCTGTTGAAGGCGTACCTGGAGGATAGGCAGGTTGTCTATGTGGACAGCGACGGGAGAATGGTCCGGCGGAAACCGAGATGTGGGGTTCCACAGGGGTCGGCTTTGGGCCCACTCCTGTGGAACCTGGGCTACGACTGGGTGCTCCGGGGCGCGCTTCCATACGGAGCGCGCCTCATATTTTACGCGGACGACACCCTATTCGTAGCCAGGGGGAGAAGTGGGATGAAGTGGAGTGCCTGGCCACGATGCCTCAGGGTGGCCTTTGAGAAGACCGAGACCCTGCTATTTCATGGGCCTCGGCGAGGACCCAGATGAAGTATCTAGGTCTCACCCTGGACGGGCGTTGGCTGTTCGAGCTCCATTTTAAGGGGCTCGGACCCCGGATTGCAGGAGCGGCAGGGGCTCTCGGCCGATTGCTCCCCAATATAGGGGGGCCGAGCGCTGGTTGCCGCAGACTGTACATGGGGGTGGTGCAGGCGATGGCCGTCTACGGGGCACCGGTGTGGGCCGACGCCCTCGGTGCCGCCAACGTGCACGCGCTGCGCGCTGCGCAGCGTATCTTGGCACTGAGGGCGATACGGGGATACCGCACCGTGTTCTCATCGGCGGCCTTCGCGCTCGCCAGCTTCCTGCCTTGGCAGCTGGAGGCGGGAGTGCTTGCCACCGTGTATGAATTCACGGCGGCAAGGAAACGTTTACAGGAGCCTCCGGCTCCCAGGAAGATTGAAGTAAGGAGACGAGAGGGAAGGAAGGCGGTGATGGAGAGGTGGAGGCAGGACCTGGCGGACGCGTGGTATGGAAGATATACCGTTGATGCCGTCCGCCCGGTCCTGCCGGAATGGTTTAATAAGGAGTGGGGTTACCTGACGTTTCGACTGGTGCAGGTACTTACCGGCCATGGTTGCTTTGGCTGGTACATGCACCAGATCGCTCGCAAGGAGCCCACCGTCACATGTCACGAGTGTGGCGCTGAGGAAGATACCGCGCAGCACACTTTGTTTCATTTTAACTAACTGCGGCGGTGGGAAATGATCTATCGCTGCCGAGCGTGGTTACGGCCATGCTACTACTGCTATTATTCTACTTAAAACTTACTCTCCAAGGTGTACCCATACCGGTTACCGATAAGCTCGATCTTCTTGGGATTCATTTAAACGCCAACCTCAACTTTGGGCGTTCGATAAAAGCCAAGGCAAAATAGCTGCAAAAAAATTGGGGATCCTTTTCAGGGTGGAACAGTACTTTACGCCGTAAAACCTATCTACCTTCTATCTATCTATCTATCTATCTTTCAACCTATATAAGTCACAGATAAGGCTACGTGTAGAGTATTGCTGCCATCTTTGGGACGGCTATGCCAAATCCAGTTAGCCTTATTAGACTCCGTAGATTGCAGAGCTTGAAGGCTCATCGGTGACGAATCACTTATAGAAGCCAAATTGCAAACGCTACAACATCGGCGCAGGGTCGCTTGTCTTACGGTACTCTATCGGTTACACTTTGGGCAATGTGCACAAGATCTGCACCAGCTAATTCCACTGTCTCCATTTCATCTCAGGACTTCCAGACAGCGTACAGGGTTACATCCATTCGTAGTCGATTTACTATTCATTCGCACGAAGCGCTTTACATCTTCATTTATTATGCGAGCCGCAAAGGAACGAAACGCGCTATCTGCGTCTGTTTTTCCCAAAACATATAATATTACGGTGTTCAAAAGAAGAATTAATGCGATATTACTGAGCGAACGAGCTACATCCTAGTCCTCGTCCTCACTTTATATCAGGTGTGACTGAGGTCAAGCTTCGCCCAGTGTAATGTAAAAAAAAAACACGAGCTGTACTCATTTAATACTAGCATTATAAATATCTGTAACACGATTATTAATATTTTCTTTTTTGACATATTTTTTCTCCTGCAGCTTCTTGTCACTATTTAAATTTAAATATATATACCGATGTGATTGATACATTATAAGTTTCCATTAGCTCATAGTTGTTATCCAATACTATGACTATATGATTATTATTATCTGGATCTACTTTGATTGGATGTCTTAAAAGGCAGACAACGTATAGGTACAATATAGAGATCCGATCCTCCCGAATGGAGCCCTCGAGCATTTTGCTTGCGCGGATACAGTGACACTGATTTTTCAAACAGTCGTCTTTCCAACACAACACCGATCACCCCACACTATAGGCTGCTCTATTGGCATTTTTTTGAACTGAAATAATTTAGAATAACACAGTAGTCAGATACAAAATACATGTACAGGATCGTGGAACATAAATGCTTGGTACACATGTATATTTCATGAACTCATATATGTATGAAATGGATAGTTTAACTTAGTTTAGCTTAGCTAGTTAGACTCGGTATATTTGGCGATAGCCCAAGCCGAGGTGTGCCGTGCGCCCTTGTGCTAGTCGTCTATACAAAATTGGATGAATGCCTTGATCGCTCCCCTTAGTAATCCGGTGAATCTGTATAGGCCTCCGGATCAACAGTGTAGTCAGTTCGAAAAAAAAAAGTTACAACATACTCGGCTAAGTGACGCTGGTACACGGTGAAGCTATAATAACCCTTCAGGTTAACAGCCTAACAATCAATTCGAATAAAACTAGACACCGCTCATTGTCTTTTGAATCGTTAGAGCTGGTTAACTTATAGATTTATTTATACCTTGTTCTAAAAAAAAATATCTTATTGAACTAAAACAAATAATAGCTATAAAGCAGCATTCTTCGCTTACCATGTACCACCGAACGGAATCCGTTGGTGTAAGAGGTAGAAGACATTTAATCTTTTTTGTATCTCCTTCTAGAATATACACATCATGAACATTTTCGTAATCAACTTCCTCTAAAACAAAAACCATTATTTATTATTTTTATTTGATGCTTTAATGTTGGCTGGGTTACGAAAGAGATGGATGAGAGCAGACTACATGTGTCAGAAATGCGAATGTTAAGATGGATGTAAAATGTAAGTAAAATTGATAAGCCTAAGAATGATTATATCAGATGAAGTTTGAAAACAGCACCAGTGACAGTGAAGTTGAAGAGTAATAGGTTAGCATGGTATGGGCAGATCATGAGGAGAGAAAGCTATGTAATTAGAAAAGTTTTCATTGTACAGGATATAAGAGTACAGGAAGACCGAAAAAGGTATGTATAGATTGTGTGAAAAATGGTGTGTATAAAAAAGGTGTGAATACTGAGATGACATCTGACTGGAGAGAGTGGAAAAAGAAAACATGTTGTACTGATCCTACTCAGGTGGAATAACGGTAAGATGATGATGATGATTTAATGCTACTTATTAGGTAGGTTTAGAAACGAAAGTCTGCATACCTGTAACAGTACTGTTGAAAGATTGTCTATCTGAACCGAATATATTTTTAGCTGTGCACCAATAGGTTTTGGTGTCTGCTACAACTGGGTTCTTAATAACAAGAACTCCATCTTCGATGGAATACTTTTGATCTGAGAACAGACAATCACGCACAATATGAGTATCTTTAAAGAAAGGCTTAACAAAAATACAATAAGAAATACGGGTTTCGTCTTAGATTTTCACAAAGTCAGGTGCATTAACATACTTGGCATTGTATAATATTGTTGCAGTAAAAAAAATATACAATTATACATTAGTTATACTGTTACCTTGCACAATATTTTTTCCTCCCTTACGATCACTCCAACTTATATCTGGTTTCGGATACCCAGTAACATTGCAAGGGATTCTTAACGCAACACCTCCTGTTAAGCCTTTGAATATTTTAACCTTGTTGCTTATTCTTGCTGGAGCTAAAACAGTAGTATTTTTATAAATCTGTGTTATTTATGTTCATTTATATAAAAATGAAACCAATCATTTCAAAGATCATGAGATGATGAGCAAAGTAATACTACGACCGTCAGGAAAATAGGAGCATCTAACTAAAAGAAATATTGGAGTAAAATTGAAAAGTCTGCAGCCTGCGCAGTTAACAAAGAACATCTAACTCATTTTTAGATTAAGTGTAATTTGATAACAGAAACGCATAGTTGTACTAGAAATATCATGGTCCTATTTTCCTTTATGTTTTAGAATATATGTAAAACTTAGTATTGCAAAAAATCGCAAATGCAGTCCTCTTTCTGTAAACGACAAAATAGTTGTCACAAGTATGAGTTAATCATATGAAGAGTACGGAAGAATTTAAATCACATGGTTTAGCTTCAGTTTAAATGCGAAAAGGAGAGATGTTATTTCTAGTATAATTATGCAATGGTAATCGTAGTGAACTAGTCTATGCACAATGTTAGAATTCCTACCTTCAATAACCAGTTCTAAGGTTGTCTCATCATTACCCAAATGATTCGTAGCGATACATTTATAGTTTACAGCATCCGCCAACGTAACGTTTTTCATGTATAACTGCTCTCCAACATTTGACAACTTTTTGTATCCATTTATTTGTTTGCTCGTAAAATACCAGGTGACCGTAGGTTTAGGAACACCCTTTAATATACTAAAAAAAGGTCTATTTATGAAAGACTTTCAGCTTGGACCACGATTAAAGCGTACAAAAATTGCTACTTACTCGCAGGATATAGTTGGTGATGTATTCTCTCTTACTATCAAAGGTTTTCTAAATTTCTTTAGTTCAGGTCTCGCTAAAATTAATGTAAATATAATTACAATAACAATAAAATCTTAAGAATATCAGAGTAAAAAATGCTTCTAAAGTGTTTACGTACAAACTAGCATCATGTATACAAATATACTCACTCAAATCATGTATTTTGAGATTTACATCATAGCTTTGGGTCTCCTTTTCATCGGAAACCAACGTAACTCTGCACCTATATTTTCCGCGTAAATCCAAGTCCATGTATTTAATTATCAATGCGGATTCATTTGATGATACATAATATTTATCTGATGGTTTCAGAGATTCCATATTACTACTTTGTTCTGGCATAAAGAACCATTTAATTTTAACTGGTAATTCGGATTCAACTTTACAAGGGATTGTATACGATTTTCCATAACCAAGATTCTTCGTCTCTGAAAATGAACACATGGGACATAGGTAAGATTAAAAAAAAACATTGTAAAGGAAATAAAAGTACTTTTTTGACATTAGAAATACATTTTGTTTTATTATGCAAAATAGTGAAGCATATAATGTTCGTCTTGGGTATATATATTTTGAACAACAAGTAAAATGTGAATCATAATTTAACTGAATAAAAGTATAGATGGTTTTAATTTGATATTGGGTTCAATTTAAAATAGTCCAGTACTATTTTACAAGAATCGAAAACTGAATAATAAATTAACAGACGTTATATATTACCTTCTTGTGGATCATGACTTTGGAATGGAGATAGAACTGTCACATCGATGGGTGCAATCGTGAAACCTCGTTTATTGGAAGAATGGCAATAATATTTTCTTGAAATGGTTACGTCTTTAAGTGTTAATTTACTAAGGTATTTAAAGTACATATTTCCAGTGGACTCTTGGTGATGCTAAAAGTTAATACTTAAAATGAAAAATATATATCTTAATACATTTAAAATAAATAAACATGACTAAGCAAAAATTTGAAATATTATACGCTCACTGTAATTAGTGTAAAAAGTATTCTCGTTTCTATGATGTTTCTTAATAAACCTTCGAATAACGCTTTAAAATCAACGGGTAGTTAAAAATTACTTTTTATTTTTTTTCGAACTGACCTACACTGCTAACCAATAAGGCCTTTACATTTCCACCGGACTTTATAGTTCCACCGGACTCGTTAAAAATTATGTTTTTTTTTAAATTATGTTTCAACTTCGACAATTTCTTTTACTATTATTTTTAACATAGATATATTCAAAAATATCAAAAATAAAAAGGACTCCTGCAGGACTAAATCGCTACAAGAATACCTTGAAGCGACGATCGCACAGTTGGTAGTGTGTTCGGACACATCGTCGAAGGACGTAGTTTCGAATCCTAGTGACTGAATCGGAGCTCTCGATGAAGCAAAACATCGTGATGAAAACATAGCATGGTGGTAAGGCTTTTTCTAAGTCCTCCTAGCTAGGTACACCCTCAAGTAGAAAATCTATCGTCAAGCACCTGTTGGTGTGTTCCGGCAGCTGCACTTGAGAGCCTGTATCCCTCTAGGTTTAGCGTGACTACCATTTTAGACCACATCATCATTTGACATCAGATGACATTGTGGTCAAACGCTAACCTACAAAGTTTAAATAATAATAACAATCAGTAGAGAGAGAAAGAGAGTGTAGTATATGAAGCCCGCTCTATTATTAAAAAATTAAATTATGAAATTGCTGACACTAAAAATATTAGTAAAGATCTCTTACCTTCATTATTAAAAGCGACGAGCACGAAATCTTTAATTTCAGTCGATTTCTCCTCCAACGTTACGTTCATAATTCGGTCAACTTGTTGCTTGACCTGTTCAATAACACCACTCATAGAGGCAGTGTCATCAATAACAAATGTCAAGCTGATGGTACTCTCGCATGATGACTTCAAAATTTTGAGTAGTAAAAGAAAAATAATCGAATATTTCTGAGGAAACATTTTGCGCCCTACTGGTGTGCGCTTACCGGAATAAAGTAATTTTACCAACAACGGCTTTATATAGAATCAGTTGAAAATAACAATTGTAGGTTTTCCCTGTAGATACACTATTTAATAATGTTGGCCAATAGTTATACATTAGATTATTATCAAAGGAACAAAATTTCGCTGCAGGTTGGGTCCTAAAATGTATAATATGTCGGAGGAGGTGACTTACGAGCAGCGTAAAGCACGCTTAATTGTACGTTTCGCAACGCGGTGTACTTTCAATGATTCTGCTATTCAAATTACACTTTAGAAACAAAGAAAAAATATACATACATGTATTTATGTCGAAAACAATGTTATTTCTAATAACCTATATATATAGGTCAAAATAGGAATCTATATAGACGTTATGACATTTTTGTAACTTCGTAATTAACCCTTAAATGCATATTGTTGCCGATTAACCATATTCCACTTAATTTTTATTTAAAAACCTGAGTATATTCGTTTCCTAAAGCGTATTAAAACCTTAGAAAGTATCTTACGTAGGAAAGGGAAAAGTTGACATTACTTTTGGCGGCTTAGTAAGTTGTAGAGAGGGAAAGTTATATCTTCTTTTTGTTGTTGTTTTAAAATTATTTTCAAAATTCAAAAGTAAACTTATGCATTTAAGGATTAAGGAACATTAATAAAAATAAAATTAAATAAACTCCAAGAGAATGGAACTCGCAGTTTAGTCGCAAAGATAATAATTTAAAAAAAAATCGGACGTCTACTGCAAAGGAAAGGACGAACCTACTATTATTACCAAAAGCGATAGTTTTTTTTTTTTTTTTCTTGGTTACACATAAATAATTACATTGTTGATAAAAGAAGAATTGAGTAATATCTTAACGCATGCTCCAAACTATTAGGCTTAGGTCCGCGAAGATTTGCATTTGAATTCATTTTGTATTGTAGGTGAGCACTAAGGAAGGAATTTTGGAAATACAATTCTTAACGTGGTGAAAAATAGAATAGCAATTACTCTTTTATATATACAGTTTTAAATTAAGCACTCGATATATCTACTTCTTACTTTATAATTTTAAAATAATATAAACACAGTTACATGGTTAAAACGGAAGCTGTGATACAAGAGTAACCTTGCCGTACCCAAGATTCGTCTGCTATTACTACTAACCAAACTTCTCAATCTGTTATCAGAAGCTTTTCATTTTTTTTTTGTAATAAAGTTAAAAGGCATAACTTAGATCGTACGAAAGACAGCTACTTTATCATTTAAAAAAATACGTGATACTATGGTCTGTTGGAATAGTTTTCAAATTAATGGAACCACTGTGTATAAGATTTATTCCCCTTCCAATTCTCCTTAATATGAGATATATTTGTATTGTTGTATAGTTATTTATATAACAGTAGCTATTATTTTACTGGCTGATAAGAACGGAAAACCAGAATGGAGTAACACTGAATCATTAACTTGTTTTGGGTTTAGTACCAATATTGTATTTAATGTTGGATGTGGGTTTCAAATTCTAACCCTTCAGTTACAATTTTAATTTTAAAAATCCAATCATTTATACAAGATCTATTGTTTATCCATATATTAAATAATAATGTATATTAAAATGAATAAACCCTCCTTGAACACACTCTGGTGCCACCTTAATCGACATAGATCTTGAATTTCGTGAACCATAAACCATAGCATACTAAGTAGATTTTCATTAATCGTAGCTAATAACTAGTTGAGCACTCATTGGTTGGTACCTGCAGGGGCATTTTAAGCCTGATAAATCCGTTAAACTTCGTCCTAGGGTCCATTACGAAATTACCTCGCGAATAATGAGGAATGAATGAATCTGACTTGATGATAGCTTAGTTGATAGCCTGTTCCGACACCCCATCGATGGACGTCAATTCAAATCCCTGGAACTGAGTCCGAGCTTTTGGTGAAGGAAAACATCGTGATGAAACCATATAGCGCGTTGAAAATCTGTCTCAAAGCACCTATTGGTATTTTCCGACAGCTACACATAAGAGCTAGTTCTTCTCTAGGTTCAGCGTGTTTACCACCTTGGACCACATCGTCATTTAATACCAGATGAGATTGTGGTCAAAACGCTAAAACCTATTATGTATAAAAAAATAAGAGAAAAGCCTAATAATTGGATTTTAACCTATAAATTCAAGATATGGGGTATTCTTGAAACTACTAAGAATTTCGAAGGTTGCGTCAATCTCTTTCCTAAAAAAGGCAGATATTAAATCACTATGCAACCTACGTCTTTAGGAGGACGTAATTCGGAGGTTCATATTTCATTTTCTATTTTTCAGTACGAGTAATATTCTAAATAACTATATTGTTACGAATATATGTGAGGTGGTTGTAAATCAGCTCTATCCGCAACATTAATTATTTCACGTTCTATATATACAATACAAGTCGTATAGTACAAATGTTGTTGTGGCTCGTTAACTCGTCGTTTGCCGTAAGTATTACTATGGTTAGTTATCGCCGCGTATCTCTTATCTTGAACCTCTCGAACTATTTATCACTATTTCGTGTGTCTGTACTGATCAGACGCTACTCAGTCTTTGTCCGTTCTGATCCAACGCTATACAGTCTCTGTTTTGTTTCCCGTTTGTATTCCTTATTTAAATGCCTTGCAGCTGTGAGCCGCTAGCGAGCGCACTCCGCGTGTGTGGCCTCCTTCCGTATTTTTTCTCAGCCCGACGCGCGACGACATTGCGTGGGGAGTGCTCGTAGGAATATTTTTAGTGAATGGACCCAATGATTCCATTGTCCATTTCGTTTTCTATATATGACACCATTCTGTGCCCTGTATATTTATGATATCCTATGCGACAAAACTTATCCCTAATAAATTACGTGTTTTGTGTATTGTTCTTACAATCCGTCAATGTTCAAAGTTCTTACTCACAAAAAACTTATAACTAACCCATTTTGATATTCTATGTACACCGTAATAACAAAAACCTTAACCGTACAATTATTGATATATTCTTCTAACATATTTCAGGCTAAATTTATATATAAAATTGATGATGGACGGATAAAGTAGAAGAATACTGAAGAAGGTATTAATGGTTTGAAAAATGATATTTATATGAAAGGAGTGAATAATGAAATGACAGAGAGTGCAAGGGGAAAACGTATTGTACCGATCATAATTAGGTGGGACAACGGTAAAAAGATGATGATGAGGTTTATTCTTGGAAATAACTGATAAGAATAATACAAGAGATAATGTTATCTCTAATATATTTATTGGACCTTCACATAATATTTGATAGTATCCGAGCCGATTTCGTTGTCCACTATACAAATATAGCAGCCTTCATTTGATTTAGTTGCCTTTTTAATACTTAGCATATTTGTTGAACTGTCTCTGAAAAAACAAATACTTTAAACAATATACTACAAATAGCATTAATACATTTGAAGAAATATTTATTACAGTATCAGCTAAAGAAAAATCTATTGCAGACACGTTTTAGTTTTCGATATATATTATGGAAAACGTACTGGCTTATGGTTAAAATGATCTATTTTGGGGCATTTTGTATAGCTTTAAAGGAATATCTTACATATGTAAATAAGGAACTTTAACATAATAGAAAACTCACATATTTAGATAAAACAAAATGAAAAGGTGTATAAAATTATGCTGAAATCTGTGCTGCCGCTATAGGGATCTTAATGTTTTCGGAGAAGATAGGTGAGAACAGTTACACGTGGCAGAGATGCGAATGTTTAGATAGATGTTTGGTGTAACCAGAATAGATAAAGTGTATGGATGGTTTGTGTGAAGAATGATATGTGTATAATAGGTGTGAATACTGAGATAGCCGCTGACAGAAAAGAGTAAAACTGGAAAATATATTGTGCTGAACATACTTAGGTGGGCTAAGTGTAAAAAGGTGATGCTTACTCACCTCCTTAGAAATGATGATTCGGTGTCCGGAGTAATAAATTTCCACTTGAGAGAGGGTGCAGGGTTTCCGAACAGAACATTACATGGTAATTGTACGGTATCTCCGACCGCTACCGAAACAGTATTTGATTTCATTGGTTCTATATATGGAGGCACTAAAATGTAAACGAATGTGAACAGTATTATTACCGGTTAATGGTAAAAACTAATTTAACAATATTAAACGATCGACGTAGGTTCGAACCTTTGCTATGATTCGAAGCTTTCGGTGATGGAAAACATCGTGATGAAAACATTGCATGAAGGTAGGTTTTTTTAAGCCTGCCTATGTAGCTATGGCACTCAAGTGAAAATCGAACAAAATGCAGACACTTGGTTCACACTGTTTTTCTGGTGAAGACTTTATTGAAGAATTTTAAAAATTTTGCTGTAATGCGTATTCTGCACCTCAAACTAAATTAACTCTTAAATATTCAGAGTTAAATAGATTCTTACTTTATTTAAATTAACATTTTTTTAATGTTTCTTAACATTAATATAATTGTGAGTTTTTAAATTATATTGACTGTCCGTCCTTCATTAGAGTAATTAGTTTTAAACCTCTCTTGTTAAATATTATGAATCATTTCCTCTTTATAACCTCTGCTACTTTAGCAATATATGTAGGAAACACGTTTTTATTTCGATTATCTTATATGTACAACAAATTTGATGTATTTATATTTTCTATTACTGTTCGTTATAAAATATCTCCTACGACACTCATATGTATTTGCGCATTTTTAACATGACGATAATTATTTCAATATCCAGTTGTTACAGATATTTGTAATAAAAATAACTCGTAAAGTCCTGTAACAAATTATACAATCCTATAAAAATAGTGTGACGAATCGAAGCACTCTTTATAAGCAAATAATCCTTACAACCACAGATAAAGACTGTTTTTAATCACTTTTGTTGAACCTACTATATAAACATATATTTTCCATTACTAGGTATTTGGTTTGGTTGCCTTTCATTCTCTCAGGATATTTGGCCATAGCAGCATAATTTGGTATTTGATATTATGACTCTTTTGAAACTAGATATTGGTGTGTATATCTCGTGTGGCCTTTCTCGTAATCTGGCATATCATCTAACTGGTAATACGGTAACTAAACAGTAAATTAGAATAGTTACATATATTTGTGTATTACTAATGACACCAGAAGAATTATTTAGTAATTCTCTCTCACCCAAAACATTAAGGTTTACAGTCTTTTCGTCTCTTCCAATACTGTTCTCAGCTATGCAATGGTAATTTCCGGAATCGTTCCACGATGCTGTAAACCTAAAAAACGAATATACCATAATCTCAAATAACCAAATTTAAGAACTCTGTAAGTTCTGTAACTTCTGTAAGTGGAGAACAACCAGTTTAGTACCCTTTTCTGCAAATACACAATGACAATGAAATAATGCCAAAATTATTACAATTGAAAATACTGGTAAGATTGTTGGAAAATTCCAAAAAAAGAACACATTTTTAGTATAAATTATTTTAGATTGCATTGAAATATCTATTTCTAATATATTTCGGGACAATTTTCAATAATGATTATGTTCGCAGTACGACCAATGGTCGAACACTAGACTTAATAAACGTGAAGGAGCATTCGGTACCAATACTGTTTTATTTAGGTGAAGTAAAATTTAAGTGTTTGTCATTTGTCCGGAATAACCTTCGAAAAGATTGAGCCAATTTTGAGCAGACTCTCAATTTAAGTAGGTAAAGCCTGATCTACCGATAGAATGTGAAACAACTTTGATGGATAACGATTAGACTCCTTAATTTGAGCTGGTAATAGAAAACAATATTTGCAATAAAATAAACGCATGATAGTTGAGTACTTCAACTAACCTAATTAGTTTATTCTCGTATCATCCCCAAGTATCCTATCAATATATGCTATTGTACAAAAATCATTTAATTTACATCAGGTCAGACTAAGTTCTAACGGGAACCGTTACAATATTCAAATGCTACATTTAAATTCTAGGAGTGGTACTTACCGATGTGTATTGAGGTGGTCGGTAATGTGCCTTTCATCTAAGTTGCAAATTACATCGTCTTGTGACATTTCCCAACGCACTGTAGCTTTCGGAGATGCACGAACTCTGCACGTCAGTTCTACATTTTCACCATCTCTGACCGTTAAATTTGATACTTCATCCTTTTCAATAATTGGTGGAACTGTATATAAGAACGCTTCAATTGACACTAGCAATTTTGATTTAGTTAATACAATTTTATAATTTATTGGGAGCATGAAAATGGCGACTGCTAAAATAGTTTACGATTTTCAACCTATCTCTTATTTGTCAGGTATCTCTAATTGCATAGATCTCGTATCTAGATAATGTTAACTTTATCTAACAGATAAAGGTATGTAGTTATATGTCGGCGTATATTCCTTAGTATACCGGCATATCGTACAGTAGCACATAACAACTCATCCCTCATTAGAATACTTCGACATCTTAATAAAGTATTCGTGCAGTTCCCGTTAGGTGACTTTATTTCTTATCATTATAAAGAATTGTGTGTCACTTTCAAGACTTTGTTGGAAGTTGAAATGACTGTGGAGTCTGACTGTGTAGTACTAATATTAAGTTATACCGGATTATTGGTAATTCGATGTATTCTTATTAAGAGGTGATAGGGATGACTATTTGCGATAATTTTAACCCCCATATGCATTTTATAAAACTAAACTATTTTTGAGTTAACTTTTTTCAAAATAAGTTAATAATGCAACATCAAAAATGTATTAAAAGCAGAAGCAATTTAAATATCAATTTTTCTTTTGATTTATAAAAACAATTGAAGCACTGTTTATTTACCAATATTAAAACAATATTTATCGGTCCAAATTTTAAAGATACGAGACGAAAATCACAATATTTTTTTCCACTAAAATGCCTTAAAAACAAAAAAAAAACTTATTAAATTTGGCTTACTAATTATTTTAAAAACAACCGTTTTCTTAGCTCTCCAACAATGCATAAAAACTATGAACTTATTTCAGAGAAACTAAAAAAAAAAACTAAACTTTAACTAATCGAACTCCGCATTTTTTTTAGAAAATCTTGTAACTATAACCCATAATCTTTAGATGATTATTCTGTATACATTTATACTACAGTCGAAAATGAAGTAAAATTATATTTATGAACTGTTACGTGTTAATGCAATGAAATATTTAAAAAAAGAACATTCGATACTTCTTTTCTATTTATCACCATTGATTTTAAACTGTATACGATACCCTGTCATCGTCATCATTTACATGAACAGCTTTTCTAAATCCACTGCAGGGTATAAGCCTGCTCCCTTTTACACCATTCTTTTCTGTTCTGTGCCAGTCTTGTTCAGGTTTTTCCCACAAGATGTATGATATCATCGACCCGTCTTGCCATTAATCTTCCCTCACTTCGCCTGCCCTCTCTCGCCACCACCGAGGTACCAATAACCTAATAGTGTTTAATAATTACTAACAACTCACATTGAATTTTCAAATTAATTTCACCAGTATCTTGCCCCATGAAATTAGTAGCTTCACATCTGTATACTCCTTCATGTTCCGTTTGAACAGATGAAATTCTTAATGTTCCATTTCGTACAATAGCTCCATCAGGTAGATCCCGAAATAAAAATCCGTTTCGGATTTATATGACCAAGCGATATTTGGGACCGGTTGGCCTTTTGTAATTCTAAAATAAATAAATCTATATAATTATATAGGAGGTTTTGTTATTATGAAATGTCATTATGATTACAGTAAAGTTCACCTGCATTCAAGTTCACATTCTTCATCGGGCTTCTTAACTATTTCCTTCTCTATTACTTCTACTAGAGGGATCTCTGTAAACAGTATTTTGGATAAATTAATACAAATTTACTTAACATCAATATTATATTACTAGATTTTCCTCGCAGCTTCACCTGCTTTAATGTACATTTGACTTAACCTTTATGAATAATACTTTTCTCAGTATGTAAGAAATCCTATGTCCTCTGTACTTCTGTAGGTGGTAGAGCTATGCTGAAGCTATTACTGGCTTCAACATGAATGGGTCGGCTCGCCCGGGGTAGTACTACCCTCTCACAGAAAACCAACGTGAAGTAACAGTGGTTACACTGTTGCGTTTCGTTCGGTCAGTGAGAGCGCCGGAGGCCCACATATTTAAAAGGCCGGCAACGCACTTGCGACTCCCCTGGTGTTGCTAGTGTCTATGGGCGGCGGTGATCACTTACCATCAGGTGACCCACTTGTTCGTTTGCCCCCGTATAATATTAAAAAAAAAAACCCTTGAAAAAGTGTATGCAAAATTTCATAATAATCTGTTTAATTGCTATGACCTGGAAAGGTAACTTACGTTTGCTTACACAAAAAGAAAGATAATATATATGTATATATAATAAGAATATTCGTAATTATAGTTTAAAGTCAATAATCATAGGAAGATAATTTAATGAAGACGATAAATTTAATGATTAACTTCAAATATATATAACTCAACCAAGTTGTCCTTTTCTATAAATAACTTTACAGTTTCTTTGAACTATCATTGGAACGAAAACATTCAACTCAATTAAAATAGTATTTATTTATGTAGGTTAAAACATTAAGCCATCAGATATTACGCAATTTTTGTTAATGACATAAACAAACTAAGCCGAACCAACTTAAAATCGATGCATTGTTTGCTGATTTATGTTTTTATACATATTTACTTTGTTTTGAACCATTCATATCGGGTTCGATTTCCCTTCCATTAATATTAACCGCAAAACAATGACGTTTCTTCCTGTAGTTATTATTGTAATGCCAGTTTTATTATTTAATTTATACCTATATCATACATTATATCATACCTTTCTATTTTGAAAACCTATAATAAAGCAAAATTGGGACTGAAATATATGTTCAAAATATTTATGGTATCATTAAACCTATAAGAATAAAAGGAATATTACCCAAACCAGTTATTGTAACAAATGCTTTGTAGGATTCAGTTTTCTCAGAATTTCTAATTTCGCACGTGTATGCACCGGTATCTTCTATGCTCATATTGATTATAACTAAAGCGTTTTCTTCTGGTTTAAACAAAATATTATCAGATTTTTTAACTCGGTATCATTGTGATACCATTTTATAACAGCCTTTGGATATGAGTTCACTGCGCAGTACAGTATCCCCTCGTTTCCGTATTCTATGCTTGTATCTGAAAATTCGGAGATTTTATTATGGTAGGGAACATTTCTTCTTATGGCACCCCAATATTATTACGTATTTAAGTATACTTGTCAATGAATAATAAATTTGGCATAAATGTAATAAAATTAGGTTTAGGACGAATAGTCATGATTGTCGATTAGTTTGACTAGTGGAATATCAGTTAGATGTCTAGGTACAAACAAACAGATACAAACCCCGGCGTGTACCAACAATTTTTTCGGAAACCAAATACGATTACTAATTTAAATTGGTGGCAAAACCATCGTGAAGAAACCTGAACCTGAAAAATGTTCTTGTTGTTATACAATTGTGTGTGGGAAAATATAGAACTGTGGAATTCTCGGAGTTTAAAATCATCGATATGTCGTGAGCTAGCGTGGTGATTATGCCCATACCTTTCTTCGGGTACAGATTTATGACTTTGTGTTAAGAATGAAGTGATGTGTTGTATTCACAGGGATCACGACTATTTTACCGCCTAATGTAATACCTGTCATATTGGCTAAGTTACGTTCCGGGCTCAGCTGGTATATCTATCCAGTAATGAAGTGGGATGGTAGGTGGTTTATACCTAACTGAATAGCTATCATCACGTACAAGATGACGTACCAGACACAGTGACTCTCTTAACTTTGGCCACATTTCGAGATCAGTCGGTATTTATAGCCGTTGGAAGGCTTGAAGGTTAATATGGTAGTACTACTGATAGATTATGGTGGATCGTTCGGGAGTCGTTGTGGTTTTTGAAGTGCACTCTACTTGCCGTCAAGCTTTGTGCCATCAGTTTGTCGTGAGACAATAAGTACAATAATCATACGATTAATGCGTAATAATACAGTTATATGACATGGTGCTAAATGAATCTAAATATATGTTTCTAACAAATCAGATTTATCTGCCCAATTGTTGAAAAAGTACCTATGATATTTAATTATCCTAAAGGAACATAAATATAATGACAATATTTATTAAAAAGTAATCAAATAAATAGGCTAAGGTAATCGGGTTATCTCATACTGCTAAAGAAAATAGTATAAATGTTCAAAAGTCTCCAGTTTACTTAAGAGTCAGTGAAGAATATATTGTTTTCACTTTAATACTAATGAACATTGATTTGAGTACAAAAAAATATTCTCATTATAATACAAATTTAACGTATAAATTAATAATATTGATGTTGGGTCGCTGCTATTTATAGAAAACAATGACTTTTTTCCCTGTATTAGTACAAAGCAACATAATATAATAAATAGTGAGCAATTAGCGAGTATGGAGTTCTACACTGTTATCTTTATTGGCCTTTTTAGGTTTACCATAAATTTATGTCAATTTTCCTTATTAGATTAATTAATTTAAAATGCCCCTACTTTCTGGTGTTTGCTTCACTTCAAAGACGAAAGATCTTTTTACAACAACATCTGTACTATCCGTGGCTTCACCGATAGAGTTCTCACATATGCATTGTATCTTCGAACTGGCTGTTAAGTTCTCCATGGTAAGGTAACTTATGTATATCGACGGTATTTCCAGTAAAATTTCCTGGGAAATTTAAGAAATACATTAGAATCATAATCGTTTTCCTAGATTTTGTGATATATTTTAGTATCCCTCGAAATAATATATCCCACCTGGTAAATTTGGAGATTTTTTGATTACTTATTCAAAATATCGTTCTTTTAGTTTTTTGGACATGACTCTCTCAAAGATTGTCTAAATTTGATCTCTGATTTTTTTTATGTTTACATGGCCTTTATAGAAACAATAATCAAAAATATTTCAAACCTGTTTTATAAAGATTTTTAAATTTTACACTTAAACACAAACTAAAACATAAAATATGAGTTATTTTCTGAAATAATCGTTATATATTCAAAAAATTTTTATTTTAGATTTTTCATTGCTTTTAGTAGTTTCCTTCTCTTCCTGTTATTATTAGTTTCTCATATTGTTTATGTTAAATGTATATTTAGTATTATTGAAATTTTATTAACTGTTGGAGCATGCCGTGATTCATCATCATCTTACTCTTATCCCACCTAAGTAGGGTCGGCCCAACATGTTTTCCTCTTCCACTCTCCCCTATCATATGTCTTCTCAGTATTCACACTTTTTATACACATATCATTATTCACACAATCCATCCACACCTTTTGCGGTCTTCCTCTACTCCTAAATCCGTCCACTTTCAAATGCAAAACTTTTCTTGTTACATGACTTTCATCTCTTCTCATAATATGCCCGTACCATGCTAACCTATTACTCCTCAACTTCTCTGTCACTGGTGCTATTTTCAAACTTCTTCTGATATACTCATTCTTAATCTTATCCATTCTTGTTAGACCACACATCTATCTTAACATTCGCATTTCTGCCACATATAATCTTTTCCTCATCCGTCTCTTTCATAGCCCAGCACTCGGATTCATATAACATGGCTGGTCTTATTAAAATTTTATACAACTTCCCCTTGATCTTTCATTATCTCTTATTAAATTTAATGACAGAATAGTTACTTTGCATGACCTCTCATAAAGAAATAAAATTATAATTCTGGCTACAGATGGATATGAATAAGAATAACTTTTTGATGTTATAGTTAATTAGAAAATAAGTATTTAATATTTAGCATATTTAAAACTTATCGGAAAGGTAAAGTTTTCTGGAAACTTTGGAATAGTAGGAGAATATTTCCGAAAATAGCATAGTATAATATATATATATACTCGTATAGTATATATATAGTATTGAATGTAATATGCAAGAAATTTGTTACTTCTGAAGTCAATGCAAGGCCGCTGTCGTCTTTCCATAATATCTTTGGTTTCGGGTACCCCTGGACTTTACAAGCGATAGTTAAATTTCCACCATACTCCACAACACCTATCTCCTCCTTGATTATCTGCGAACTAGGTTTTGTCCATGTTGCGCTCGATTCTACAAATAAGGATCACGATATGAGGGGACAATCTCATATATGGTTATCTGATATAAAACAAGATATAGCTTGCCTTATTACTATACTGATATTTAAGACCCTGAACAAAACTGGTAATTATTTTGATCGCTCAAAAATTATTTCTTCACGGGGTTTAACCCGTGCTCCTAGTTGAACTCTAGAGTTTTTGATGTAGTAGGCTTGACAACGCCGATATTAACATTTTTGTCACTATTTTCTTCTATTATGAATCTAACAGCATTATCTACTAATTTCTTTATATATATATAGATAACCTACCTTCTCTTTTGTTTCTACCTTTAATAAAACTTCACTAATGATACAAAAAACCTCTTTCATTGAACTCAAGCAACCGTACTGTCATGCATTCCATACAAAACCGCTACGCTTTAAAGTGTAGTCTATTATTTTATAGGTTAGCTTTTGACTAAAAAATGATTGCACAAAATGAATCAACAAATTTCATTTCGTCTTCGGTATACAAAATCACTTAATATTTTCCTTTAAATGGGTCACACGATTTCTATGTTTGTAGTACGTATCTTTCACATCCATAAGTACATACGTCAAAAAGTCATACTAAATGCGTTACATACGGTATTTTAAAAATAATCTATCCAAATAAAAACTTACCTAATTTTTGTGGGATAACCGACTTTGTTGTGGCGAACATCTGTTTGTAGTTGAAAGTGTTATAACCTGTTATCTAAAATAATTGCATCTATCACATTTAGAATAATTTAACTCTTACAAAACTAAACAAAGGAAAGCGTTAAAAAACTAAACCTCTAGTTTTGGTATATTACATATTTTATTTAATGGACAAAGATATAATTGAGAAACACGTGTTACTGACTTTAGATTCAGAGTCATATAGAAAGTTGTAAAAGAATATTGAGGCACTTAAACCTGCCTTTTTGCTTAATAAAAATGAAATAGCTACTAAACATAGGACGAACAATCTAGGTCAATAAACACATAACTTGAGGTACTTTGTTACAATCAGATTAAATAGAGAAGGATGATACGAAAGGATGCAAATATAAACTAGACCACTAGAAACATTTTTTCTAAATACCACAAACTTTAATAACGTACGTAGAGTTTTTTTCTTAAACTTGATATATGTTGGTATTGAAATCAACAGGTTAAACAACATATAGTCTACTATGATAATAATTGCTTTAGGATGGAACAGTTTTATAAGGTAGAATTACATTTGGAAAATTATTTATGGGGTATGAGGTTTGCAAGCAAAATAAAAAAAAAAAACAAACTTACTGAAATTCGATAAATTTTTTCAATTTCCACATATGCCTTTGCAATATATGTTCCAGGTTTTCCAGTTTCTTGTAAGTGTAATTCGGTTTTGATTTTACCGTCTGTAAGCTCCAAAGTTTGTGGTCTGAATGATGTATCCAATGAATATATAAGAATGTAATTAACCTTTCCTGTAAGAAGTTACTTGATTTTAGATTAAGACTAGACCTCATCGCCATGTAATGATTAGGTTAATGGAATGCTACTAGACGGATGATATCCTGGTGTGCTATGACTGAGCCATGATTGTTTGTCTTATCAAAATCAAAATCAAAAATATTTTATTCAGTTTAGGCCCTGCGAAGGCGCTTATAAACGCCGAAGTTACCATCGGTTGGAAAAACAGACCAGTCATCGAGAAGAGCCGGCAAGAAACTCGATCTGGTTTATCTTTTCATTAAATATACTATAACTCATATTTTTACCAACATGTTTATAATAATAAACATAGATCATTACATTCGATTTTGGTGGATGCACAGAGAGGCGTGTCATTTCCAGACGTCACCATCATTCACATATTGATACACCCTATAATAACCTTAAGACATTAAAACCTGCTTGAGATGGTGCTTGAACTTAATATCCGGTAAATCGGCAATATGCTGTGGAATTTTGTTATGAAACCTAACACTATTACCTAAAAAACTGTTACCGGTGCTAGTGAGTCTAAAATATTTAAATTTATAAATGGCGTAGGTAAAATAGTAGGCAATTATAAGCCATCATCGTTTCAAGGACAATATTTTAAGCTATTATGAACAAAATATGACGATATATATTCTGAATAATTATATGATAACCTGGCATTGGTCTTGGGCTCGTCTCCAACAAATTTCGCGGTTCTTTTGTAGAAAACCCATATCCATATGGCAATATATGTCTTCTATACAGAGTTGCGGAAGTGGTGCCCAGACATCTAATGTAAATGGTGTAATCACCGACGTCTGGTTTCAGCAAACGAAGCACCTGTTAATGTAAATATTAAATTTTTATCACGGCCCTGATTCGAATAACGGGATTAACCAACGGAGTACAAGATCACGAGAGATTTTGCTTATGATGAGTGTAATTACTATGGTACATAACCTTGCTTAATAATATATATTCTCCCTATAACTACTTGTGACGCTATTATTACTATCTCTCCGATATCAAACCCAAAAATGATGTGAACGCTCTAACTTTATCTGTTTTTTATTAAATAAGGATGGAATGTTGCAGACGAACATTGAATTCGAGGCAATTATCAGTCGGGAATAAACGAATTTAAGAAATAAATAAAGGGAGCGGAACATTGAGACCTCTAGAAAATAATATAAATATTTTAATGCAATTTCTGGATCTTTCGTTACTAATCGATGGATAATCGACATGAGGACTATGTCTATGCCTACCATTGTCAGACAATATAAGAAAAGGTAGTTTTAAATGTGTATTTTTACAAGGCTTGACAACATTTTTGTATGTTTTCTTACTTGATTGATGCTATATTTTAAATAGGTAAGCAGGAATGATTCATACATCGTGGAAAACATTTATAGTTTTCTTCTGATATTTCAGTCCGTTTATATATCTAATCTTGTAGATAAACTAATCCTTTAAGGACTAAAAGGATGGAAAAATTACATAATTTACCACTTCATTTAACAACTAATTATGATCAATGCAAAATGAGAATTGTTTTTTTTTTAAATGACCGATGCTGAAAAGGTTTTAGCCGAGTCGGCTCGGCACGAGTGTGCCAAAATTTTCAAATTTCAGCTAGAGCTGTTGCCGTGCGTGGAATTCTGCGAACTAAATCTATTTATCCTTTCGAGCTGACTAATTATACATGTTATGGAAATATGCATATACAATATTTAACGCTTTAATTACTAAGCTCCTGGTGTATGTATGAGCTTTTCACCAGCATATAGCGAGCGATTATTCATTTGTTTATCTTTTTATGCTCTTAAGCAGTTTCATGTTAACGAACATATCAGTCTTATAGTTATCGAGAACTGTTGTTCTATATATCGTGATATTTGATTGTAACATCATTGTTACGAAGAGTCAGTTGAATGTCTCTCAGGATAAAAAGTAATAAGTCTATCAAAATTAATTTAGTTTCACTTACACTTTAATTACAATCAACTGGCTCTGTACTAATCCTTACTAATATTAGAAATGCGAACGTTAGTCTGTTTGTTTGTAACGCTTTCACGCCTTATTTTCTTAACGGATCACCATGAAATTTTGCATACACATTATCGAGGGTGCAGAAAAGCACATATCACCCAGAATAAGTAGTGTTCCCACGGGGTAAGTCGAATCTATATCATTGCAAGCGAAGCCTATTAATATATCGGTATCAAATCGATTTATGTAATAATTGTCGCTTACATTTTAAAGAGTTGCTAATAGTTACCTGTGTATATTTTGTATCGATTATTTTCTCCATCCTAGGCGCTTGATCTTGGAGGTTTGAGATTTGAACTTGCGGCCTGTCCCCAGAGACAACTACCATGAAGTCTGTCGTGAATGTGTCTATTTTGAACTGCGAATGGGAAATAAAATACTATTTTCTCGGATGCTATTGTTTTGAATAAATGTACAGTGTCATACTTTTTTTTATTAGTTTACCTCTACAATACATTTCACCTGTATCAACGGACAACTATTGAATCGTCTCTCTCCCGCTACCGTTATACCCCGACCTTTATAATATAGATATACTAAGAATAAAAAACACATCAACTACGCATTTGGAAATACTAAGAAGACAACTAACACCGTGCTGTTTCGTCAACAGAAAGTCCTTTTATTTGATCGAGAACATTTGGTAAATAATGCTTTTGGAACGACAAATGACTATTAGTCAAAAACCAAACAACATTAAAAGTTAAACAAAATAATACAATAAATTTCAAAATCGTTTAATTTGGATACCTTTTTAACATAAATTATGAGATTTTAAGAAAGTATATCAATTTAAAAATTAATCTCTTCAATATATGATAATGTTTCAAATAAAAAACATAATTAAAGGTGTGTATACAAACGCTCAGCTCTTTGCGCCCACTGAAGCTACTGTAGGTAGTAATGTCATTCCAGTCGATTTTATTCAACTCCGTTATATAAGGGAATGCCTGTAAAAAGGAAAGAAACTGTAATAATGTTTTGCAGGCAGAGGGGTCACGAACAGGATCCTTTTTATCTATATTTTAAAAACTAATATAACTTACCGTCGAAGGTAGATGTAAAATAAAATACAATTATTGACAGAAAAGAAAAAAAAATGCAATAATAAAAATATTACGCCACAAATTAATTAAAACAAATTACTTCGCACGTTATATTAGATGAACACTGTCCTTTTTTCATTATTTTCCCGCGGATTATTTTTACTTGCCATTACCGCATCAATGCGTTTTACATTACATTTTTATTTCATCTCAACAAAGAGTTTGTATATCAAAAAAATAGTTCGTGTGAATAAATAAACTATTATAGTATTATGATTATTTAGTGTATAATGAATAATTAAAATAGAACAAAATTCTATTACATCGAAAATATTCATTTATATCAATAAATTACCAGAACTACAATTACAAAAGAAAAAGAACCGTCCTAAAAAAACTAACTTAAATGTGTATTCGCCTCATTTAACATAATATCTTGACTGAATAAAAAAAAAATAATAGGGTTAAATTACAAAACTCAAATCAACAGTATCATGTGTATTTTTTAAGTAGTGTTCTTCGAATGTCATTTAGTGAGTTTTATTTTTAATTCATAATCCTTTGTTATTCGGCTCTATATTTTGTAATATTGGGGACGTTTTACGTAATATCGTTCATATTTAGATGTCCATCTAGTTATGCATAAGTGAAGTGCATAATACCACGGAGCATCATAAATTATGATATGTCCATAAAGATCGCCAGAAAAGTTCCAATAAGAGAGTCACTATCTTGTTAGAACATTGAAATAATCATAAAACTTTCATCGCAATTAAAAATGTAAGTATATACTTTGGTTATTTCATGCATGTCTGCACTAAGTCTTTGATTCAAGCTACTAAAATAAACTTCGACTGTTACGATCAGTTTAGCTTACTTACTTATTAATTAAATGCATCATTATTGCCATATGTACCTATAATTACGCTACTTTAATACTTGTTACGCCATCACAACACACCATAAGTGCTGACCAAGAGTGAAGTACCACGATACGCCAGATGTACAAGGCATCGAGTTAGCAATTTCAGTGGAAACGTTCGGCACCCCGATTCCTCAGTTCCCACAGTGTTCTAATCGAGTCAACAATTTCAGTGGAAACGTTCGGCACCTGGCCCCTCCGTTCCCACATTGCTTTGGTATAAATTATTAAACCAAATTGTCATTTGTCAGTGTGAACCTAGCATCAGGTGGCACTCAGACATTATTAGTTTTAGTTTTATTTTGTAATTTAAAATAAATTAAGTTAAAGTAATTTTTTTTTTTTTTTGGATTCTCCGGCTCTGACCTTCGTAATTTACTCATAAACAGATACAGTTTTTTCTTCACATGTCACAGAATATAGATATTATTGTTTTATATTATTTTTATTTACTTTTTTTTTAATGATAAAAACTGTACTGAAACACTGTATAAATATTGTAGCTCGTAGACGTAATGAATGCATTAACAATTATTTAAATTAAAAATACTAACCTGCCTCAAATTGTAAGCTGTGTCAAGACGCAGTATACCTCCAGAGCATGCCCGGACAATATCATAGTAAACGTCAATGTTTCCAACAGGAACTGTATTGTACGCCGACGGTAGACATACTCCGCTTAAAATTATCTGCACCTACATTGTAAATCAAACAATAAAACTAGAATACAGTTTGTTTAAAATCTATGACATCCAATTACGTGAGAATTATCCCAGTGACGGGAAACAATTACGCATCATACTGCTTGGTTACTGCTTTTAGATGAAATATTCTATATATATAATAATGAAAGGTTATTTGAGGTTCAATCATGTCAAAATTACTGCACATATCGGCATAGGACTACTATGCGAATGACCATTCTATGCGAAATTTGTTGTAGATTGTTAAAGGCTACTTATTTTTTGATTCCACTGACCCTTTAAAATTTTTTTTAGATATGAACCGCAAAGTGAAATGATAGCCGCTTATATAATATTACAGGGAGTTTATTAGCGTCGAAGTTATTTACGGAGCGCGAGTAACTTCACCCCTTCTATCTCATTCCTTTGGACGTGTTTTGTTTCTTATAAATATGCACTCTATTCAATAAACTAGAGATTCGTAAACCTGTTGTCAAAGCGGTTACTAGTCTACACAATCGAAGTCAGTTCTTCTATTTATCTCCTTCTGTTACTAGGAACTGCCACTACTGCTAAAGTGCCTTTTTCTGGAAAAAAGGTTAGCCTATGTCGTATTATATAGGCGTGACCAAACTAACAAACAAACTCATTTTCGTATTTATAATATTAATAAGGATGTTCAGAGCAAAAACACAGAAAAAACAAGAATATACTATGCTTAAAAAATGTCTTTGTAAACGGAGTTACCCATTTACATTCTCTCTCCTGTGCACGCTTACCACACCGCTTGCCCCACTTCTGCACGGTCAGAAAACAAACAGTCGGTTAACGCGTAATTGTTATAAAAGTTTTAATTTCTTAAACCTTTACATTAAATGAAGCTATCATAATAATTATTTTTGTTAGATAGGTACCAAGTGTCTTAGGAAGTAAGAAGTAAAATTAAAAAGAATGGTCGATGTGTACGTAAGAGTTTTAGCGTGATGTGTCCACAGCGATAAATCTTTATCTTTATTTATATGTAATATAATAATTATAATATAAAGAAGGCAGAATAACTGTTCCATTGACCAGGCGGACTGTACTATTAAATTAACCTGTGTGTTATTATAATTATTTGGACGAAAATGTTTCGCAGAACGAAGATTAATTTTATTAATTTAATATTTCTACCATTCAAGGTTTTATGAACAAATATATTTATGACAAAATATACATTAGAAATTATAGTACCTGAATTAATTTGTTTATACACAGGTTAGTGATTTCACTGATATTGCCATAGTCTCTGGCGTAGGCGTCAGTGAAAACATAAATCGACGAGTCCTGGTTCACTAATCTCCAACGCTTTCTTTATTCCGGCCACCGAATTTTCTGGACATTCGACGCCATCTTTAGCTTTTATCGTGCTCAGGTTTTCTACTAATTCCTTCGGGGTACTTGCTATGGATGGGGTACCAACGTCTGCGAATGGTGTAATATACATTTTTAATTTCTTTTTTATCAAACGTTCAAAGTAAATGTAAATCGTTTATTTTATAATCTGGTGCTGTAGTGCGATTAATAAAAACAATATTGTCCATCTTTTTTTTTCATATCTTTATAGGTTTTAGCATTTGACCAAAATCTCATCTGATGTTAAATGATGATGTGGTTTTAGATAGTAAACATATTAAAACTAAGGGGTGACAGGCTCTCGTGTGTGCAGCTGCCGGAATACTCTAACATGATGGGACAGATATTTAATTTGCCAGGTGGACTTAGAAAAAACTCTACTACCATGCGGAAAAAGACCTACCACCATCTATATAATTGAGTATATAAAGTACTTGCTTTTACTGACAGAATCGCTCATGTTAATTGTAGATTTGACCTACCCCTGGGTAACAATGTTTTTCTTCTAGATGAAAGGTACCCCATGTCCTTTTTTGTGCCCATGATAAGCTGTGTACGCTTTCACTTCTTAACTACTCAATCGATCATCATATATGCATTGCATATATATTGTAAGGGGTACAGCGAATGAAAATTAGATGCATTTTAGTCCAGAAAAATGTACTATTTTCGTACGGTAAATGAAATCTATATTTAAGCGAGAGAAACGGCGAGCAAAATCTAGTAACCATATAAATAAAAAACGAATGCTAAATACCTAATTTGTATCATCACTACATATCATAAACAAAGTTGTCTAAAGATAAACTCGAAAACTAGTGAACGGATTGTAATGCGGTCTTCACAAATATATAGATTAATGAGGAAGGTTTAGGTATATAATTTGTCAAGATTTTGTGTAAATTGGTAGAAATATACTGTGTGAAGTGTTGGAAAAAAACAAGCCCCTTGGAAGCTTTCATCGCAAACACTGCCTAATTCTTTTGAGATATAACAAAACAATGTATAGTGTGATATTCCTCTTTTATAGATCTACAAAAAAGTCTGCGATGGCATATACCTATCTTTTAAGGATAGCTTACTATACCCATCTATCTTCTAAAAAGGGTTACATAAAATGAAGGCTATTTAGACGGATACAGTATTAATCCTTATCAAATTAAATACATTAGTTACCTTTTCGCATTTGATGAACATAAGTATATATTTTTTATTATCAGGGCAGGACAATGTCCACCGGGCCTGCTAGTACTATATAAAAACGTTCCATGAGATTCTATAGTGGAAACTTAATTTTAACGGGGAAGCAAAAATAATTTAGAAAAAGCAGACATACCTGGATAATTAAAAGGCACTATGATATAGTCTTCATAATTCGTATGGTTAACTAAATCAGTCATTAGTAATCTTATACCAGATTTGATTATTTCTATATCATCTTTCATAGACCCTGTTGTATCAAGGACTATTGTGAAACTTTTCTTACACTGAATTATATTAGAGATATGAGCAAAAAATAATAAATATATCAAAAACATTGTGTCTGAAGTAACGACCGTATGAAGTATATTGTTATATGATAACTGTAGGCAATGCACTTTAGACTTGAGTGACGAACGAATAAATATTTAAGGGTGATATATACCTACAACTTTTAATGTTAATATTCGCGGAAATTATGCAGACAACAAAAATAATAACTTTAAAAAAATATAGGTACAGGAATTCCCATTTGTTTATTTTTACAATTTCATTCGCAAATTTAGATGTACAAGTTGGTTGTAAAGGTGTTCTTGATTTATTTGTGTAAAACTATCTGCACGCCTCGGCTTCGCACGGGCGTACTGGCAAAGAAAGTGATACGCATGCTCTAATTATCAAACGTTACATGAGTTTTCTTTTGTAAATTAATGCATTTTTACAAAATTTCGATTATCAGGAACTCTGTGTGTAAATTATAAGCTATAACTGATTAATAAAAGTACTTTTAGACGTGTGTATGTGCGATTTTGTTTATCATAAATAACCTAGTATCTTATAACATGCTACAAAAAAGTCGCAGAGCGTCCATGGACTCTAATTTTAATGTATATGTGGTATTTTATGGCCTTAGGTAATTTCTCGGTAAATGTAGTAAATAAAATATATTTTTTGTTTTCCATATGCGTATAGACCTTAAGTATGCAATATTGTAATCGACCGACGTTGATAACCCACCAGTTACTAGTAATTTATACAAAGGACATTCTCCTTTTGACTGACGTCATCTTATCAACAGACCGTTAAAATAGTAACAAACTCCGGAAACAAAACACAAAACATTTCTGTAAACTACTATGTAAGACGGACAATCTAAGGAAACGAATGTTTTTATGTTATCTATTTTATTGTAATTCGCCGCCAGGGAGCGCTGCAGTGCATCAATTTTACTACCTTTCAACTGATTGTCATGCAAATTGGTATGTGTGGAGAATGGGGAGAATATTTACACAATATCTAACTTAAAATAAATTGCTCGCAAAAAAAGAATAATTGAAAAAAGAGGGGTGATCAGAGAATCCCCGTCAAAACCGAAGTTCCTTACGCTTTCTCTACCATTCCGAATGTAATTCTATATAAACAAGATAAATATTAGCGTATATTCATCACGTAAAAAAAAAGCGTTATACCCCCTCCATGCGACCCTCTTTTTCTTCCTCTCTCTCTGTATAATCTGTATATTTTAATTTTATATAATTTTTTAAATGAAAATAAAGTAAAGTAGGAAATCAATTTAAAAAGTTTCATTAAATATTTCAGGAGAAATATTGATTTATTAACAATTTGATATAAAATGCTGAATTATAAATTACAATATATAACAAATTTAGAATAAAAAAAATACAAATCAGCTTACAAAACAAACATGTGTGGATCAGCGGACGCATCTTGTCAAAATATGCTGGCATTTTTTACGAATATATAAAGCTGGTGTTCATATAATACTTGTTTTGCAAAGTAAATTAAGTAAAGTAGAATTTTACGCTTTAAATGAAGCCCACGGAAAGATATACTTATTATAAACAAAATTGTTCTGGAAATACGTTCTATATGGAAAAATATTTCGGAATTACTAACGTACTCGTCTAATTAAGAACGGATTTTATAGTTTCGAGATTAAACTCGCAAGCTTGTTAATAACGGTTAGGCTGTTAAATTGATAAAACTATTTTTTGTAATCGCCAGACAATATTGTTTTTAATTTAATGAAACATATCTCAGATAAGATTTTATTAAACAAGTCAATGTAAAATAAACAGTAGAGACACTAATTAATTTACATTGACTTGCTGTGCCGGCGGTCCGCCCACATGAACTACAAAATATATAGAAAAGTGTTTTATTTAAATTATTTTTGACGTGAAATTGAATTAAAGCGAACCGTCACGCTCTAGTCGGTGACGAGGAATCGGGTTTACTCGGCTTCACTCGTTATTAAACTTGCTCGGGTTGGCGACGCAAGAATCGTATATACCATACTCGGTTCCATTCGTGATCAACCACGTCTACTCTCTGACAACGAATGTGTCATTGCAATAATTACGTGAATTATTTGTTATAATCAGTATTGTATTTGAAGTAAATATTGTCCATATAAATATAATACTATCATTTATTAATGTGCATACATTTATTCATAAGTTTACACTTCTAACCTATGATCATAAGGACACCCATCTTTTTTAAATACATGGTTTATTTTATATTTACTTCTTCTATTTTAAAGTGCCTCTTTACGAACAATATTTTATTATATAAACAATGAATCCAAATTTGATCTCGTGATGGTGAACCTGATTATAACGAAATTATTTAATTCGATTAAGATTAATAGTTGAAGTATCTCATTTAAGATTTTAAGTTTACTTTCTCATGAAACACCGATTTCAATATAAAGGTTATATATAAAATACAGCAGATTTATTTCTACTTTTTAAGTAACTGTGCGCTGTATTATATTGGTTAATATTTAATGATTTGGTTAAAATATCTATCGATACTTTTGAAGTTATACTTCTTTTGGCGCGTTAGGGAAAAATGACGAGAGTAAATGTTTACAACGCGCGCGCACGCCTGTCTCGAAAAACCATTTTAAATTGTCATTTATTTATCCTTAAGCTGTCTCGATTTTACACATACGTATACGATGTACGTTTTTATGTCTATGTGTTTTGCGCAACAATATTCAGAGCGGTCAAAAAGTTAGGCGCGGGCTGTAGGTAAATAAAGCATTTAGTTGTTTAGGTATTAATACCATATTTGTGAAAATATCGCCGCAAATAACGAATTCTTTTTAATAACTTGTACAAATTACAACTGATTTTTGTGAATTATTCTTAGGACATAGATATATACTGTGGCAGACGCTTTAATATATATAATTCTGCAGAGCATTACTCTGATGTATCTCAAAAGGTTTAGACAGCGTTAACCATGAAATTGCCCGGCAACTTCTTACGACTCCATTAAAAATATATGTATATTAACTTACATAAAAACCTTCTGGAAGCAGACAGTATTAAAATCCCTTACATAATTAAAAAGTACTAAGGGAACACACAGACTGACACGTAAACCGACTTTGTACTATACAATTTACAGATAAGTAAATATAGATTATACTAATAATACATACTTGAAAATCTAATGTACGTCCGCAAAAACTTAGATAAGCTAGATTTCGTAAAGGACCGACATAATCTAAATACAAGAAATAATAACAAATTGGTCATTCCATGTTTTAGGCTCACTAAGACCGGTAACAGTTTTTTAGGTAATAGTGTTAGGTTTTATAATAAAATTCCAAAACACGTTACCGATCTGCCGGATACTAACTTCAAGCACCATGTCAAGCAGGTTTTAATATCTAAAGGCTATTACAGGGTAGATCAATATGTGAACGACGGTGACGTCTGGAAATGACGCCCTCTCTGTACATCCACCAAAACCGAATGTAATTATCTATAACTATGTTTTAAAAATGTGAGTTATAATATGTTAATGAAAAGATAAACCAGATCGAGTTTCTTGCCGGTTCTTCTCGATGACTGGGTTGTTTTCCGAACCGGTGGTAACTTTGACGTTCATAAGCGCCTTCTCAGGGCCTAAACTGAATAAAGTATTTTTGATTTTGAAAATACGATAAATCGATACCAGTCGTGTTAGTCGAGTAGTTTTACCGGCGAATTATCAATCCGGTGTCCGCAGGTTCGAGCTCCGACATGTACTAATAAATTTTTAGGAATTCACGCAGAGTTACTTATATAAATTGGTTACTATCGGCTTATAGTGAACGAAAACGTCGTGAGGAAACCTAAACCTGAATATGGGTCTTGTAGTGCCACCGTATGTGGGGAAAATATAGGACAGTAGATTTTTTTGCAGTTTGAAATCGCCACAACGTAATGGGTTGACGTAGTGATTATGACTATACCTTTCTTCGGGACGAGGCCTATGACGTTGCACTGGATTTATTAAAGGCTGATAATGATAAGGATGCAATTGGTCAACAATTGTTTTATTGCCCTTGATGTAATAGTGGTTTCCATTTCTTGTATACCAACAATTCACAAAACTATAGATGATTCTGGAAGATTAGCTATAGGTTTTTCATATTGTATTAAAATATCAATAAATATGACAAAGAAATCACAACTATATTCTTAAATATCATTTTTTTCTATAGGATTATTGCTAATTGTTTTATTTTAGTTTTTAATTAAAGTATATAGAAGTTGAAAAGGGGAAAAAAAATTAAAACTCGTGTTAAGTTGAATAAAATAAAACTTTTTATAAGCTTTGATTTTAATTTTTATTGGGGATAATCTTTTATTTAAGATCAGCAGTGATGTACCTACATGTGATGGCTTCGTCTACCCATATACCTTATTCCCGTCACTTTAGATCCTGGTGGAAGTACTCTCCCTGTTCCTCATTATAATTTTCTTGATCATCAAGAAATCTATCAAGTTGACTTTGCAGGAAGTGTAACTTCATTCTCTTATTTGCTCCTAAAAGAAAAGCTTTCCAACATATTGTGCACAATTACTTAGAAAATTTGCTACAACCAACATAAAACTTCTCCAAACTTCACTTTCAGTACCAATCATAACTTATATGAATTTGTATCTATATCCAAAAATCTTCATTCAAATATTCCACCTTCTAACAGATCCATAATCAGCTTAGAAAAAGTGTTACAAATATATTTAAAGCATTAGTTTTCTCTGTCCAGTACCTTGACGAATCGTTTCATTATACCTAACTCCATGTGTATTAACAAAAACGTGTCATTTGTTACATAGCCTTTACCAACAATTAAGGATTTTCTGGAGAACCGCACATGTTGTTCTCAGTGAACTTGCGTCACTCTATTATGCCATAGAGATATAAAAAGAATTTAGATAAGATAACAGACACTTGATAATAATTCGTATCCTGAATATCGAAGTGTTAATGAATTTAGTACTTTCATAAATATATTTGAAAACAGTGGATCCACAATTTTTTGTTCTATACTTTATAGGTTAGCGTTTGACCACAGTCTCATCTGATGTTAAATGATGATGTGGTCTAAGTTGTGAGTCATACTATACCTATAGGGAGAGACCGGCTCTCAACTGCAGCTGTCGGACCTCACCAATAGGTGCTTGGTGACACATTTTCAACTTGAAGGTGATAGCTAGCCAGGTGGACTTAGAAAACGCCATACTACCATGTAAAACATAGAAATCTGCAGAGATATCCAGGGCTACAGAGAAAAATATGTATTTTTTTTTGTGAGCTGTGTAATTATTGTTAACGTTGCAATTAGTAGTATAGTATAGTACATCTAATTAAATATTAACGTATTAGTAATATTCAGGAATTAATTATAATTATCGTAAACGTTATATATAAAACAATTCCGAAGAGGAAAATGATTAACCGAGAACAAGTTTAATATTAAATTTTATGTTAGTTTATAGGGAGCAGTCTTTGAAGGAACTCCCCTGTGTACCGCAGTTACGTCATATCATAATAGACATATAAGAAGCTGATCCCAGCATTATAGGTCATATGATATCTTGCACGCTTGGAAAAAAATCAATTACAAGCCAGTATCAAATTGTAGCTTATGTTATTGTGACGCGGTAATCGCACAATGGCTTTAAAATGTTGGTTTTTGTTGGTGTTCACATGTATGTTCTGTTTATGTAAAAGTGATGATGTAAAAAGCAGTTTGGCCTTCGTCATTGATGATACCGGTTCAATGTACAATGATATCGAAGAAGTTAAATTCAAAGTGAATGACATATTCGATGCAGTTTTAAGATCTGAAGAATCACAAATTGAGAATTTCGTTTTAGTTACTTTCAATGACCCTGGTGAGTTTTATACATTTTTATTATTGTGACAGACTGAAAGAAGTAAAACGTGTGTATATATATGTGTGTAAAAAATAGAAGAATTACCCTTAACTTGCTTTATCTATATCACATTTTTAATAAGCATACTGAAAGTCGAGAACTTTTGAAACAATTTATCATTAATGTAAAGTACAGGCTACCTGGATAATTTACTTGGTCGTATAAGCTTCATAACCATTAGGACATTTTTTTATTATTTGCAAGTTATCTGGATAACTGGTTCAAAAATCACACTATAGACATATTTGCTAACTCACTCTTTTGCTGTAATATAAGTTTTAGCTTTAACAGTTACATGGTTTTTTTTTAATTTATAACTAAACAACATGTTGTTTCTCTTGATATCATTGGTATTTTTATTCTCTTTTTTACACATATATATATATATATATCCGATTATACTATTTTACTTTATTTTATTTAATTAGAATATGATTAATTAGTTATGTAACTTTTATTCATATATTTATCCAGTTTTTTATCTCCATGTTATTCATAAATGTAAAACCAACTTAATGATTTTTTAATTTTATTTTTCTGCATAAGAACCTAGCACATAATTAAGGTCTAGTAGTTTCTATGTTATACGCGGATAACGGTGGACCTCTAGCATTTTGTTTATATAGACGGTAAAGGATGTTAAAGTGTTGAATTACTAATTATAATATTGGCATTTGATAATATTCTGAATTAGTCTCTCGTAATTGATTTCACTTTTTTATTTAGTGTTTATAAAATATCGCTTGACCTCTAGAGATAAGTATAATAATGCGTAGTCAAGGTCTTTTCTCAGGTTTGTTCGTAAGTTAATTTATAAATTACATTCAAATTCGTTAAATAATATTCAAATGATACCGGTAGAAATATGGAAATTTCATAAAAATGATTCTTATCCTTATAAATTACAAGCTTTTGTTCGCGTTAATTTCGATATTCGGGAACAGTACATTTTTGCTGGATAAAAAGTAGTCTATCTATCTTTCATTTCTCTTCATCTTCCTCGCCAAAGGTTACGCTTCACTACCGTTTTATCTAGTATCATAAATTTTATTGAAGTCCTATCTGGATGTGATAAATCGACAAATACGTTTTACCAAAACATTTACAAAAGGATGTTAACAAAATATAAATGTTTCAGGCGTAAATTTGAAGACTATAACTCGCGACCGCAGTGTATTCAAAGAACAATTGGCAAAAATAAACGTCGGGGGCGGTGATGACTGCCCCGAATACTGTTTGACAGGTATAGAATTAGCATTAAAAGAGAGTCTCCCCGGCTCTTATCTCTACGTCTTTACTGACGCATCGGCGAAGGATTATATGATACATGACAGAGTGAAGAGCCTCGCCCAAAGTAAATCTTGTCAGGTAAATAGTTGAAATTCTCCCTTATGAGCATCGCATAATTTCCATCAGAGTTAGTTTTGCAGTACTATTTTAATGATCGTTGTTGATGATATTGTACATCAGACTATAATATTTTGTTTGCAGTATGTTACCAAAATTCGTCATTATGGATAAATTTGTAGCGTCCTTTTTCAGTAACATTCTGTTTTTATCTCAGTCCTTTAATCGTTAGGGCGCTCACCATGACCTCATTGAGGTGGTTATTTCCTTCTTAGGTACACTGATAACTATTATAATAAGTACCGAGTAGCGAAAGTTGAACAGTCTCATAAAGTAAATCGAACCATGAGAAATGTAAGATATAAAAACAGAAACAAGAACAACTTTGGTACCAAGTATTTTTCTGCAATGTTACTCGATGCGTATTCGACTTCTTATAACTATTCTAACATAGGCAACTATAGCAATCAACTAAGAAGTTATTTTTATAATATTTTCCTTAATTTTAGCAATAAAAGTATATAGATAGAGATTATTTAATACGTGAATTCAAAACGCATTCATTTGAATGGTGAAATACAAACATCCCAAACTAGTTACTGGGCGTATCTGTAAGTTTATAGGTTTATGCTTTGTTCACAAAGAAAGCACAGTTAACGTTTTGAGTTAGTAAAATTTCTTAATTGAAAGAAATAAACTGAATTAACACAAAGATAAATAATTAATTGAAACATTGAATTAAAATACAAGTGAGCTAAGCTTAAACCAAACAATAAATACCCTACGTTTTGTCATTTCTACAACGAAGGATTAGGTCAATAAGAATCAAGCAACGTAGATACCTTAAAAATTATAGAATATCACTAAAGCACCACTATTTGTGATAGCCCTTTTTTAATAAGTCGTCTCTTTTTATAACTTGAACAAAGCTAAGTGCTATGCTTGCAACTATTAATTGAGATTCTAGACTTAAGGCTGAGATAAGTCTGAATATACTCTGTATATTTTGTCCTTTGATGCAGTCACATCAAATATTAGACTCTAAGAAAAGGCATATGCAGAGATGTAATTCCATGAAACTATGATGTAGAATATTTCTGAGATATCATATTGATAATTATTAATTCGTAGGTGGTATTTGTTTTAACTGGAATGTGTGGAAGTTTTACCGACCCTGATTACAACGTTTATAACACACTCGCTAAAGCTACGAATGGTCAAGTTTTCCACTTGGGTAAAAGCGATGTAGGTGATGTAAGTATTTTATATTTTAATTTTGCTTTTTCATTAATCAGTTCTATAATGTTAATATTATTTATATCCGTTGACTTTAAACCGTAGGCAATGTGATCAGAAATGCATGTTATCTTTTCATATTTTTATGTTATTTGTATTATACTCTTATTAGACATATCTTGCTCACGCAGTTTCATGCTTTATTAACAATTATGTGCATAAATTCTTTTGAAAATCTATATAAGTGCACTATGTTTATTTCATAGAAATTTGCAAAACAAAAGAATTTTGTAGACTTGAATTTCGCTGCTGAGAATAAACTAAAAACAGGTTTATATCTTGTAATAATAGTGCTCGCGCTTCCGGACGCATATGTCCTTAATATTTCTCGTACTAAATAATCGAGTTATACAAAAATGGATATTGTAAGTAAAATAAGTTTCGTTGTTCACGTTTTCATGGCGATCGTTTTAACAGTACGTTAAGTATAGTTAAGAAACGAGCGTACACTTCTTTAAAATGATGGCAACGGACTTGCGACTCCCCTGGTGTTGCTAGTGTCTATGAACGGCGGTTATCACTTACCATCAGGTGACCCGCCTGTTCGTTTGTTCCCTATTATATATATGATACATATTACAAAGTGCAAAGTGATGATTTATAATAAATAATACTGGTATTGTTTTAGATAATAAATTATGTGGTGGAATCTGTAAAAGGTAGAAGAACTGTTATCACTACTGCAGAATTTGGCCCTGGATATGGACACAACTTGACAGTAAGTACATGATATGTCAAGTCGAGATAATATATTATTCATTGACCCATATTACATAAACAAAAAACGTGCAACACTTAAATTCATATAGTTATTTTTACCTGAATGCTTAAAAGGAGAATGGATAAGGAATAACGTTTAATAGACTTTGAAATTACGTCGAGACTCTTATTTGCACCTAAATCATGACTGAGTTACCTTTCTGACATTATAAGAATATGCTCATGCAAAATCTCAAATGGAAGGCAAGTGACTCGTATCAAATTATGCCTACCTATATCTAAAATGAACAAAATTGGAAAAAAGACTTCGTAAAAGGAGGGTAATATTTTTAGAGTGTTTAAATAAATAGTATAAGCATTTATTTCTATTTCTTTAGCACTATCTGTAGTCTTAACAATCTCATGGATTTTAACACGTAAGGTATTGTTACGTTAATCTTATTGTTGTTCGATGTCTGTAAATCAAGAAAGGAGGAGGCATAAAAATAAGCTTCTTCTTGCCAATACTCAATTGAATGACTCTTTCATTACTATAATTTAAAAAAGTTGATATATTTTTGCAAACCAGTTTTATGGTTTTCTTTATTGATAATTCTACTTCCTTAAATTTGCCCCTCTATACTCTGATTTATATAACGTGGTAGATTAAGGCATTTCTTTTTTTACTTTAAATATCAATGTAAAAAACACGATTTCGAAGCAATTTGGATCCATGTTAGTCTATATATCAACAATCGATGTAATAATTTCAGGGGTTTTTATAACATGTCTTCGTAACGATCGAAATTTATACAATTTTTATGGATTCATTAAAGGTTCTAATCTGGGACAAAATGCAACGTTGAGATTTTTTCACAAAATTTGGCACCTTATTATTATAACCATAACTGTTTTTATAGTTTACATAGCATTTAATAATATATTAAATAAACAATCAGTTCAATGTCATAGTAGAAGTTTCTTGAACAATGTGTAATTATGAACACATTTCTACTAATTAATTTAGTAACTTTAAAATACACGTTTAGTTATTTACAGAATTGATCACCATATTGTTTTAATAATATTGTTTTTGTAGATTCCAGTCGACGGTGCCATTGGTGACATTATGATATCTGTTGCCGGTACAAAACCAAAGGTTACAGTAAAAGACGACAAGGGAATGTCGCCGAAAGCCGAACATCTTCTTGATAAAGATAAAGTCACGGTAAACATTTTTGCAATAAATGTATACTATATCTTTATAAGGGTACTCATAGATACATTAGTTTCTACCCTTAGCCCAGAAACTCTTAACTAGATGTTGTTAAAAGCATAATCAACCAGTTGCGCTTTGAAAATCATGTAAGTGCTACCGTATCTGCCAACGGGTTAATTTGAATATTCTCTAATTTATATTTACAGTACATTCTGACGGTGAAAGTATTCAGTTTTCTTATGTATTAAGTTTTTTTGCATTTATTCCTTAGAGTTATTAAACGCGTTTAGCTTCGGAGCTGGACTGAATTAAATCTTAAGTAACGTGCAGTTTATATACCGAAAGAACTTTAGGGATTTCGAAATGACACTCTCATACTCCACAAATCCGCTCTTAGAAGACTGTTCTTCTTTAATTTATTTCGAATACTGCCAACAAAATGTTCTGCATATTTCAAAATATATGAAATTTATATGAGAGCCACGTAGCCAGAAGACATATTATACCGTAGGAATCCAAAAGAAATACAAAAAATGGATCTATTTTTTTTTTTGTTCAAGAAATAATACGCGATTTTTTCTAGTGATTTGAAAAAATCCATGACTTGACATTTTTACAAATAAAATGATAATATCTGAATTATTGTATTGTTGGTCACGTTTAGATAGTGAAAATCAGCGAACCCAGTCCGGGTAATTATACAGCGGAATTAGGAAGTGAAACAATGACATCCGCCGTAGTCTCAGCAAAGACTACTTTGAACTTTCAACATGGATTCTCTACTTTTAAGCCCTCGTCATTGAGTGATACAGCAACCAGACCAACTCCAGGTAAAACGAGGTTGCACCTAAAGTATAATAACTGTTTTGAATAAAAGGAGAATGATAATGAGTAATATTTCTTGTAGATTATAGAAGTTTTTTGTGAAAAATTTTAACGGTTATAGTCTGTCCCCATACCTACATGTTTATTTTTAGTAGTCTGGTGAATCTGTAGAGGCCAAAAGAGCCAACAGAGTATGTCACTTCAAAAAAAATCTTTATTTTTTTGCATGTTACAGATTTCTTGGAATATATTTTTGTTAGTTTATATAAGTAATTTTTATTGTAAAAAATTACCTTAATTGAAGACTAATTTAGTTCCTGTTCATATTTCAGATGGTAAATCATATCTAATGATAAAACTAAATGTGGGAAAAAAAGATAGTGTTGATGTCAAATTAAAAACAGTAAAAATAGTAAATATGGACGACACCGTTGCAAAAGAGTTGCCTTTAGAAATTGTCGATGAAACACAAAAGCTATATGTTACTGAACCGTTCGAAACTCCAAAAAGTATGTTTAATATTATGGTAAGTGTTGAATAACATTTTCCACGGAAGTATACTGATTTAGTCATTCATATTATTATTAAATTAGTAATAATGTAATTATACGGAAATTAATAAGTTGCATTTTTCAGGTGACTGGTGTCGACACCAAAACTAACACGACCATAACAAGAACTAGTTCGACACCGATAGAACCGCAAAATCCTGCAATAGGTAAAATTCTATTATTCATAATTAGCATTAATTTTCTTACGTGAAAGTATTATTTATATTGCGAAAGTAATAGTGGCTCAGGCACTGCATTAATCATCGTTAAATCTGATTTTATAATGAAAACTAAAATCTTAGGTTCAAAAGTAGCGTATTTTCCATTATTTTCGTGAACTTCTACTATAAATATGAAAAATTGCCCGCAAGGATTATTATATTGGTGTATTCGTCAACCATATTTAAGAGCCAGCTTCCAGCCAGCCAGCTTCGTTTGTAAGCTTAGATGGTTACCATCTTCATATACATGATCACTTAGTTTCAGGTATCTCAAAAAATACTTAAAGATAAGAAAGTAACTTATTATAACAAACTACAATTATTGCAATGAACAATTTATTACAACAGTTTATTACAATAAACACTGCAATGTTATTGGCAATCAAACGGTGTGTTTTGTTCACATAATTTACTCCTTTAACCTTTGAATGATTGTCTCAGCCTTCACAAAAAAAAAATCATCATGGTTTATAACAAAATGACTAACATTTATTTGCGAATTTTCTACTTTTCAAATGTACATATAACTTGTTCATAAAATATAGTACTGAAGTGACAAACTTTTAAAATGTTGATTACTATTTATAGAAATAAAAGAAAACAAAGGACCAACTATATCTATTGAAGGAGAGCCTAAAATCAACGTGGAATATGATGAAAGTTTTATATTGAAATGCAAAGTGAATGCGTATCCGAAACCTTTAATAACGTGGAAAGATAAAATCACGGGAACAATTTTAGTGACAACGGTACATATTTTGAATTTGAAAATAAAAAAAATATTGAGATGCAGTAATATATAATAAGAGACCATTTATCGCTACAGGTGTCCGATGTGGAGCTACCCTATAAATATATAGGAACTTATAATATTGAAAAGGTAAACAGCAACGCCACTTACGAATGTACAGCTAACAATCCTTATGGAACTATAACAAAAAGTATTGAGATTGAAACAAAACGAAAGATATATTTCAATCCACTTCAAGTTCCCGGAGGTAAGTATAACGCATGAGAAATAAAAAAAAATTGGTTGTCTGTAAAATCGGTTTACGGACGATAATTTTACGTGATAACGTCATATTCAATATTTTATGAATTGAATTGATTTGAATTATTGTCACCGAATTACCAATGGGTGGACGAGAGATAGATGCGTCACAAGCCGAACGCTTGCACGCTCGGATCAGACAGAACGTGACAATGAGTCATGGTTTTTGTGTGCGTGCAGCCGGCGTTCATCGATTTATAAGACGTTGTCACGTCAAAATAATTATAAATAAAATCTAGGATATACACTACAACAAATATCATAAATTTATTAGAAAGATCAAGATGGAAAGTGTAGTGTAGGATGCTTTCGTATAAGAGGGAAGTAAAGACTTGCGAAATGCAGTCGGCCAAACTTGATAGTGTCTTGAGTCCAAAAAACTGAATTTTAGAAACTTTGGTGAGCTTTAGAAATTAGTAATATCTAGAAACACGTTTATACGTTCTGAAAACGAATGATGATTATATGACAAATAACAACAAAGTTCTTTAAAAGAGATTTCACTGATAATGTTGCCTTACTAAATAATTACACAATGTGTTCTACACGTTTACAGATATTGCTATAGAGTACAAAACTAAAGAGAGTATTACTTGTAAAATTGACGCGTACCCACCAGTAATTGTAAGTTGGTACAAAAATGAAGAAGAATTACACTCGACTGATGATTTAGTAATATCTGATGATGGAACTGAACTTACATTTCCAAATATGCAGCCAAATCAAAAAGGACTTTACAAATGCGTTGCCGAAAATGGATACAATAAAAAATATACAATTTTACTGTTGCCGTATCCGGTGTTGGTAAGTTACTATTGATTTATTTAGTTGGTAATTATGTAGGCAAGTGGGCGGGTTGTACAAATATACACTTTGAAATTATTTTTATTTATACAATAAATTACAATTCAATTATAATTAAAAATAAGCTACGATATGGTTGTTGATTGAGGCGTGATTTAATAGAACAATTAAAGCTAAACCTAATAATATTGGCGACTAACAATCTAAGTGGGAAATTATAGTTAGAACTACCATTAAAAGTATGAACGAATAATGATCCGCGTAGGACTCGATATTTCAAGAGAGCCCGAGTGGAATTCCGTACGAGAAGCAATTCTCATACTCGTAGTGTAGTTTTGGACTAGCCTGAATTCGTTGTATCAACGTTCCACGAGCTCAAAATGTTATTCGTAAAGACGTGCGATAGCGTAATAAGCAAGCAATCACCTCAGTCGGTACATTTTAATATATTTAATTAATTACATATGCCTCTGTTACATAATAATCTGACAAAGTTAGGTCTGTCATCTCAGAGGGGAATTTTCACATTTAATTTCTTATTATCTGTGCTCAAGTAAAGCAAATATATTCACCGTATTTTTGTTCATACAACTATGCAATGAGAAGAAGATCGGTTGAATTTCGATGTTAATGTATTATGATGTTAATAGGAAGAACCGAAGAATAATGCTATGCTTTATAATTAATATAATACCCCTTGAAAGTTTTTTTTTAAGAATTATCTGACGTTATGTAATGGAGCATCTATTATAACTAAAATATTGGGACGAATTGACGGTATATCCATCATTTGACCTTTACTTCATATTTGAAAATACAATTTTTAGTGACAATATGTCATAGTCCATCTATCTGTCATCAAACTATTTTATATTTCAGAAACGCCGAAGATTGAGAAACTAGTTAGCAAAATGAACGCAACCAGAGGCACTGATGTTGATATATTATGCAGGTAATTACTATTATAGTGATCACGCAATATAATTTTATTGTTTTAGTCCGGTGAAGCTGTTAGGCCCATCAGGCCAACAGCATATAATCAGTTTGAAAAAAAAAAATGATTGCATCTCACAGTAATTACACTTCTATCTCTATAGAGTAACGTGTACTCAAATTCATATATGAGAATTTATCAACAGACGCCAATGCAACCTTATCACTTTATTTACTACTCTTTGTAGTGACGTTAGTATCAAAATATAACTGCATCTACCAAAATCGTACGATAATGCTGTTTTAATAGTAATATAAGAAGTTAAGGCTATAAAGTAAAACAAAATTTTGCAGGATAATTCAAGGCAAACCCGAACCTAAAATCACTTGGTTCTTTAAGAAGAGCACGATGAAGAAACCAATAAAATTACAATACACCGGTCAAAAACTTCATATAAAGAATATAAGAGACAATAATAGTGGATTGTACAAATGTCAAGCCGATAATGTTATGGGCAGTGATACTCACGAGGTAGATTTGATAGTTGAACGTAAGTAAAAAATATATTTTTTAAACCAAGGAACAAATATCTTAAATAATTTATAACAATTTAGTGGAGCTCCTCAACATTTTAAAACATACCAAGATATCGGTGCTTGAAAAGTGCCCCTTTGATAACAGATCTAATATAAAAAGGGCTTAAAATGCATAGTTTGGCAATCATATGTAATATTTCCGAAGTTAAACACTAGCATTCTCACTTTCTTATGATTAATATCTTATCGTCTAATTGCAAAACGTGTCGATTGAATAAAGATATGCAACATGTCCTGTTGATAGAAAATGGCCAGAACAACGCCTAACGAAAAGCTGTTATATGTCACTTGAAGCTTAACAGAATGGATTACGTTATCCTCCCTGTAATCGCGACCGCGCCTGAATTTGTAGAAGTCAAGAGTTTTATGGCAGTGTGTTATTAGTTCTAAAACAATTTGATGACAATGCAAAAGTTAAGTTAGGTATAATGGAACTGACATGTTCTATGTGAATCTAAGTATCTAAATTCAGTAAAGATAGAAGAAGCATTACGTCATTTATTTATGACGTCATTTTGATTTATTTTGACTTGCTATGGTTGCAGGTTTACGTAACGATGTACACGACAGTAGACTTCTTGACTACAACTCTTTTTATTACTTTATCTACGTCTTCTACTTTCACGTTTCTTATTGATTAATTTCTCCATTCTTCTTTCATTTCTTTCTGACAATACCATCTATATTACCAGATACGGATAGGTTAGTAGTTAAATACCTAAATAGGAACTTATATGTCGATATGTATTGTCCATTCATCATCATCATCATCAGCCTATAAGAGACCCACTGCAAGGTCATAGGCCTCTTCCCGAAGAAACATATGGGCATAATCACATACAGCCCACGGCATATTGGTGATTACAAGCTCTGAGAAATCCACAGTTCTATATTTTCCGCCCCACATACGATGGTACTATAAGAACATTTCTCAGGTTCAGGTTTCCTCACTATGTTTTCCTTCACAATTAATCGATAGTGTTACCAATTTCAATTAGTAAATGTATGCACATTCTGAAATTTTGTTTTGTTACATACCGGGGTTTGAACCTGCGGACATCAGATCGATATTCCACTGCTGGTGAAACCACTAAAACACATGAATATTATCCATTACATCGTTCAATTTAGAATGCTACATTGAGAGTACTAAGGTTTTAATTATGCGCGCTACAATTAAGGGCGATTGGCGATTGTTTTTGAATGCGCTCTGCAATATTTATCTTCAATCACTCAACGAAAATACATCACTTTATGTCTGGCCAGTAAAACTTGTTATTTCCGAACGAATATGGTCGTTCAAATAGTACCTAATATTATAGAAAATTCAATAAAGATATATTAATTGTGCACTTTTTCTCACTCTGGAAATAAAGTGCTTAATTTGCTTTAAATCAGTCAATCAGCAGATGAGTGTTCTGAAAAATAGGGTCATATATTAATAGTTAAATATTAAAGTTCCATAAATTTAATTTTAGATCCCCCAGTGATGAAATTTGAATTTGACGTCAGCCGTGCTGAAGTTGGTAAAGAAGTCACATTAACTTGTGAGGTTGATGGCATACCGACACCGTCTGTACAATGGTTCAAAAACGGAAGCGCCATTGAAATAACACCCTTAATTACTTTATACAGAGATCATTCAATGAGGTGTGTGTATGTTTTTTTTAAGATAAATTTGAATCTTTCTACATTTAACCGAAATCTTGTTTGATTATAAGTGACGGGGTAGCTCAAAAAGCCCTGGAAAGAACTATTGGCTCAAGTGTAACCACTTGTACATATATATAGGTACTTAGCGCTAGGTCAAGTTAAGGTTCGAAGAAAGCAAGGAGGCCACTAAAAGAAAAAACTCAAACATTGTGCTATTCTATCATCACGATTTTTTTCTTCGCCTAAAATTCAGGCTCACTGCAGTAGTTCTAACCTATGTCGGCGTGGTGTACACTACCACTAGTTTCGCATCAATACAGTATATATATTTTGTAGATTCTGGCTATAAGGCGCGGTTTATATAACTCGTTTTGTGTAACATTTTATTTATTTGATGCTTAAACAGTGCAATAAGCTGTTGCAAATACACTATAAAATATGGTGTTACTAATAATGAAATCATAATACAGTTTGTTTGGCTGTTGTGGTCAAATGGTAAAATTTATGAAGTTCAAAAAGGCCATTGAATCGTTCAACAATAATAATTATATATGTTTTAGGTTCAAAGTGTCACTGGAAGACGAAGGGTTATACAGTTGCATTGCAGAAAATCATCTCGGTGTGGCAAATAAATCGATCCTGCTTGGTGTGTATGGTGAGAATTGTTTCATAATAATTTTTATTTCAATTTATAAGCAATACTTTTATAAAATGTATACTTTTCCTTTTGCTTCTTTAAAATATTGTATAGCATTAGGAATGTAAATCTAAATGTGAGGTCAAATAAATGTATTATTATATTATAATACAAGATAATATCTCTATAATTTTGGATTGTGACGAAACGTATATAAAATAAAAGCTATTTGGTTAATGAAGCTAGATCCATTTAGTACTGATTGAATCTCGTTGTATCAACTTTTCACAAATGCGTTTTATTCTATTTGTTTGATATGTACCAGAAAAAATATGAGAAATGCACACAATAAAAAAAACAACCAATTCCATATACTTAATCGTTATGAGGTTATGAAATAAAAATCAAAGCAAGTTAATGTATAAAGATCATAATAGATTGAGGCTTATTTCCTCTAACTCATTTATTATTTAATGTAACGTCTTTACGTTTAATTGCACTTCATTTAAAAGATAATACGATTAATTTACATTTTCATTATATCGATTCTGTCTGAACAATTAATATCTAGGATGTATTATGCTTATTTGCTAACTCTGAGAACGCAACTTTAAGTGAATTATTTAACACTTTATCTTAGTGATAAATTGCCTGCACAATTCTGCTAATAGCCGTATTACCAGTGTCAACTTTCCTCACTTCTTATCCCTTACTACAGTTCCAGTAACTATAGAGCCACCAAAAATTAGCACCATCGACGTTAAAGTTGGAGATGAGCTTTACCTACCGTGTAAAGCTAGTGGTTACCCAACTCCTGAAATAAGATGGATTCACAATAACACTAACCCATCTATAGCACAGAAAACTATAAGGTACTTATATATGTTTAAAAGCTACTATTCAATTTCTTTTAAAGTTAATATACAGAAGTCAATAAATGCCTTTATACCTCTAAAAAGTAAGCCAAAAGGAAAGACCCAGTAAATTGACTATTACAGATTTTGCATTACATTATATAATAAGTGCAATCAAAAAGCAATTGCAACAGCTAACAAATGGTTATAAAACAAAGTGTTTATAGATTTTCCGATTTAGTTTGGCAATGCATTTTTATTTGGGCATTTTCTTATTTATTGTTCAGCTAGATTGTTTCAAGTATCTGGAATGTTATTTTAAATCCCATACATTTCTACAACCTTCACAAAATATTTGATATGCTCAGCTTGAACTAAACATTCAACCAAAAATATATAATTTCTCCGTTTCACAGAGTAAAAGACAGTAATTTAGTCTTATCACATGCACAATTAAGCATGGCCGGTTACTACACTTGTATCGCAAGCAATATTGCAACATCATACAATATCTCATATCTAGTCAGAGTATTAGGTGAGTCTGTTTCTTTTATTTATTGTATATATTATAAATCAAAAGCTCGAGCATTAAGTATTAAAGTTTTGGTACCAATAGATATATTGTCAACTGACTAGAACTCATCATTCGCTTTTGTGTATAATTTCTAGCAATATTGTTTCTACGAATGATTAAACAAACAAGACAACGAAACAATTATTTAGTCGTGGAAGGAAATTAACTTACAAAAATGAGTTGTCTTTAACAAAAATCTTATTTTAAAAACTTTACCATTTTTGAGTATTTCTTTACTTCATGAATATATTATATGTCAAAATCGCATTTAAATCGATCCATACCTTTTATACTAGTAATAGTCAAAATAGAATTCTTCGACTGAGTCTAAATATAGTATATTCCTCTGAGTGATTATTTGTATCTTAAACCTATGTTTTATTACCTTTTGCAGCTCCACCAGTTATTGAAAATATGTATCGGGACAAAACTTTTAAAGTTGTTGAAGGTGATTTACTCCTAAAGATAGCGTGTAATGCTATCGGTTCACCAGAACCAGAAATAACGTGGAAAAAGGACGGTCGAAGTGTTGCTTTAGGTGAGATTTCTTTTAATATCTTTATTTTCATATATTGATAATACTTTAGGTGATAATCAATTATGAGGATTATCTATATAAACAATTAATTAGAGGTCTAGCCGATGATTGCGCATCAGATAAAACTACTCAACAGATTTTTTTGAATATTAAAATAATTATCATAACAAATTCATTTGATATAATGTTATAAGAGACTACTTTATAAGTACTACGGTTTCAAAACGATATGCAAAGTGGGGCAAAAAGTGTGGTGCGCATGCGCAGGAGAGTAGAAGTAAACCAATAACATTTTTGCTTTCATTTACATTCATGTTTTGTTCTTCTGTACATCAAATAAATTGTTAATATAATAAACAGCGCAGACTAAGTCACAAGTATTAGCTAGTATTTAACATTCTATTATGGATATATTGAAAACTACTTAAAACGTACTTGCAGGTACGGAATGGTATGACAAAGATACAGACGGAGCATTAATAATAAAGAATATAGATGTGAAATCAGAAGGGACGTACACGTGCGAAGCCGTCAACAGTTTCGGTCGCGACTCTGAACTCTACACCGTTGAAGTCGCTCGTACGTATTCTTGATATTATAAGCAGTACATTTAATACGTTAAAACAAATTGTTTAGAATTACCGACTCCGTTCCACTGTCCAAAACTACAAAGGTTTAAGTTCCATACAAACGAATGTACACTCTATGAAGCACAGATCAACAAGCTGTTCACAGCATAATCTTAAAAAAAATACCTGATTTATTACAAAACTTTGGAAACAAATTATGTATTGTAAAATTGTAATTTTTACCTAAAATATATTTTGAAATTATTTTTTCGTTTGTACGAACTTGGTATACTAAAAAAGCATGAAATTTACAATGTACGATTTCGTGAAATTAAAATCATAATCCGCCATTTTGGGATCTGGGTCTTAAAAAATCGGCTGAGCGGTAAAAGAAATATTATGTTTTATTATATTTAAATTATAATTATTTTTTATATACAATAGGAGTAATATTTTCATATTTTATATACCAAAAGATTCACTTAAGTGTAATAATAGATTACTTTAATACCTATTAGAATCTTAAATATCAGTTGCGTAGTTTCTTTTTAAATACTAGGGGAAAATAGAAAACTCACATTCCGTTTTGTTATGTTAATAATGGTTAGGATACACTTTGACATGAATACAGTATGACGCTCCCTCTAATTACAAATATGTATAAAGAGAAAATAGATACCTGCACTAACAAACTTCTTTAGTCAACCAACGATACTCATTCACAAGATGTTGAAACAAAAAAAAAATGCATTTTTTTTATTTATAGACATAACTTTCTTAAAAAACTTTGTTATATTTTGTTATTTTTTTTGGTCATTCATCATGGTATTTATATTAAAAAAATAAATAATTAGTCTAAACTGTTACTCTCTGATATAATTCTAAATTCAACTAGAGTTAATAAACAAGAATCGATTACTAACAATAGAATAAACGAATCGGTTTTTTTATTCGAACTGACAACACTGTGGACTGGCAAGGCCTCTACAGTTTCACCGGACTATAAGAAATCGGGGCTCTAATTGGATCATACTTTTGTCGACAGCCACCGTCTAGATTGTATTGTGCTTACTGTCGTGATCATATTTTATATATGCCATGAATATTTCAGCTGATATGTTTTTTTAACTATCAATCTTAGTTTTAAACTTAGTTTACGTTTTAGCATAAAATGTCTTCACTTGCAAGCTGTATTCACTTATGAAATAGTACATCGTAATCAAAGATTGAAGTAAGAATATTTGTATACAATAAGCCGAGGTAACAATTATTGCCAACAAATAAATAAATATAACATATTTCAGCTTATCCAAAACAAGAAACACCGAAAACTTCACATTTGGTGGAACAAGGAACCCCTGGACACATCGAGTGCCCGATACCCCACGGACCACTAGATTACTTGCGATGGTATAAGGTAATTACTTTATTAATACACTGTTTCATAACATAAAAGATTCACTTCTTTCTCCGAATTCACACAAAAGTTGAGTAATAGTTTGTCTAGTGTACGCATATATGTCTATTTATATGACACGCTGTTTAGTTTTATCAGTTTCATGGTTTTTATCACATAAAGGGTGGTTCGATTCGCCTTCATTATGGGAATAATACTGGGATTAAAAATGATCCTAGTAATATTTTTATAATCCTCATAATAAAGGGAAATATGAAAATTAATTTATTACATTCCCGTTTCACTCAACGATTAATTCATGAATATAACTAAAAAACGTTTTAATGTTTTAGTTGCTGGTGTTTAAACTTTTGTGTTCCTCTTAATGATTACTAAATATAAAGTCATCATTAAAATAATACGTGTTTTTCTTCAGACTATACAAACAAAACTCATGTTATCTCGTTCTATCACGTGGTAAAACAGCATGTCAAAAAGAGATAGTAAACATTCCTCTTGATTTTAGTCCTAGGCGCTAAATAAATTATTTTTGTTACAACTTATCATAAAAAATTAGTAGAATATAATATAATATAATTGTTAGGCAATTATAATTATTGTATATGTTTCACATGTATCTAGGGAACCCAAATAGGGAAATATTATAATGATGGCATCATTGTGGATTACACCATTTTGATCTTTTTTACCGTTTAGTCGACTTATGCCGGTTTCTGAAGCCGTCAGATAAACTATCAATAGCTATTGATTCAATAAAGTTATCCATAAGACAAGCGGCGTTTAACTGTCAATGCGTTTCTGAATACACAACGAGACGTCAAATAACTATCAAACTAATAACTAATTCTTTGATGTTCACTAGATGGCTCTTTTTACAAATTGGTGTATAAAATTGATTTTATCATTTCAACTTGTCATTAATTGTTGTTCTATTGTAACAGTTTTTTTGCCAATTTAGATACGAGGCTTTTTTAATTTTAGTTATAAAGTTTGTATGATGATCTGTTACACAGCTGTTTCTCAAAGACTGAAAATTGACCTCTCATTCCCAAAATGTAAAACATTATAAAAATTTTGGTTTGGTTATTGCTTGAATCGTATTATTATCATGCATAGTAGTATTATTTTCGTTGATTCAATTCGATTTTATATTCAGCAATTCTGTTGAAATCATTAATTGTATGTATTTTATAAATAGATAAAAAAATACATGTACGATAATGAAGCACGGAAACGGTATTAAAATATTATATAGTTGCTAAAGAATTTGTGTCCACAAAAAGTAAACTATAAATTGATTTTGAAGTACAGACATTAGAAATTATCTACAGTATTTATATATTGAACTACGATGAATTTTCGGAACTTTATTCATATTCTGGAATATAATAAACAATAATTTAAACAACTTTTGTGCTAAAATCAGTATACCGACACAAAGAAAAAAGGTTTCAGGTAGTTTTGGCAGACGAAACGTCAAACAAAACTTTTCGAATAGATAAACGCCCAATATTGGCCAGTTAAGTTGAACCGAGGTTAACTGACATATATCGTATGATTGTGTGTTCGGTAACCCAATTTGACATGTTATCGAACCGATAGCGCGATTGAACAGATAAACTACAGTTAAAAATACTTCAGAAACCGGGCGTAAGGCCAATAAAAATATATGATAAAAGTATTTCAACAGTTGCTACAAAACTACAACTATAATAATCATTATCATGGAATATCTACAGATATGTAAACAGTATGACGATTTAAATAAAAATGTATCCTGTGCAGTCGGCCAACATTTTAACGCAGTCTTTAATAAGCAGCCAACAATAATTAAGTATTGTTAATATTGACTATGCACTATCTAGCAATAGTAATTTAGTACAATTCAATAGTACTAAACATTCGGTAATTAGCATAACCATGGTTTCGACGTTCACGTCTACATATATACTTACAGGGAGATAAATTGATTACTAAAGGTGAACTGCAGTTACGTAAAGCTGAGAACTCAGATGCTGGAGTGTACACTTGTCGAGTGAGCACATTCTCTGGTTCGATGTCAGATCACACGTTGGTTAAAATCGGCTATAAACCAAAGTTTACATCCGAGGTAGATGAAGTCTACGATCTCACCGATGCAGATTGGTCACTGACTTTGGTTTGTGATGCGACTGCGGAACCGCCGGCTAATGTATGTAGACTAAAATTTATGCAATTTTAATAGGTAAATGCGTACGTATTGTTTCTTATAGAAAAATATGCATTTTATTATATCAACATCACATCAGACTAAAAAGCCTATTGCAGGGCCTTAGGTAGGTAAATATAGGCATAATCACTACGCCAGCTCACGACATATTGGCGATTTATACGCCGAAAAATCCACAGTTCTATATTATCCCACATATGGTAGTACTACAACAATATTTCTCAGGTTCAGGTTTCCTGACGATCTGTTACCAACATAAATTACCAACAACCCTGTGGACCTTAAATTGACATTCTAACGGTCAAACCACTCGACCACTACGATTTATTAGTTTATTTTAATATAGTAACATTTTGATAATCGGGCCAGTCTGAAAGAGTCCTACTACTTAACTAAAAGCCTCTTCTTGAGGGAAGGTACGAGAATAAATACGATATGGTGGATTTTTTTTTTTTTTTTTTTTTAATTTATTTATGACAGAAAAAAAAAACATAAATTTACATAGTAGGACTCTTCTCAGGAAACCGATATTGTGGTTTAATCGAGAAGAGGTGTTCTCGTCGACATGCATACAAGATTATTAGATTTCAATTTTTGAAGGCATCTCTTTTACGAAATACCTTCTTAAAATACGTTTCGCTTGTTGTACATTACTTCCTTGTAATTCTATTATATAATATAATATAAATATAAATATAATTTTTAACTTCTGTATAGCGTTTTCTCGTGGCTTCGCTTGTTTTAACATAGATTTGGTATATCCCTCAGGAACAGCCTTTTCTATACATTGTGTATGAAAAACATCTCGGTCATCGGTTGAGTAGTTAAAGCATGAAAAAGTATCAAACAAACAAACACAATCGCATCTATAATTTGGTTAGGATATATTTTTCGTTGCATACTCATCGATACGAAGTATAAAGATTCTAGCTATAAATTAAAACAATAGTACATCGAACAATATTTATAACTAAGCATGAAATTCAAATTTCATTATTAAAGGACGATATTGAAATTAAACCTTTCTCTCCCACAGGTCACGTGGTGGCACAATGGGAAAAAAATTAACGTAACAGACATGTTTTACTCGTTCCCATCGGAGTTTGACAAACGTGGAGAGTACTCTTGTGAAGTTACAAATGATTTTGGGAGCATAAAACGTTCGTTCTACTTACGGTCAGCAGGTAAACGACTCCACTATACTGTCTACAAAAAATCTAGGCTAAATCATCATTTCATTTAACAATTTCCTGATTATATATGTACAAGGAAGGAACCCATGATTTGTGTAAATTTAATATGTCGTCAGATATTGCCAGATAACTATAAAATAACGTGAATGGCTTATAATATAATGTCATATTTTACACATCGCATTAAAAAGCACTATTTTTGATAACATATCAGATCATTAGGTCATTTACACCTTCTGTTGCAATGGATTCTAAATATTTCCATACACATATTAATAAATATTGAAATATATTACAGATTGCGTTATCGATATCAAAAAAGATCTCACGGGAAATCAGCCATTAATGATAGATTCACCATTAAAGTGGCCGAAATTTGAAACTACGGACGGTTATATTCGCATACCAAAAGACGGTGAATACTTGCGACTCAATTGTCCGACAAAATTCATGAATTTCCCTAAAAATTATACCACAGCGTATTGTAGAAGCGAAAATAATTTCACAGTCAACGGTGACACTTACAAATATAGCGATTTAAAATGTACAGAGGAAATAGAACCTGAAGTCATAGAGACCAGAGAACCGTGTTACCACGCAGAAACCGAATGGATAAAAATAGGGTTTAAAGTTTTTAATCAGTTCTTATCAGTTTATGGCGTATGTTTGGACAGAAAAAATAATGTACCCATTTATGCGAAACATGATTTAGATAGGTATTTAGCTGAAGTGGAACCCGAAAGACCGGAATGGATGATCAGTGACTTGCCTTTTAATTTTGAGGAAATGTACGATTGTAGTAATCAAACGTTCGCCATATCCGGTGATTTGGGTAGATGGTTTCACGATGAAGATGGATGCTGTTTCACGGGACGGCAGTTGGTGAATCCTCGTGACGTATCACCAGGATTAGCCCAATTGGCCACATATAATTATTTAAATGTCGTCCCTCAATGGAGTTCTTGTGGTACCAAAGTAAGTCAACTTTCAAATCACAGACTCATTTGGTTGTAAGATCAAAATATTCTTCGGAAACCCTGTACATATTTTTCTGTCACCCTTGATACAATTTCACGTGGAATCATCTAGTATATTAAAAGTCAAACTTCCTTTGTCTAGACTTCCTTCGACTTTGCTAATATCTCATTGTCATGATAGATAGAGTTGAATTCTCATATCAAAATTTACTTAAAGCTCATTTTTTATGGAATCAATTTTAATGGTAATTTACAGTTCTACTTTCACTAATTACTAATAACGTAACCTTTATTATAGAACTGGGAAGAAGTGGAAAATAGACTGAGAAAATTAGTAAAGCCCATTGATTACTCTCTAGCGGTTATAACGGGAACCAGTCAACCATTAGAACTACCTAATGAGGCTTCTGTAATGACAGAAATACAGATAAGCGATTCCACTTACAGTGGTCAACCGGTATCGCGATATTTGTGGAAGGTACGTTATACTGTTATATTAACTCGTAAAAAATCACTTTCGCAAATGATGGAGGGAAGTGACAAGTACCTGAATAATTTATAAATATATCAATCAATACAAAAAATCCCAAAGGAACATTTAACCATTTAACGTAAATCAAATAAGAGTAAAAAAAATGAAATCTATGGAGTAATTATAACGTGATGCACGTAAAATAAAAGGTTAAGTTTGCCAAAATTCCCACTTTTAACACAAAAATTACATAGCAACTTATTATGTCATGATAACATCAATGTAACGCAAAAGTAATACAATTTTTTTTTTTAACTTGGGTTGTATAAAAATTGATGAAATTCAAAACATAAAAATTAATAGAAAAAAAAAGAAAAAATAATCACATATAATTGGAGTTAATTATCTTATAGTGAATGTGGTTTTAACGTTAGATTTATCAAACTGAAACAATAAGAAAAAAAATATTTTATTACATTTTATGTCTATGAACGACGCTGTAGTTTTGCCTAAAGTGGGGAATCCTAAGTAGCATTTCAGTTTATATTTTTATCAAATAAACTTGTTAACTACAGTTTATAATTTGGAAAAACTAGCGAGTTAATCACTTCACAGATTTCAGCCATCAGGAGTTTCTCTTAAATTTGTTGTTGACATTTCGGCAGCCTTACCTGGAAGTCAAAATATTATTTTAGGTGTATAAACTCGTCAAAATTAAAATATAAAGTGGATAAATATTATAGACACTGTTTTAATGTTGTACCCTTATATCCAGGTTGTACAAGATCCTGTGTCTAGATCATCGCTGGCGATCATTCAAATCAACATACCGGACTTTGTCGCCCACTGAAGTGAGCAAACATATTTTGTGTAGAGATATTTGCCACAATATCGAGTGGATGAAGAATACAGATTGGCATAACATCGACAAGGGCTACACATATTGCTGCAGTTTGCGTGAATTTGAAAAAGCATTTAACATCAAAGGGATTTTCAATCGCACATATAGCCGTATACTCTATTACGTATCAGAGATTTCCATGCGACATTTTAGTTAGTTTTGCTTAATTAGATTCTCCGTTGCTAAGAGGCTTAGGAAACCTTAATATCACTGTTCAGTTTCATTATAATTAATCACGTGTCTCCGAATCTCAAACACAATGTGATTGGAATTTATGTACCCTTTAGCTTCCTCCAAAACTCAAAACGGTCTTACACTATATTAATTTATTGTCACTAAAGTGTTTTAAAGCCGAAGAAAAGCCAAGAATTTCATCAATTTTGTATTAGTTAATGATTTCCTGTTAATAAAGCGATTAAACTATCGCTTTAATGATTTCAACCTTTATAATCTTTAGGTTGACATTAGTTAGTAAGTCAAAAACTATACTAACTTGAGCCATGTCTTTATTATTTATCATCATCCTCTTATCTTTATCCTACATAAGTAGGGTCGACACAACATGTTTTCTTTTGCCACTATCGCCTGTCAAATGTCATTTCAGTATTCATACATATCATTTTTCACACAATCCATCTAAGCCTTTTTAGGTCTCCTTCTACTCTTATATCCGTTCACCTTCATACTTAAAGTTTTCTAATTACATGCCTTTCATCTCTCTTCGTGAGATGCCCGTACCATGGTAACCTATTACTCCTCAACTTCTATGTCACTGGTGTTATTTCCAAACTTTATTTGATATAGTCATTCTTTGTAATATCCGCTTTAGTTACACCACATGTCCCTCTAAATATAAGCGTCTCTGCCACATGTAGTTTTCTTTCATCTATCTCTTTCGTAGCCCAGCACTCGAATCTATACACGATGACTAGTCTTTTAATAATTCTATATACCTTCCCTTTGACTTTCAAGTGCACTCCTGGATCACAAGGTATCCCAGAAACTTTTCGCCATTGCATCTTTCTTTATGATTTGTGTCATATTATTATTAAAATGTACTTATTTTTTCAGTTTTCTATCACTTTATTTTACATTACGAGTTAGTAGTTCAATGAACATTTATTCATCTACTTTTCTTGCACATAAATTGTTTATAATAAGGTTAATCGTATTATCTCTTTTATTTAGTATTTTTTGCTTGATGATATAATTCAGTGCGAAGATTAGATCGAAAGACTTCTTATTTGAATTTACAGAGAAAAAAAAATCCTCTATATTAAATAAAACATTATGTACTAGATAAGTAATAGTTATGTGTTACTAATATTATGTTATTTTTAATTCGCTCATTCATTTAAGATTACTTTGGAATTGCCGAAGTGTTTGAGGTTTCTTTCAAATCTAATGGTCCTAACGAAAAAATTATTGTATTGTATTTAATTATCAAGTTTAATGATAATTTGTATTGATTTTGATATGTGAAAACAAATATATTTATTACTCATGTTTTTTTCTAAACTTTAAATCATTCGAATAGTGTAAGCTTACATGAACAGATACACATTAGGCACTGCTTAGCAAAACTTTTATTACTTTAAGCTATATACTAAAAAGAATGCGTGGAAGGAAAAAAGAAAGCGTGGAGCGGTAGGTGGTCTTGCCTATAAATAAATATAATAACAAAGACCCCAAATAAAAAGCGTGCACTAAGCTGCAAACTCAGCACCTCGTACGGAGCAGCGGCGTCTCAGGATCTCACTCTTAAGATATCAGTAAAAGCGGTCCAATGCGATATCACATATAATATTTTATATTGATAGTAAAGCGAAAACATATATCTGCGGTATGTAGCTGCGGTGACAATAGTTTTTATAATAATTCGAATAGTGTCATATTTAAAATTTTCTTCTTTTCTCCTCGAAATGACAGCGTTATGGTTCTTTCTAAGCGTCTGTATATTCCGTACTCGATCAATGAGATGCAGGCCAGAAACACATCTCATTATTTGGAGCGCAGTCATTATATTTATTTATAAGGGCGATCCAACTACATTAATACGAATAAAACTGCGTGCGAACTTTAGCTACCGATTTGATTATTCTTTGGATTTAATTGAGGAGAATTCAAATGTGCACAACGTCAACTACCTTAACGCGTGGATTTATTTTAATTAACATGAATATTATTTTTACTTAAATGTGTTAAATTATTTATAGAACAACGTTATTAATATGGTTAACAGAGTTATGTTTAATTTCAATACCAAATCTTAGTAACCATACAGTAAACAGAAATAATTAATAGTAAGCTATAAATAAGTCCATCGGGTATTATCCCGTTACAACACCGTATTTAGGATTGAGGATAAATATGAAGGACACTTATCAAATGTGATAAATATATTAGCTTTTTACATATAGTCTGTTTCTATGTTACATGTAACTAAAATGACATAAAAAAACTTTTATGTATTTATGAAAGCGTTATTTTCCGACCGATAAAACAAAGAACAACCTTTAAAAAGTCTATATATATATATATGTATACACTATATGTTCGTCAATTCATAAATATAGTTTAGACATGAAGACTTCTACCTGCCTTAAAGAATATAAGAAATATATTTGTTGAATAAATCTAACTATGTTTTCCATGTTCGCTGCTTTTCCTAGTTGAAAACTACTTATTCCGGCTGTTGGATTGCCAATACGTATTTTAAAAGACAATAGTATTACTTCCAGAGAAGTACTTTGTCAGGATGTATGGAAGTTGATACACAGGAGAGAAACGAGGATGGCTGGCCACTCCAGAAGACGATGTATCGGTAATTTGACATCCAAAACAGGGTGCAACTTTGTAGTATACGGTGATGCTAAGAAACTAAAACAATTACTCCAGGAAATCCCTCACCGAGCTAATTGAGCTATTTGGTCATCTCAGGTGGAGGTCATGCGAACTGACCACCAAGATCGTGCGATTTGATCCCGTTACACTTTTTCTTGTGAGGGTTTTTGTGAATAAGCCACAAACCACAGCGGCCCTCAAACCCAACATAATCCATACCACCGGTCATATTTAGCGTAATTTATACGGCAAAACCATTGAAAATTGGACATTTCGGATGCGCGTTACCCAGCGAGGCCATGGGGGATATTTGCACGAAGTTATATTCCATCGACCATCCATCATGGCATCGACAGGTCTTTCAAACGAATACAAAATTTCGAGACACATTCTGTTTTATTTAAATTTAAAGTTAAGAAACTTCATCTATTTATAATTCTCAATAATATTATATGGTAATGTGAGTTTGTTTAGCGCACTTTTGCGCCAATTACACACCCAAACACCATGATATTTTGCATACACGTTGACAAAGATATAAAAAAGGACCCCACCTTCCGTACAGAAAAAATGTACTATTTCCGAGGTATAAGTCTATATGAACGCGAGGAAATCGGCGGACAAAATCTAGTAAAGTATAAATAGAAGTAATTAATACAGTAATCATCATTACTTCCATATCTTATACATCTTCGTTTTAACGCTATCCCAGCTATATATTGTCGGAACAACGGGTCTTCCTTTTCCACTCTTCCCTGTCAGATGTCATCTCAGTATTCACATCTTTTATACAGACATCATTTTTCGCACGATCCATCCTTATATGTTTCAGTCTTCCTTTACACCTATGTTTGTCCATCTTCACACTCTTTTATGTCATGCCGTGAAGTATGATTTGGCTTGATTTTTACGACTGTACTCCTGCCTTACATCAACTGTCCTTGGGATTAAGGCATAGTGTTTTAAATAGAATTAATCATACTAGTAGCAAAATACACATTATAATTTAAAAAAGAACTTGTACATCATCAAGAGAGATATTATACAATTAGGAACTATATTTTAGAAGTTATAAATTAATTTCGTGTGAAAATTTAAGCCAGTTCATTTGTGAGTTGTGTTATCGCGACATAATTTAAGTACTTTTCCTGTTTGCGACTAACTAATATTTAAATATCCCTCTGTGTGTTCCATACGTAAATAATTACAGGATTTTAAAAATTATAACTGAAAAACCGCAAACAAGAGGAAAATAAATTAATAAATCCTAGAAATTTGAACTGTGTTCTATATTAAATAAGTAGCAAAATATAGTGGAACTTTCTACATGTTGCTGGCTCCTATATAAACAACAGTAGCCACATCCAGACTCATAATATTTACCGTACACTTGCAAAGATATAATTCCGAACCAGTGTATAAGTTTTATTAGTGAGTGACGAGTTAATCCCACGATGGTTTTAAAATGGTTGTTTCTCTTACTCTTCGTATGTATGTTCTGTGCATGCACAAGCGATATTGTAAAAAGCAGTTTGACTTTCGTCATTGATGATACCCCGTCGATGGGAGATGATATCGAGGAAGTGAAACGCAGAGTGAATGACATATTTGATGCAGTTTTAGAATCCGAAGAATCATTTATAGAAAACTTCGTTTTGGTTACCTTCAATGCCCCCGGTGAGTTAAAGATTTATTATTATATAATGAATTAAAAAAAGTATTACATTGCAATTTATTTTTGAATTTGTCATTTCTTGATAGCCTCCTGTATTGTATTGTAACGAATAAGAAAAATAGTTCGTCAATTGAAGAAATGCTCACAGAATTGGCCAGTACACTACTCACCAATGCGCATATTGCATCTTAAAATAGATCTTGTGATGAAATAAAAAAATATAAAATTATTTATTTATTTGAGATAACAGGAGATCTGCATTATGATAATACAATGTTTTTGGTAAATTTAAGCCTAGGTAAACTAAATGTTAATTATAAGTATTGGCGAAAGGTCACTAATTGTGAACAATGAAATTAATTTAAAAGCTTAGGATAATGAGCTATATTGGTACTAGCGATTTTTTAAATTCTGTTTATCATCACTGAGTAGAAAAGTTTATTACTGGGCAGCTATAGATCCTTCGTCAGCATCAGCTCTGATGGTAAGTGTAGTAGAATCCAAAAATAACGGTGATCAATAACTGAAAGATTTACAATTGTTACTTTTACAGTGCCGTACAAGTCTCTCAGCAGCTAAATACGGGACATTCCATGGCAAATCGATCACTTTTGACCCCGTTCACTTTCGATTTTACTGTAATTTTTCTTTCTTATAAAAAATATTTTTCAGAATTGATTCAAAATTTTTACTGGAACAAAAAAAGTTATGAATTTTAGAAAAAAAGGATTTTATTTTAATAGCTATTAAATTGTTGTAATAGAAGCATTGACATGTTTTTTAAATGTGCGTTATTGAATATATTTTTTAGAAAATATTAAAATGTACGGAATACTTTGAACAAAATCAAAAAGGGCCGGAGTGAAAAGTGGGCGATTTAGCATGAAATGCTTATACACTGGCTAGTTCCAAAATACAAGAAAGAGTAAAGAAAAAAGAGTTACTGTAACGGGTTTACCACCATATATATGATAGTCGTAATCAAGTTGAACTCGATAGTCAATCCATGTAACCATTGTAACCAAAACTACATTCAAATTGATTTAGTACATTTCAAGTAATGCGCATTCATACGGTAAATTTTACGATTGTACTACTTAGTTATATATAATTATACAGAAAATAAATTAGCTCGATGATTTACAATAGTGTCATAATTTCGGAATTCATTTATTTATTCAAAAATCATCAACATCAGTAACATAATATGAATAGGTATAACATACATGAGTTCAAAGTTACAAAGTTCTTAGAATTATTTATGTTACTAATTAAAGTCGATTACAGCATTCATATAGAGAGAGAGATTCATATTGAGAGACATTTACAAGTTTTCACAAATAGAAACAACAGTACAGAAGATACAAATAAAAAATATAAAAAAAAAGAAAATAAAATAGAACTAATATTATGTAATAACGTAAAAAATTATGAAAAAAAAAGTTCATAAGGACTGACGACAAAAGTGAAAACTCAAACAATGAGAAACTATGTACATATATACACAGTATACATATAGCTCACGGGAAGCATGCGGTGACGATGACGCGAATTTCACGCTTTTTGTTCACCCAAAAAGTACACAGTATACATTTAGGTCATGGAAAGCGTTCCATGACGATGACACGAGTTTCTTGATTTTTGTTCATCCCAAAAAGTGCTCAACGCTCCTAAAAAAGATTTCACTTCAAAAAATCATGAAGCTATTAATTTGCAAATGTTTGTTTTAAATTGTACAAGTGAGTTGTCAAATATGTCTAAGGTGCGATCTTTTTTAACCAGTTAGTTTTATTGACAAGATAATCTGGGAATAATGGAAAAATGACCCAGATTGGTTTTGTAGCTTTTATGACTAAATAAAGAGACTGAATATCTAGATAGTCTGACGGGCACATTAATAATAAATTCTTTCAATAGTTCTGGATTGTCAACTTGATTATTAAAAAGTTTATATAAATAAATCATGTTAAGCATAATTCTTCTGTTGTATAAAGATGTAACTTTAACTTCTAAATTAACCTAAATGTATTATAATTCTTTATCAAGTCGTCAAATCGTCATCAAGTCATCAAATTGCAAAAAAATTGCGTTAACCACAATATTTTATCATTTGATGTTGTAGCTTAATATCTTGCAATACTACAACATATCACTAGATGCAAAAATAAATTGTTTTAACACAGCTTCAGTTGAACACTAAAAATATCCTACGACGAAGGGTGTAGTTGAATCATCGTCACTTTGATTCAATGTATTCAATCTTATAAATTCACCTATACCTTAAAAATATAAGAATATTGAAATGAAATACAATGAGATTTCAGTTAAACTATAAATGTTGCAGGTGTTATATTATGGGCTGTAACTCGCGACAAGCACTTTTTCAAAGAGCAATTAGCAAAAATACGTGTTGGTAGAGGAAGTACATGTCCCGCAAGCTCAATGTCAGGGATCGAACTAGGACTTAAAGAAAGTCTCCCCGGCTCTTATCTATATGTGTTTACTGATGCATCTTCAAGAGATTATACATTACATGACAGAATGAAGAGTCTAGCGTTAAGCAAGTCTTGCCAGGTAAATACATTATGCTCTTTCTATGGTCGTGAAAACTTTAACCAGAATTTGTCACGCACTGCACATTGTACTGCAAAACTCCCTAAAAATTTGTGTGTTATCATGGGAGATTTCTCACTTTAGTCGTTTCTATTCCTATACGGGTAATCTCGTAGGGATGACATCGCTAAATATAAATTTGTACAATGTTCAGGTATGTTTATAATACGGCAACAATGATTATGATAATCATTAATTAGGAAAGACTAGTCGAATCAATATAATAATAACACATTCCTTAACAATACTTTTAATAGATATCACCACAGCTTTTTATTATATTTTGTTTAACTTTAATGGACTAAATGCATAGTTTACCAAATCTTTTTTTTATCATCTGGAAATATACTCATTCGCCACAAACTCACTCAATGTTAAATGTGCGAAATCAAGATGTCAAGTTACGATAAATGCTATAGCGCAGATAATATGATGAAACATATATGTTAGATGTTATTATGATTATGTTTGTTTCTAGGTGGTATTTGTTTTAACTGGGATGTGTGGATCACCTACCGATCCAGATTATAATGTTTTTGTAACACTCGCAAAAGCTACGAATGGTCAAGTGTTCCATCTGGGTAAAGTCGATATAGGAGATGTAAGTGCTTAATATTACATTTCAACTTGCTACAAGTACGATACGATTTATAATATTCATGTTATTTATATCAACTGGATACTTCAGACCAGAAATACTTCGTGCCTAAAATGAATGATGCTGAATATCTTCTTTGCTGTATTTCTATGTATGTTATTTATCTTATAAATGTGTGTATTATATGAAACATAGGTTTTAAATTTAATTACCAAATATATGCATCGAATATTTAGAAATTGGGTGGAAAATTTATTATCAAGCAGATTTATGTAAAAGTTGCAAAATATACAAACAATATGAATAGACTAATGTATATATATTTTTTTAATTTATAGGATTTAAATTAAAATTGCATTTTTATTGTTTTAGTTATTAAATTATGTGGTGGAATCTGTAAAAGGTGGAAGAAGTGTTGTCACTACAAAAGAATTTAGTCCTGGATATGGTCATAACCTTACAGTAAGTAATAACAAATCTAGTCTACTATGATCTTTAAGTAAGATCTTGATTTTTATATACAATAGAAAAGATAAACAAATAAAAACTTGCAATGTATACATTGTTTTCTTTAATTTGTATCATTACACTCAGTGGATGTTTCTGTTTATCGCGTTTACAGTGAATACCATTCAAATATGTCAATAGATGAAATTAGTATAAAATCAAATCAATACTTTTAATAATGACGTCTTCCAATCGATGGAACTTTACTTAATATGCCTTGATACATTGAAATGTGTTCTACTTGATGCAGGATGCAAAGTCCTGACTCCTCTCTAATATATTGTTAAGGTCTATAAATATGTATATTAACGAAATGTAACGGAACAATGCTAGGAAATATATGAATAGGTTTATGATTATAGATTTTATAGACACTATAGAATTTTGTTTATTATCTACAATTATACCATTTTCTATATGCTTGATAGAAGGCCAGACATTCTAGTTCTAGAATGTATAACTCTTAATTGTAACTACCAGACTTTAGGAAGAAACTCCTAAAACTAGATAACGTTTGACACTATTTCTTATACTTTGTCAAACTGTTATATTTGTATAGCTAAAATTTTACACGGACAAATAACAGCAATTCTAGAACGTACGTTCAAATCATGTAGAGATAATCCTCTTCAGACTGAGTTATAAAATATTTCAATCAATGTATAACAATAGTATGTTTTACAGTTTTCAGTTGACTCTGCTGTTGATGACATTATTTTGTCGGTTGCCGGTGACACTCCAAAGCTCGCCGTCAAAGATGACAAAGGAATTTCACCGAAAGTCGATCATCTTGTGGATAAAGATAAAATTGCGGTAAACAATACTGTTTGAATAATGTATAATCGCATTACATTTATCTGGTGTAGTTAGAGAGAGATAGATACATTAGTTGCTTATATTGTGCTCTACACAAAAATTGAAACTTTGCCTTGACCTAACACGAACAGCTGTCGAAGTTAACAGCTTTGTTTTGAAATCGTATAAGTAAAAAAAATTGCTAACAATCATCGTATAAAATTTGAATATTTTCAAATTCCTGAAAATATCATGGTGATTGACAATTCGTGGCTTTTAATGTGTTCAAGAATATTTTAACTGTACTAAGAATTACTTTAGCTCATATTTATATGGTGTTTAATTGCAACACTTAAAAACAAGGCTGCATACTAAAGGAGATTCACTAGTGTCGAGATTTGGTAGGCTAGATAGAAAGACACATACACAGATATAAAAGTTTTAGTACAACATATATACCTTGTGGATATATTTACATCATAAATGTATCAAAACTGAGCTTTGTATCTTTTTTCATAAGATAATAGGATCATCAATTCGCCATTAAATATTTTTACAGTACCAAAGCTAATATTTGTTCTTGTTTATACTGTAACGACGATATTCACTTAGTGGTTAGACTAGCAACTTCCAAACGATAAAATTCAAACTATGATTAGTACCAATACTTTAAACCTTTTTTCCCCACTAGATAGTAAAATTGGTGGATCCCAGTCCAGGTAATTACACAGCTGAAGTAGGTAGTAAGACAGATACATCGGCTGTAGTCTCAGCGAAAACTACGTTGAACTTTCAACATGGATTCTCTATCTTTAAACCGACATCTCTGAACGACACGGCTACTAGACCAACTCCAGGTTAGAACAACCTAATGTTTTTTTATACATTGAGCTTATTGCCTCACTTGTTGATTAAAGACTCCTTTTATACCGAGTAATTTGCGTTATTTTATCTGCCATTACTATTATTCGAAGTTCTATGGAATGGTATCATTTTAACATTCAACCTAAATCCACAATAAAAATCTAAAATTGAATACCTCTAAATTAGCGATATTATGTAAAATAAAATAGGCTAGAAAGATTAGGAAAATACATGTACATGGAAAAATGTATTAAGTTATAATAACATTCAATGATTGGTCATTTAGACTAATCTCCGAAGCGAGTGAATTAATTTTGATCAAGCTTTTACTATCTGATAGAAGATTTTCAGAGTATTCTTAGGGCTACACATTACAATGTTCCATAGTATTTAAACAGTAATAGCAAAATATAATAGATATGACTTCAAATTGTTAAAGGATATATTGAGATAGTCAATAATGATATAACTAAAATTAAAAAAATAAAAGTACAAATATTCAAAACAACCTTATTCCTTCATATTTCAACCTTTTGATATTTCAGATCGTAAATCGTTTCTGATGATTAAGTTAAATGTGGGTGCAAAAGAAACTATAGATGTCAAATTAAACACTGTAAAGATAATAGGAATGGATGATACAGTTGACAAAGAACTATCTTTAGAAATGGTAGATGAAAAACAAAAATTGTATCTCACTGAATCATTCGAAAGTCCAAAAACTATGTTCAAAATTATGGTAAGTATGAATGAAAGATTTGCTAAGAATATATTGATTTATCTGTTGATATTATCAAAAACTCATTAAATTAAGTAACGTTTATTTATTTTCAGATCACTGGTATTGACATGAAAACGAACACCACTATAATAAGAACAAGTCCAACATGGATTGAAGCGCAAAATCCTGCAATAGGTAAAATGCGTGCTACTCCATTGAGTACTAATTACATCTAATTAGAAATAATTTAACTGTAATTTTTATATACATATCTACGTTGTTTACATGCAACAACAATAGCATGTCTGGTATTATTGAAATAAAACATTGGATGAAACCATAGTATACCTTCTAATATTCGCTGAATTAGCTACAATCCACAAATTAAAAATCAATAGCTATGTTTCTATTGATTTTATTAAATATTGCACTTAAGATGAGTAATAAAGTTATACTAAACGAAAAATTATCTTAAGTATGGAGAAGGTATTGCATTTGAGTTTGGCTAGTAGTTGCTATAAATGCAGTGATGGTGACATGACGTCGTACTTACTTAACATAAGTTTACACCACGTAAACTTACATTTCATATTTAAATCCTGAAGCTAAAGATTTTCCATAGTTTTAGTTTTCATCGTCAGTTTGTAAGAGACCCACTGTAGGGCCATAAGCCTCTTCTCGAAAGAAGGTATGGGCATAATCACCACGCCAAGTTGGCCTATTGGAGCTTTCAGGCTCTGGGAAATTCACATTCTATATATTTTATACATAAGGTGATACTAACAGGACATTTCTCAAGTTCAGATTCACGATCTTTTCCTTCACCGTAAGCCAATAGTGTTACCAATTTAAATTACTAAATGTACGCCAATTCCGAAAAAATCGTTGGTACACAGCGAAGTTCGATCCTGCGGACATACGAAGTTTAGACACTTTTCATGTATCTTGTAACTATCCATTCATAAATAAAGCAGTCATTTAACACTAAATAGCACGGTTTGAACCTATAACTTTATGCGTCAATCTTAGTATGTCTTATCATAAACTTCAACCATAAGGAAATTCCTAATACCAAAGTTATATGATCCAATATCGACGAAACCGAAATTCTCATTGCATGAGTATAATTTTCTATGATCATTTTTATCCAAGCTCGTATCTTATAAACATTTAGAGGGTTCGAAAAACAACGAAACCTAAATGAGTTATTTGTTATTTACAGAAATAAAGGAAAATAAAGCACCGACTATATTATGGATTGAAGGAGAGCCTAAAATTAATGTAGAATACGATGAACCATTTCTGCTAAAATGTATAGTTAATGCGTATCCAAAACCTATTATAACTTGGAAAGATAAAAGCACTGGAACAAGCTTGCTGACGACGGTAACTGTTCCGATAAACTATTATTTTAATTAAATTAGACCATATATTTCGTTTCTGATTATAAGTATTGTAACTAATAGGATGAGTACAACTTTTTTATTTTTTCCATCCTATATTATTTTTCAGTAGATAATATGGGAGCGTATCATAAAAGTGAGAATGAAGTACTTACAATCACTATGGCAGTTAAATAATGGTATATGGTGATAAATAATTAGATCTCGTCTATCTGTAGATTAACAAAGAATTGGATTCCATTTCTGTTTCTTATCTAAAATGAAACGACTTAAATACGTATGGTTATTAAACATCTGTAAATATTTCACTAAATACATACCAATCAAGATTTTCTGGTTACATTTGAATTAAATGCTCCACCATATTCCATAGACAGTGCAATGCAACATTTTTAACATATTAGAATATCTACCAAAGGTGACCCTCGTTCAGGGCGTCCTGCGATAGAAGTTATCAAAGAAGTGGTTTAAAATACTGGACGCTGTGTTCTAGCGGATCGTTTTGCACGGTATATTTTATTACAAAAGATATAGATATGTTGATAAGCTCTGTGCATAATATTTTACGAAAGACTAAAATACTTACCGATGCGCAAAACTTATCAGAATCGATATTTCTCGACGCTCTTTAAAACTATTGTGATAAGATCGTGGTAATTTTTTGATTAAGTTTATGGCTTGGCAATGGATAAATCTAAGTATCACCATTACGACCATGAAACGAAATTGCAGTTTCTAAATTTTAAAAGGCCAAGGGCTCTAAAATCTATAAAATTCGACGTGATTCGTTCCTTTAGTTCGCCACATGTATCGAAAACATATGCAAAACAAATAAATAAATTATATCACGAAATCTCCCAAAAACGGTGTCCTAATGATTGCCTTATATCATCAATATGCCACTCCGGGTTACAAGTTCTTCGTCGCGGTAGCTGAAATCCAAGATGCTGGTTTTGAAATACTTGAAATAATTTGAAAGCTTGTATAAAGTGATGCCAAAGTTCGTAGTTTAGTGAGAATCTAAAGAAGAGTGATTTAAACATGATGAAGCAGTAAAAACTGCACTACAGGAATTTCTAGTAATCATACATAACAATCTAAATTCTCCTTACGAGATTAATAAAAATTCTGACAAAACTGCCCTCTACAGATGTTCACGTGACTCTAAGTAGGAAAAGGTCACAATTACTTTTCATCCATTGAACATGTTAACATAAAAATATATAAATGTGTTTTTATTAATATATTATTGGATAATTGCTTTCTATTAAAGGTATCAGAAATAGAACTGCCCTATAAATATGTGGGCATATTTAATATAGAAAGAGTAAACAGAAATAACACTTATGAGTGTAAAGCTAGCAACGATTATGGAGTTATTACAAAAAGTATTGAGATTGAAACAAAACGAAAGATATATTTCAACGCACTTCAAGTACCTAAAGGTAAATATTAATTGGTTTTCATTTTAGAATTATATAGTAGTACTGTTCGTACATAGTCAAAAAACAAAATTGTTCACATGAAATATTATCTAGGAATCAAGACGTTGTATAGGAAACTTTTGTATAAGATATAGAATGGCTGTACGAAGCTGCGTTCGAAAAGGCGTAAAACGGATACTTTGCCGAAAGCCAGTAGTCATATGTGTAGCATTAAATTAATACAATCAGATAATGACATTTGATGATATAAAGTGAAAGATCATAACAATGAACCTGTTTAACGTTCAAAACCGATTTGTATATTTATTTTGCTTGAATAATTAACTACTAAACTTAATACTGCTTATTTAACTAAATGTGCGATGCAACTAGAATGGACAAGGTCAAAATGAGTATATCAGAGTAAGTTTAAATATAGCACCGGTGACAGAGAACTTGAGGAGTAATAGGTTAACATGGTATGGACATGTCCTAAGGAGAGATGAAAGTTATGTAACTAGCCATCTAGTTACATTAGTTCTAGTTATAGCTTTAAATATGAAGGTAGACAGATATAGGAGTAGTAGAAGACCGAAAAATTTATGGATAGGTTGTGTGACAAAGTTGTGAATTCCTGAGATGAGATCTGATAGGGGAGAATGGAAGATGAAAACATACGATCGTATTGTGCCGACTCTACCTAAGTGGGATATGAGTGAGAAGATGATGAGTACTTATTTACAAAATAAATTATTCTTGTTGTTTTGTATATTTCACAAATGTCATGTAATGTTTTCAGACACAAAAATAGCTTACGAAGGAACAGACACTATCACATGTAAGATTGACGCTTACCCACCAGCGATAATAATTTGGTACAAAATAGAAGAATTGCTTTCCGATGACCATTTTACGATATCCGATGATAGATCTGAACTAATAATATCAAAAATGCAACCTTATCAGAGGGGATGTTACAAATGTGTAGCTAAAAATGAATTCAACGAAAATGAATACAAATTCCTAATCTCTATATCTGGTGTTGGTAAGATGTCATGGCTTATTTTGAACTTGCGTGGTTATAAAATAGATTAATAATTTAATCATATCTTATATTTCAAGAAAGCCATTGTTAGTAGGCCATACCAATATTCGGAAAAAATCCGCTTCTTGCAAAATGCAAGAATTAATCATTTTTAAAATAGGAAGGTAGATTAATAGATTTTTTGTTTCTTTCCTATTTTTTCTTATTGATGGAACTTCTATAAAGATATTAAGAAATAGCATATTTCAAAAAACTCTATACCTTCTGTCTATATAGAGTCTCCTAAAGCTACATCCGAAGACAATGAAACCATTATGTTATTATTCAACAATTCACACTTAAATTTTTATTCAAAAGATATCATTCAATCTAAATCTAAAAAAATCTCTTTCAGTGTGTCAAGTCCAATGATCACAGTTTATTTACATCCAACTTCGTGACATACTTAATAATCATCAAACTGCATTATATTTCAGAACCTCCAAAAATTAATAAACATGTCCTTAAAATGAACGTAACCAGAGGTAAAGATGTTGACATCTTGTGCAGGTATATTCTTAAATTTGTAATAAATTGAAACTGTATTTAGTATCCATAGTAAAATTATCATGTTTTTGTATTCCAATAAGTCCAAATAAAATTCAATTTTCAGTATAATTCAGGGCATTCCCAAACCCAAAGTCGAATGGTTCTATAGAATAAATAAGAAAAAATTAAGAAAACTAGCTGCCGTTGGAGAAAGACTTCGTATGAAGAAAGTAATACCCAAAAAAAGCGGTCAATACAAATGCCATGCGGTTAGTGTTATGGGCAAAGACTCTCATTTAATAGATTTGACAGTTGAATGTAAGTACATTTATTACACTATAAAATATTAATTAGATCAGCCTACTAGTACAACTTACAATATAATGTAAACGACAATTAATCTTACAGCTACAACCATGTATATATTAGACTTTTCAATTATTATAACATCATCATCATTATCAGCCAGTAAGAGACCCACTGCAAAGCAGTAAGGTCTCCTCCCGAAGGAAGGTATGGGCATAATCACCACGTCATCACACGACGTATTGGTAATTCCAATTGCTAAGAAATCAATAGTTCTATATTTTCCCACATACGGTGGTACCACAAAAACATTTCTCAGGTTCAGGTTTCCTCGCGAAGCTTGCCTTCAGCCTCATCCGATAGTGATACCATTTTTTTATTTACTTTATAGGTTAGCTTTTGACCACAATCTCATCTGATCTTAAATAATGATGTGGTCTAAGATGGTAGTCACGCTAAATCTACAGGGAGACATTTTATCAAGTGCAGCTGCCGAAACACACCAACATGTGCTTGGTGACAAATTTTCAACTTGAGGGTGGTAGCTAGCCAGGCAGACTTACAAAAAGCTCTACCACCATGCTATGGCATCCTTCGACGCTGTGTCTGAACACACTACCAACTGAGCCATCATCTATGGGTAAAGGAACGCGAAATCCAAACAAAATCTTGGTACATGCAACAGACATTCGACTGATATTCTACAGGTCAAATCACTCGACCACCATGACTTCAATATTTATTTATAAAACTTTTTTAATTATGGTACCGGCAAAAAAAACAAACAGTTTACTTCATATTGATCTCTAAAACCTATTTTACCATCTTTAGCATCATACATTATGGATTGCATTAAGTAAAAAGTAGGAACTCACGTCGGTGCATATTTTAAATCGTTATAATCAATTTTACTCCAACTTTAAAATAGCCAACTACACCGATATTTGTTTGACAACCAAAACAGAGTGACCATGACTTTGCAGTTTGTATTTATTACTAACCTTTGTTGTATGCATATTTATTAAAGTACGTTTATATGAACAGTTCTTGTCATTTTCTTTGGCCGCTCTGAGTATAGCCGTAATTTTGGGCTTGCATTTAATACTATCAAGAGTTTAATATAAAACAAAGTTAAATTATTATTATAGAAATATGATATTGGCGTTTATTTACCCTTAAGTTGTCTCGATGTTATAATATAAATTATACGTATTTCAACTTAGATCTATGTTCTGTGCATCAATATATAGTGCGGTCAAAAAATTTGGCTAGAATTGTATGTATCCATTTTATCTATATAGTACATTATTTATTTATATGTATTTTAGTTATAATATAGCTAGCTGAAAACAGCTACGTCATTAAATGCACCTGTGTAGTAATTAAAAAGTGAAGTAAAGCATGAACTATTCCAATTTAGAAAAAAAAACGTTTTTATTATGAACAAAAAATGTTGAGAAGCAAATTTGTGTATAAATAACATCATTTTCATTTTAGATCCTCCAGCGATCAAACTTAAGCATGAACCTAAGTTTATTAGATCTAAAGAAGGAGAAAAAGTAACGCTAACTTGTAAGGTCGATGGAATACCGAAACCATCCGTACTATGGTTCAAAAATGATGCACTCCTTAAGATAACGCCCTTGAGAATGCAGTTATATGGAGATCATTCATTAAGGTGAATAATCTATTGAAATATTGAGGCTTCATTACACCTCGATGAAGTCACGGGTAACAAATAGTCATAAATAAAATTATAACACAAGGCAAAAATATTATAGCTAGCCAATTCGAATTTGTTTGAATTAAAATAAGTCAACTTTAGATGAATTATAATTACAATGAGTACTTAAAATTCAACATTCTAAACCAAATATATTTCAGTATTAAAGTGTCACTAGAAGATGAAGGACTATACAGTTGCAAAGCAGAGAATCACCTTGGTACAGCAAAGAAGACGGTTTTACTTAATGTGTACGGTAAGAACTATAATATCTGATAACACTAAATGTATTAATAAGTCACACTGTGATCTAATATTCTACATTTTCTTTTATAATTTCCATAGGATGCCTAAATATTTCTTTAAGTGTCCACTTAATGGTAGGCACGATATATTTAATTAACGCAATCACTATATCGAATCTGTAAAGTTTATTTTAAATAGTCCATATTTTATTGAATGTATTTTTCGGGGCATAGACTAAAAGACGCGTAGAAAAGTATGACCTCATGAATAATGCCATCATGGTTATGATTTGATCGATTAATCAACTGAGACCAATTGAGTATCAGTTCATAATCAGTATCCATAACTTATAGATGTGAACAGTCAAACGATTCAAGCAAAAATGCCCAGTGCTTAGTCATCGACCGTATTTTAAGGTCCAGCTATAACAGAAAGTAAATAGTTATTAAGATATTTATAAACAGCGTATACCTCCATCCAATAGTATTTCAGAGCGGGGTAAATAGTAGCTAGTTATTAGTTCGAGTGAATGGTATGGACCCAGATTAATAGTAATCCCCCCGACAAATACATTTTAATATCCGTGCCAGAAATGCTTATAGGATATATTTTTCAAAATTTACCTTATTTGTATCATACAAATTCTGGGTAATTGTCCAAACGGCCACGAATGTTAAACTACATTTCTAATAAATTTTACAAGGATCATTAAAAATTTCCACAATCTTTCTGAAATATAAAAACAATGCAATTTTTAAGCTTCCTCGTTAATCTCAGAATTATTGTTCTTGAGGTTTCCTAGGGTTCAACTATCTTTTATTTTTTATACTGTATAGGATTGAGTGTTTGAGTATAACCTCACCTGATGTTAATTGATAATGTGGTCCAAAATGGTAAACACGCGACATCTAGAGGGACAGACTCTCAAGTGCAGCTGTTGAAATACACCTATATATGTTTGGTGACAGACTTTCTACTCGAAGGTGATAGTTAACCAGACGTAGTTAAAATGATAGAGCATAATGCCTTCACTATACATATACATACCACCATGCGAGATACACAAGCAGGTACTTGCGCATACAAGTATCCTATAGGAACCGACTGGAAAAGGCAAACTGACTGAGACTGTTTTAAACAGATCCTGTCATTACATTTATCATAACAGAATTCAAGTTTAAGATTTCGAAACCCTAATAATTGTCTATCTTACAAAAGATGTAATAAGAACACTAACCCCAACTGAAAGGATGGTTTTGGAAAATTATTCCACGCTCTATTTTTTGGTACTGATAAATTACAAGCATAAGTCTTTGCACAGTTTACTACTATTACGAATTTTCCTGATTTATTTTATTGTATATCGCAGTTCCAGTAACAATCGAGACACCGAAAGACAGCACCATCGATATTAAAGTTGGAGATGACCTTCATCTTCCATGTCGCGCAAGAGGTTATCCTAAACCTGTAATCCAGTGGATTTACCATAACATTGATCCCGCAATACCTCCAAAAACGCTAAGGTAAGATTAATTAAAAGCTACTATTAAATTTCTTGTAAAAGAAAATACAACTTATTCTCTTAACACTCTTAACTCTTAACAGAGTGAGAAGTAACGAAGAAGAAAACTGCAAATAATTTTTCTTCGACAAATTGATTGCAATGCACCAAATTATATGAAGCAAGGTGATGATGTATTTATCTCCGTGCAATGCTAAGTTATGAAGATCAAATTAAGCAAATACCATTCTATTGCCATTTTTCTATTTTCAACACTATTCATGCTTTGCCAGTTAGACTAGCTTGAAGGAGAGATATACTATTCCGTATTTCATATACTTATATATAATGTGTAGTGTTGTATCGTAATTTATTTTTTATACTATATATTACTGAAGAAGCGTCTAGTACCCAAAAATATTTGTTTCAACAGATGAAGCTATATGCATATTTTATTATAAGTAAGATTAAAAATTCATGTTTTAACTCTTTCCACAACTATTCTGTTTTAAATGAACTATCGTGATATATAATATAAATGCGAAAGTGAGATTGTCGTAACTACTGAACCATTCATCTTGAAGTTTTTGCATGCTCATTATCAGGTGTATAGAAAAGTACACATACATGACGGAACTTTTTGGCTGGATTTTATCGAGTAAATTTTTAATACATAATCGGGAGTTTTTCGATCCTAAATAATACTATTAGGATACTTGTAACATTTTACGTATTACAGATTGTTTATTTTGAACAAGTGAAGTAAATCGGGAATAAGAACAGAGAAAATTAATTCTGAGATATCACAAAATTCTAGTAAGAGTTCTATCTTCTTGAAACACTGTTTTAAGACATATTGTACTATCTAACCGCTTGATATATATACATTTTTTATTAACATGGGGAGATCCGTTATGGACACACTACCCTCTCGGGGGAGAGAGTGGGTAGTGTGAGACTTCTACTCACTAAAACCCCACGGTGTACCGACCGCTGCTGTGATTGGGGCGACACGGGACCGTGCAAAGCTATCACCATGTCGCCCCAGCGGTCAGCCCGGTGGAAGGTGTCCTCCGGGCTCCGTCCTTATAGAGAGGTAGGTACACAACCAGCTACCTTCCCTCATCAGCCGAACCTGTGCAATGAGGAGATGGGGCCCACGACCACCCCCTCAGGTCCGGCTACGGAGGGGGGAGAAGGCGGGCAATACGCCGCCTCCTTCCACCGGCCCTCGTTTGGCGGAGAGGGCCACTAAGAGGGTGCACCTCTCGGGCTCTCTCCGCCACCTCCTTTTGCGAAGTGACCTCGTCGCAAAAGGAGGCTACCGCATTCCACACCTGTTCGCTGCCGAGCATGGCCGCAACCGCTTGATAATAGCATAATAGTAATTAATAAAAAATATTCATTACCCACGTAAGAATAAGTAAATTGTGATGAGACGGCTCATCACTTCAGGACGGCTGCAACTATTTAGTTAATTCTTTTTTTGTTGTTGTGTTTGTAATTGACAGGATAAGATTTGTATGAAATAAAATGTTTGAAAGATCATACGGAAAAGTTGTTCAGTTGCCATTTTATTTCATTACAGGGTCGTAGTGTAAAGGGAATGTTTAGTTTTATTTTCTTCATTAGGAGAACCCGTTGGAAGCCGGGCGGGCCAGCTACAGTATATTATATTATGTATATACTTTCCATTTCACAGGATTACACACAGCATTTTGGATTTATCACACATACAATTAAACATGGCCGGTTACTATACATGCATTGCAAGTAATATTGCAACAACATCTAAAATATCATATTTAGTAAGAGTAATAGGTGAGAATATTTACCACTTGTTTTACTAATTTCATTCATGTCAGCATAAATTTAGACTACGAAAAATATGTATATCTTATAAATAAATATTTCTTGGGACCCTCATATTCCCAATCTTCGATTAAATCATATGTATTTATCAACGTTTAAAGTTTACCGATATTGCAGTTCCTTATCCTTACAGCGATGTTGATAACTTGAGTTGCACATTACAGTAAGGAAATATCTGTATTTCATGAAATATACAATCCTAATCCAGAGTTCCTTTTGGAGTGCAATTAAATCTAAACATCGGTTTGATATGCTAGTAGGACGCAAAGTCAAATGATCAATGTAGTTTAAATTCTTTCATCATCTTAAATCTATACACTATTTCGTTATTGTTTTGATAAAATGTCTAGTACGCTATTAACAGGCTACATTCTAATATTGTTTAATTTAAATAACTGTTAATAATGATATAACTTCTATGGTAATCAAAGTGTCGATTTTATTCTATATCATTTAATTTTGATTAAGTTCAATGTTCAAATACTACTTTTCTCTTTATGCGCGACATATCAATTGTCTTCATAACAATTTCTTATCTAGATGTCATTCTCTCTTCTATTTTCAATTCTCTATTAAATTCTAATTTATACAACCATGAAATATTAACACCACTATCTTTTGTCATTTAAGAATAGTGTTCATTTATAATTGGCTAAATAAGAAGATTAAATTGAGCACTTTTCGTTATAACAAATGTATTATTAATTATTTGTGATATAATAAGTAAATTATTATCTTTTGCAGCTCCACCGATTATTGAAAACAAATACCGTGATAAAACTTTTAAAGTCGTTGACGGTGATTTACTTCTAATAGCGTGTAATGTTACCGGTTTCCCAAAACCAGAAATAACTTGGAAAAAAGACGGTCGAAACATAATATTGGGTAACTTTTTATTTGGCATTACTCATCATCACACAAAGGATAATGTAGTACATAATCAATTGTGAGGAGATGTTGTGTATAATAAATACTTTGTGGACTATTGTAAACTCTTTATGCCGTGCCGCAGGTAATAGGTGGTATAACATGGATGCTAATGGAGCGTTAATAATCAAAAATATTAATACAATATCAGAAGGAACGTACACCTGTGAAGCTGTAAATAAATTGGGTCGCGATACTGAGCATTACACCGTTGAAGTTGCCCGTAAGTTAAATAAATAAAAAAAATGGTTGTCTTTAAAAAACCGACTTTACGGCTTACTGACAATAATTTTATGAGATAACGTCATAAGAAAACATTGATTAAAAATTGCATACATTTGCCGTAATTGTTGTTGTAATACATCACAAACCGAACGCTAAAGCCGATCGCACCTCTCTATGGCTTGATCCGCGCTCTCGCTTGCACGCTCGGCTCAGGCGGAACGTGACAACGAGTCATGCTTTTTCGTGTGTGCAGCCGGCGTTCATCAATTCATAAGACGTTATCACGTCAATAATTAATTTGATTAAGGATATGACAGTGAACGTTAAATGTCATTTACAAAGATAGCAATTAATGGTTGATATGATAATCATTTCACCACTCTAGTCTAGAAATTTCGTTTCCTATACGGCTTTGCCAAGTTATATAGTTTAGGTGTCGGCCATCAAACCCTATCCAGAATAAGTCTTAATGATCTCTGATATTAATAAAATAAAGCCCATTAAACTAAAGATTGATTTCCAATTATGTAACACAAGCATTTATCTTTACATGTAGTCCAACTTTGGTGAACTTTGTTTTTTTCTTATTGTATTATGCTGTGTATTATGTAACATATATAATATGTTGTATAATATCTGAATATATTTCAGCTTACCCCAAACGAGAATGGCCAAAGACAATGCAATTGGTGGAACAGGGAAATGCGGCTCATATCAATTGCTACGTACCCCACGGACCTCTCGACCACTTACGATGGTATAAGGTAAACAGCATCATATTCATCTTTTTAATAACGTGGAAAATTCAGTCTGATCACCAAATTTTCCATGTTTTCTTTGAATTAGCGTAAAATTAAAAACGCAAACAATCACTACAAGATAATACAAGGAAATTCAAATTATCCTAAAATGTCGCGAAGAAAACACTTTTAGCGTAACGCTCAGTAAAAGATAAGAAAACAATGTATTCCTAAAGCATTTTAATATTTACTTAAATGTAATGAATGTATTGAAAAAAAAACTGATCAATTTTAATAACATCTAAGGGGTGTATAGATAATACGGTAAACAATTAACTGTCGTTTTTAGGTGAATTTAAATGAAAATCGACCAAATTAAGAAACAAATTTCTGTGCTATAGTATATTTATTTTATTTTTTTAATATTCATTTAAAAGTAAAGTGACAGGAAACAAACTAATATATGTTAATAATATGTATGAGTACATAGATAATACGGTAATATAGATAGTACGGTAATAATGTCATTTGCAGGTGAATGTAAATGAAAGTCGATAAAATTAACAAGCACAACATCTGTGCTATTATTTACTTATTTTATACCTTACCACTTTCCTACTCTATCGTTTTTGATTTTATATGAAACGTATATTTTAGGATAATGTATTAGTAGCAACTGGTGAATTAGAGTTACGTGAAGCTCAATTGCTTGATGCTGGAATCTACACTTGCCGTGTCAGCACATACTTTGGATCTACGTCAGGTCACGTATTGGTCAAAGTCGGTTTTAAACCGAAGTTTACCTCCCATGAAGATGAAGTTTACGACCTTGAAGAGGAAGGCTGGTCACAAACTTTGAATTGTGACGCAAATGCGGAACCACCAGCTCAGGTAAACAATTTATTATGTTAAAATAATCTATATAAATAACAATAAATTATTACACATTACATTACTTCAGAATGAATGCACTTATTTGACTAATTCTTTTTTGTCGTATTTAAAATTATCTGGACTAGGTTTGTATGAAAGAATATGCTTGAGAAATCGTACGGTTGTTCAGTTGAGATTTAGTTTCATTACATGGACGTACTGAAAAACTATAAGACAGGTAGTAATAAATAAATATTACACTACTATGAAGAAAAGCCATGAAACTTCGAAAAAATAGCGGATCTATCGTCAAATTTAAATAGCTTTATTAGTATATCGCTCTCCTCATAGCTATTACACTTTTTCAGTTTTTTTTTTTCATTTCCAATTCGAGAAAATTCATAAACTAAAGGAACGAACACCAAACAAATGTATACTCACTGAACGATTTTTGAATTTTCTAATCACTCATGGCTTTGCATACATCTATCCTGCACTCTTGATCTATACGGGTCGTAACACAATATTTGTTGTCATTTTATATGATGACTCTATGACAATGGTTCAGTTTATAATACCGTTACCTATATATAATATAAAAGAATAACTACCTAAAATATCAAGAAACAGCCAGAACTACTGGGGCTAGGGCTATGAAAACTTACAATCGGATTCCATTTACACTGTAGGTGAGCACTAAGTAGCGTTTTTGCTAAATCAACACTTAAGGTGGTGAAAAATGGGGTTAAAGTTTCGCACGAAAATCCGTCATGTTTTTCGTCAATCAGTTATACTTTCATGCATAAAGACATAAAACAATAAATCGAAAACAATTACTCCATAGGAAATGTATGCAAAAACACGCGCAAAAGTTCTTGAGCAGTGCTAATGTTCACTAAAATTATATAAATATTTCCAGTGCAGCTTGAACATCTGATGCGTGCAACGCTTAATATAGTAATTACATTATTAGTAGTAGTGTAATATTTTATTACTAGTACTATTAATAATGTAACATTATATTAAATTTTAAAGGCATCAGATGCTCAAGCTGTACTGGAAATATATAATTTTAGTGAACATAGCACTGCTCAAGGACTGTAGATTTAACACTTTAATACTTACAATTTCATATTTTCCTCTTATTGACTGATGTAATAACATGAAGTTGGAGTAGAAATTATTAATATCGTATGTATAATAAATAACCTTATCAAAAATATACATATTATTGTTACTCTTTTCATGACAATATCTTTATGACAGGTTACCTGGTGGCACAATGGTAAAAAAATTGATGTTAAAAGTATGATTTATACATTCAAAGCCGAATTTGACAAACGCGGAAAGTACTATTGTGAAGTCTCGAATCATTTTGGTAGTATAAATCGTACGATCAACATACGGTTGGCAGGTAAATGAGTCTTGATTATCTATATAACATTCGTCTCATAATATTGGTGATTGACAAGAATTACGGGACCTTGGCTATTATTAGTCTTGACATAGCCAAAATTTTTGATACGGTCTGGGACCGTAGATTTATCACCACAACTACAATAACATAAGGACATTCTAAAAACTAGACATGATGTGAATTTGACTTAATGAGCTTGTGCACATAGATCTTAGGAATCTCTTCTATGCTCAAAATTTTGCGTTAATTATATCACTCGTATGAAATATTCTATGAAATTAATAAAAACATATAATAAACCAAGAAATATTGATAACGTATAATAAAATAAAATCTCTTATGTACAGGATTATTGGTAATTAGACGTATTACCGTTAGAGGTGATAGGGGCGACTATTTGCGATAATTTTAATCCTCATACGCATTATCTAAATGTGAACAATTTTTCAGTTAGCCTTTTACAAAATAAGCCCAAAATGCCACATCAAAAAATAATTTATAAAAAAAAAAGTATCAATTTAAATCTAAGTTTTTGTTCTGATTGATAAAAACAATTAAACTTTGGTTATGTATCAATATTAAAACAACGATTATCGAACCAAATTTAAAAATGCGAGACGAAAAGCGATATTATTTCATTATTTATTTGAGACTTTTTATATTAAAATACCTCAAAAACAAAAAAAAAATGTTATGAAACTTGGCTTGCAAGTCATTTTAAAAACATCCGATTTCTTAGTTCTCCAACAATGTATTCTTTGAAATAAGGTCCTGGCTGTTATGCATTGTTGGAGAGTTAAGAAAACGCTTATATTTGTAAAACAATCTGCAAACCAAGTTTCATAACGTTTAATTTTTTAGGTTTTTTAGTGGAAAAAACTATTTAAATTCTATCGTTTGTCGTCACGAATTCTTAAATTTGAACCAATAATCGTTGTTCCAATATTTATGAATAATCAATGTTTAACCGTTTTTATAAATCAGAAGAAACAAAAAATTGTAATAAATTTTTGATGTAGCATTTTTGACTTATTTTGAAAAAATATGATAACTCAAAAATTGTTCACTTTTGCATAATGTATATGGGATTAAAATTATCACCTCCTATACGTCGAATTACCAATAAACCTGTATACTTAAGGTCTTTTCGATTATACACTAATTAATATATATATATTTGACTACATTTCAGATTGTATTATCAATATTAAAAAAGATCTCAGAGGAAATCAGCCAATAATGATCGATACGCCACTTAAATGGCCGCAATTTGAAACTACCGATGGTTTTATTCTCATACACAGGGGCACGGAATACTTGAAACTCAGCTGTCCAACAGAATTCGCAAATTTCCGTACTAATTACACAATGGCATTTTGTAAAGGTGAAGATATTTTCACAGTAAGCGACAACACCTATAAATATAGTGATTTAAAATGTACAGAGAAAATAGAACCAGAAGTTATAGAGACGAGAGAATCCTGTTACCACGGCGATACAGAGTGGATAACAATAGGGTTTAACGTTTTTAATGAATTCTTATCAGTTTATAGCGTATGTTTGGACAGAAAAAATAATGTGCCTATTTATGCGAAACATAATTTAGACAGACATTTAGCTGAAGTAAAACCTGATAGTTTCCAATGGATGTTCGGTGACCTGCCGTTTAATTTTGAAGAAATGTACGATTGCAATTACCAGACAGACGCGATATTTAAAAGATCGCGGATATGGTGTCACGATAAAGATGGATGCTGTTTCACGAGGAGGCAGTTGGTGAATCCCCGTGACGTACCGCCGGGAGTAGCTCAAATTGCAACTTATAATTATTTAAATGTTGTTCCCCAATGGAACTCGTATGGGACCAAAGTAAGTCGGGTTTCATATTATAGATTCGTTTGTCATATATTTATATTGTCTTCTTGTCCTTATTTTAGGTTAATTTTCGCGTGTTTCAGCAGCTGTACTTGAAAGCCATTCGTCTCTAAATTTAAATTATTTACCATCTTAGAGCACATCGCTATTTAACATTAGGTGAAATTGTAACCAAACCTTAAAACCTTATACGGTATTTAAAAATATATATTGATATAACAAAGTAGGTCTAGGTCTAAGTACAAACAACAGGTCTGAGAATCAATAACAGAACGCGTTTCTATTGTTTTTAGAATCTCTGTCTGTCTGTCTGTCTGTATATCGTTTGTACGCGCATCACGCAAAAACAACTCGACGGATTTTGACGAAACTTGGTATGTTGGTAGATTATACACCGTTATAACCGGTACACCGGTAAAACATAGAAGAGAAACAATTTACGCAAAAGTTGCTGGACAGATTTTGGCATTACTGACTGTTGTTTTGAGTGCCGCACCGCGTATCGAAAGTAAGAATTATACATTCACAGTATGAGTAACTATTAGACATTCTAGTGCCACGATACGCCTCGAAGAACAAAATCGTTCATAAAGGGTCGATGTCGAGTATTGATACTTTTTGCCTTTTTATCTATGATTTTTTTGATCGCTGTGTTTGGAATTGAAATTCGACGCGGGCATAGCTATTTAATAATATAGGTAATGATGATTTTATTGAGATCAGAGACAATAGCTTCCAGGTTTTAGAATGTTTCATATGTTGTAATATAATGATGTAGCCAATGTTGTGTATAATGAAGGAACTAACTATTCAACCTGTTGTAACAGTATTCGTAAATAATTATGATGTTACATACAATCTTCGCCATACTTTGACCACTCTAAATGTAGTTGCTAAGAACACAAACTTAAGTATAAATATATATTAGGTATATTATACGTGTATCATCGAGATAAACATAAATAACTAGCTGATCCGTCAAACTTCGTACCGCCTAACAGTCGATTTTTTAATTATTTTTTTTAATACTTATTTTGCTATTCTGGACGCTATTTAATGTTAAATGTTATCATCGTATAAATATTGACATTCATATTTATACGACACTAACGTCACTCAATTGTTTTGTCTTCCCGGAACCTCTCCATTAACACTTAAACTTTATAATATGGTATTAAAGTTCAAATTGACTTTTAAGTATTATTACGAATCGTTTGTATGGGAGTATAGAAAAGTGTTGTTTTTTGACGGTTTCAGGCATTTTTTAATTTTTCTCTCCGTAAGAACAATCCTTGTACTTCAAGGAATATTCTAAAAAAGAATTAGCGAAATCGTTTTAGCTGCTCTCGAGATTGGCGCTTAGCAACACATTCAACGATTCAATTTTATATTATAGAAGATTACCAATATTAGATTCTTATTATAATATTTTAACTTTGTATTGTATTGAACTCTTGGGCATGTTATACGCAAGCCTAAACTTATGGGTATATTCAGAGCGGCCAAAGAGATTAGCGTGGACTATAGTTTAGCTAACTACGAGTATATAGACTTCAATTCTACTAATGACGTGATAAAAGAAATTTTATTACAGAACTGGGAGGAAGTGGAAAACCGACTGAGAACTTTAGCTAAGACCGTTGATTATCCATTAACTGTTTGGACGGGAACGAGTGAATCCCTAAAATTACCTAAGTGCGGTTTCCGTAATGACGGAAGTATTCATAAGCGATTCCAGTTATGATGGTCAGCCGGTATCCCAGTACTTGTGGAAGGTAAGTTTTATGTGTTATTTTGATACAATGAATCGATTAAGAATAAACAAAAAATGAAAGTCTTTTCTCTTTATAATATTACTAAGAATGTAATAACTACAATTTATATGTTGTAATCATTTGATAAGTGGGAATTATATTTATAAATATATCAAAGAATAACTCGACTGAGTGGCTGACGAAAAAAATCATTCCATTTTTAAGGGCTTGGTTTTCTAAACTTCCTTCCTCGGCGCTTGCCCACTTGCAGTGTAAAAGGAACCCACATGCAATTTTTTTCACTGTTCATTGTCGCCAATAGTTTAGGGTGTGCGTTGACATGTCAAGCAGTCAGTAATTATTTTATATAAACAAAGAAATTTAAACAAATCACAACACAGCATAAGAATTTAGATACTGATTTGGGTTCATGTGCTTATTTACAGGTTGTACAAAGCCATAAGAAAAAATCGTCTCTGGCGATCATCCAAGTCAACATACCAAACTTGTCTCCCTACGAAGTGCATAAATATGTCCTGTGTAGAGACATCTGTAACAAGATCACATGGATGAAGAATCCAGATTGGCATGACGTTAATAAAGGCTACACTTATTGCTGCAGTCTTTTCGAGTTCGAAAGGATATTTAAAACTTCTGGAATTTTCAATCGCGGACATAACCTTATACTTTACTATGTATAATTCGCATTTTCATTATGATTATTTAATCGTCTGCGGTTAAGAATCGGTTTGTGACATCTCAACATTAATTGTCATCTTTATCAGCGCGTTTCTCTTCCTGTCTCGTTATTTTGTCTTATTCCGGATCTACACGTCCAGTTGAAGCCAGCATCCTTTTACTGATAAACGCTCCATCGACATTATGGCGTCTTGCCCTATGTTTGATACGAGCGTTTTATTTCCATTCTCTTTTGTTAGGCTTAAATTTAAATACTTACATTTGATTTAGTAAAACAGTCATTATGAATAGAATCAAAGACAACATCAGTTCTGCATGTTTAATGAGTTTTTATGAATTTCGATCTTATGCCGACTGATTGTAAAGTCGACTATTACGTTTAAGTCAACTACTTTTATTAAAATATGAAAGTTGGTCACCGCAGAATATAACCGTCGGAATGAATTTGAATAAAAATTGTATTCATTAAATATTTACTATCATTAAAATATATATTTCAAATGTAAGACTCTTTGTTTCCATTGCTATAAAATCTTTATTAATGATGAATACTTTATTATGCTCTTTTTTTTTATTTCTGGGTTTTATCAGTTTGACCACAATCTCAAAGGATGTTAAATTACATTATGGTCCACGATGGTAAATACTCTAAGCCTAAAGGTATTGGCTCTCTAGTGCAGCTGTACAATACACCTTAGTTGCTTGTCGATATATTTTCAACTTGAGAGTTGTAGCTAGCCAAGTGGGCTTATTAAAACCCTATAACCGTGCCATGGTTTCATCACATCGTTTTCTTTCAACAAAAGCTTCGACTCATTCGCAAGTATTTAATACATCGATCGACGTGCTGTCCGAGTACGCTAGTGGTCGGCAAACTCATCATCTAAAAGAGCCAAATATAAACAATACAAAATTGAAGCTTATCTGAAGAGCCTTTTTTAAATAAGTTTTGCTTCAGTAGTGATATTTTTATGAAAATGATTAGGATTAACAGTACACACTCGAGCTTGCCTTTGCTAAATATATTTTTTTTGCAAGCGACTTGCCGTGGTATTTTTCATGTTTTAAACTTTGCCTTCTTTCTGTAGGCTTGCGTTTCAAACGTAACTCGTCTCTTAAAAGGCAAGTTAATAAATAATATACCCGTGTCTGCACTAAGCATTTTGTGGAAGAGTCACAGTTAAGGAGTTAAAAAGCAGCATGTGACTCGTGAGCTGCGTTTTACCGACCGCTGGCCTATACTAATACTAGGATATAATTTCTGTCTTGTCTGCCTGAAGAATAGTTTATAGTATAATAATAAAGTAAATATCAAGCCTCATTTATAAAAAAACTACATGAATAAAAGATAACATTACAAATCAACGAACAAACCTTATTAGAATAAAAACACAATAGACAATAAAGCTTATACTAATAAGGTGGCTTCCAGTCAAAATTTATTATTTTCGCTATAATCGAAAATAAACTTCGAATACGAAACGCAGGTGTGGTAATAATACATTATAATACATTAGTAGATATCAGAGAGATTAAATATATATAGAGACAGTATTAGGTCTTTATATATGAAATAAGTAAAGTAAAACGAAAAAAAAAACGGAATTATGTATTTAATTAATCAAAAATATGTATAATTGTTATATATGCGCTTTCGCCATTTTATTGGTAGTTCATTCATTCAATTGCTGAACAAATTGTGGGAGCGAGAATCAATAGAATTATTGAAGATGGTGTGGACCTCCTCATCGGAATTGTTTTTTTTCCTTTCATGTATTTGAACAAATTCCGTAAAAAAGGTGGTAATCCATTACAGTAAGGTCGAGGAAAAATGGAAGTGAGTATAGATATCAAATAAAAATCAAATATCAAGTGGAGCAACACACATGATTCACTAAAGTCGAAGCCGAATTATACAAGTCTAAATTTGAAATAAATTTGAATTTAGGAATTCCTAACTAAGCGCCAGATATTTGAGATCAAAATGGTCATACATACAATTACTATATCTGGAGTCTGTATATGATAACGGTTCTTATTTCTCATAGGTCTACATACATATCAGTCTGGCTTTCTGATAGATTCAGCATACATTAAAAAAATGTTCTTTGTTAATGTCGAATAGGGGGTATCCATTAATTACGTGAGTGAATCAGGAGGAGGGGGATCTAGCCGAATCTTACAAAATATCACATAGGGCAGAGCGAGGGATTTCGGCAAATGCCACGAAATTTTAAAATGACACTTTTGAATAAAATAAAGTACGACCTTCGCGAATTGTCACAAGACAAGTAGAGTGAATACTGTAGTAGTGAATAAGTAGAATGGCTAATTTAAAACAAATTTGAAGTAGCAGATGATTTAACTGAAAATCACATGGATTTGTTAGTACCAATAGTCACTCTTGAGACCGTACACGAGTCTCCATAGACTGAATTAAAATGAATGTTCTCTTACTATTCATTTTAGTAGTTCCCATTTAAGTATATTTTAATGTTATTACTATGATTTTAGATTACGATCTTACTAGCTACCATTTTTGAGTTGTAAATCTGTCGCCAAGCTTCGATGGGTGTGTTCCAGCTGCTGCACTTAAAAGCTAGTCTGCCAACTAGGTTTAGCGTGTTTACCTTATCATTTAAAATCACTTGAGGAATGTAGTCAAACGGAAACTTGTAAAGAATAAAAAATAACCCGTTCAGTGAGATTGGACAAACAGTTGACAATTGTCAACAAATCTTGTATCATAGTTTCTTCTACATTCCTATATACAATGGCTTAATGTTTTTCATATATATTATATTACAGTTTACAAAACGGTTTCGTGAGAACGTTGAAGGCCGCGGCAATGACATTAAAATAATCCTATAGAATTTGCCGTTCCACATCCATTAGCAGACGATGTGCCGTAAAGGCGTTAGTACACTTTAGTTTTAAACACTATGGTATAAATTGTTAATTTCATTGCAACTACTTTTTCTAAAATAATTAATCCACTCCTGAGGATAACTTACGTTTGAAAACGAGAACAATCTAAATTTAAATTCAAGCAACAAATGAATTAATATTTAAACACTTTACTTCAACTTCGTTTATCAGAAACTTGTATAAAAGTAATTTTTTATTATATTTTGATACATATAACAATTTCATCAAGTTTTAAAGCAATTTGTAAGAAATATGAGAAAATAGCGATGTAGACAATTCGGGGATTTTTTTTCTCTATAGCTATAAACTTAGATATATTTATTACATGTAAAAACTAATTTAAATATTGCCCCTAAAACACTAGAAACCATTATCCAACGCGGATTTACGTCCCATCGTTCTAAACAATAATATTTCTCTTCTGTATGCATATATATGCCGGCAATGTTTTAAGAACAGTGCTTTTGGAAGGTGTGACGTCACGCGCTGTTACCGACTTTTCTATTCATATGAGAACAATCTATATTTATTAATTGAATATAGCTTTTATCATTGTTTAGAAAATGTCTTCCTGGATAGTGTATATATATAAAACAACTTATATAAAGTAGAGAAAAGTCAATGCATTCTAATGAAGCCGTAGAAATATGTTTTCAGGCATTCACATTGATAATGCTAACTAAACCTTATGAAATATATGAATTGTCCATCTTAAAAATACCCTACAAAACAACAGGGACAATATATGTTTTTTTTTGGCATGCATTCTTCTAGATTTTTATTGCCATTATCGAGAAGGCAATAATAACATTGCAAATACCTTGTGATTATTTCAATCTATACCTAGATGGTGGCTCCCTTTTTAGGGACTTTTCGGGGAGTTTTTGTGGAATGTTCTCAGAATTCCACATGGTATTATTTCCCATCCACTTCACGTGTACATAATAACCGAACTGTATTACGTAAAATATCACCGATATTACAAAATATAATGTCAAATAACACAAGATTATGTATAAAATATAAAATGCACTACATGATAGCCTAAGATCTCGCCAAAAACTCCTCGGTTATATATGTTTATATGAATTCAATCATCTTTTACATATTATTAAAAGATAATTGATAACTCACGACACTTTTCTAATCAATTCGATAATAACCCCTATTCAATTAAATACTTTAGTTACGTTGAAAATTCAATTCAGTTGAATTAACTCTTTACAGAATAACATTTCGAAATATAGTGTCTGCAACACAGTTATTAACGACAGCAGTTACCAGCGTTCGTATAATTCAATATTCAACGATAACAATACTAAAATAAAATCGAACGTATTTTGTCATCAATTGTCATGAATATATAAGTGGGGTCATAGTGTCCTTCAAGCGTAACGTGAAGAGACATTTACGAAGGCCGGCATGACAGCGGCGATTTACGATACATTATTTATCTCTCGGTGGTCGCCGTTGTTTTTGAATTGCACTGTGCTTAACATCAGGCATAGTGCAGTGACTTTGCCATGCTACGAAAAAAGAAAATAAGTTAATAATTTGTGTAATATATAATTTCTTTTGTAACTTTTTTATAATACTAGTATATTATATTATTTGTAGAAAATCATATAAATAAATGGTATAATTAATAAATCTGTGTCTCTGACTGTAATGTTTATAACGCAACAACAAAAAAAGCTGCTTATGTGAAGATTCTTACGTAGCTTCCTATGAATTTGATGAACTTTAAATATCAAAGTGGCAAAAAATGCTTATAAATCATTTAGACACTTATGGCGACATGTTAGTACATTATACTGATGCAAAGCTGGGGCAAGTTGCTGGTTAGAAGTGAAAAGAACAGGATGTGTCGTAAAGACACACGACGGAAGTGAAACTTTTGTATTACATGGAAACATCTTGAATTAAAAAAATACAACAGAAAGCCGACGTCACGCAGGTCTTTCCAAACGGTCAACCATATAAGTACTGACCACGCCCGAATGTAGCTTAACATCCACTATATAAAATCAGGTGAGTGCCTTAAGCGCTCCCCTAAGTAATCCGGTGAAAACTGTAGAGGCCTTGCCAGGTCGACAGTGAAGAAAAAAAAATAGCTTAACTTCGATGACTTGACGAGAACCAGTGTTTTCAACACCCTACCTGTCACAGCGTCAACACTTTTCGTCACGTAAAAAGGTTGCCGAACCAGAATTTAAAAGCCTTGCCATAAGAGTATCACTTTAATATCATAATATGCTATTACTTTGGTTTAGTGTTTACAATATTTATTTGGAAAATATTTTAAGACATGTTCAAAGACCGAAACTATTATTATTTTACTTCAATCTTACACTTTTGTAACCGCCTTTATGTTGGTCGAAAATGAATAATAATACATGTACTATCTGAAATAACACGTTCTTCGGACAATAACGATAATAATCGCTGACTTAGACAACTCACGTTCTAATATATGTTTGATGATCGCTTTATTTCTCATCTCGTTTAGATAATAAAGAGTCTTACAATATATTATGTATATGGGTTATATTTTCTATAATTGTTGGTGCAGTCCTACGCCAAACTTTTTAACCGCTCTGAATATAGCCGAGTAGAACATAAATGTAGGTATATATACGTATTATATTATATGCATAGACAGTAGTATATCGAGACAACTTAACAATAAATAAATGCTAATATTAGATTCCTATAATTTGGCACTTCGATGCCGAATATACTTAAGACAGTCCTGTTAGGACTACATGTCACTATCCAATCCGTAGGTTCTAAGATTTTTCAAAACTCTTAGAATTCATTAAAAAAACCTTTAGAATTTTACATTTACTTGTAAAACTAATATTTATGATATTGTCCGTACGGGAAGCATATTTCGTTCCATAAATGATAGAAGGCAATTTATAAAAATAAAATAAAGAATGTGCATAAGCTCATCACTTCAGAATGCTCGCACCTGTTTGGATTCTTTTTTATGTGTTTTATTATTGTTAGGATAAGAGAAATGTTTGAATAATACGAACCCGCGGTCGCGGCTAAGAAGCCATGCCCACCGCCTCCCGTCACCTTCCGTGACAAAGCCCGTTGGGTGGAAATCTCGGACGATCTTCAGTCAAAACAGGTTTTCTACAAGTCCGCCGTCAACACCGTTGTCGGTATCTCTGTTAGAGTCTCGACCCCCGATGAGCATCACCAGCTCACTGAATACTTCCGGGAGCGAAATCTCCCTTTCTTCACTCATGCTCTCGAGGAAGAGCGCGTCCTCCGTGCCGTCATTCGTGGAGTTCCTGCTGAACTCTCTAACTACGACATCTCCGATTGCCTGAACCGTCAGGACTTCCCAATCCGGAGCGTACAGCGCATGTATCAACCCCGTACGAAGGCTCCCTACAACCTGGTACTGGTCACACTGGACCGTACCGTGGAAGGGATAGGCCATTTTCGGCCTCACCTCTGTGTGCGGCCTCTCCCGTGTCTATGTAGAGCCTCTTCGCAAGTCCTATGCACCCTCGCAGTGTCACAACTGCCAGGTGTAGGGTCATTCCGCCTGGCACTGCGACCTGCGTCCCTGGTGTATTAAGTGTCTCGGGGATCACTCCACTAGGAAGTGCCCCCGCACTCCTGAGTCCTCCGAGCCTCCCAGCTGCGTCCTCTGCGAGCAAACGGGTTATACCGCGAACTATCGCGGATGTCCCCGCGCGCCTCGCATGATCTGTTCCCGCCGCGGCGGACGTGTGACCCGGTCCAGGGAGCACATCCCGCCATCTCGGACGCAATCGCCTCCGCCTCCGTCCATAAAAAACCAGAAGGCTTTCCCTGACCAGCTGGGCGCGCTCTCTCGGCGCGTAAACCTTCCCTGCCAGCTCCCTCGGCTCCTAAAGTCAAGCCCCAGCCTCAGAAGGCTCAGTCCACTCCTGCGCCACCTGCTGCGTCTTCAGTATCGACCACCGGTATCGACTGGATAGCTCAACTCCTTTTAGTACACAATGTACAAGAAATACTCACGTTCAACGCGCTCGTCAATAGTACGTCAGAGCTCGGGCTCTTAAACGCGATCTCAGCTTTCCCGGCCGTTGCGACTATGTTACAACGTCGAACCCGCGCCGCGCATAAATAAATTCGTGTTAATCAAAATATCAGTTTGAACCCGTGTGTTCATATACTCGTACATTAGACCGATACATTAAAAACTCGTACGTAATTGTATTGGGACCGCGCCATTATGCTTTATTTTTTCGCTCGATGTCCTCTTAAAAATGCGTGTTTGCGCCCACGCCCGCGACTCTCTCTGCTCACGCCGCCAAGAGCGGGGGGTGAAGATACGATCCCGCAAACTCGTCACGATTTTTGTAACAATTCGAGCCTAGGTTTGTCCCTCGGTGTGGAGCTCTCGAGTATGTTACTCGTGCGAATACAGTGACTCACGCTTGTTTTTCATTTATACAGATCACACCACACACGTGCACACCTAGGTACACAAAGTGGTTGGCTGTTTTTTTGCCCTTTTCGGACTGAAATAGGTCACACAACATAGTAGTCAGATACAAAATACACATATACATTCGTGAAACATGCATGGTCATACATTCATTTTTAACGAATTCATATGTGTATGAAATCCTCTCGGGGGAGAGGATGGGTTATGTCCGACTCGCACCAACTAAAACTCCACGGTGTACTGGCCACCGCTTTAAGTTTGGGCGGCATAGGACCGTACTGAACTATCTCCATGCTGCCCCCAGCGGTCAGCCCGGCGAAAGATGGCCGCCGGGTTCCGTCCTTATAGGGAGGTACACTGGGTACACGACCTGCTACCTCCCTTCGTCCGCCGAACCTGTGCAATGAGGAGATGGGCCCCTCGGCCATTCACCTCAGGTCCGGCTACGGAGGTGAAAGAAGGTAGGCATATCGCCGCTTCCTTCCACTGGCCCTCCTTTAGCGGAGAGGACCCTTGAGGGGGTCCTTCTCTCGGGCCCTCTCCGCCGCCTCCTTCTGCGAGATGACCTCCTCGCAGAAGGAGGCCATCGCCGTCCAGGCGTCTTCGCTGCCGAGCATGGCCGCGACCACGCTCGGCAGCGACAAATCTCCACCCACCGCCGCAGCCAGAATGCGGCGCTGTCCATCCCACGCAGTACACTCTGTCTGTCTCTATCTGAGTGTGCTGCGCGGTATCCTCCTCAGCGCCGCTGAGAGAAAACTACACGTGGCAGAGATGCGAATGTTAAGATGGATGTGTGGTATAACTAGAATCGATAAGATTAAGAATGAGTATATAAGAGGATGTTTAAAAAAAGCATCAGTGATAGAAAAGTTGAGGAGTAATATGTTAACATGTTATGAGCATGTCATAAAGAGAAATGAAAGCTAAATTTTAAGTATGAAGATAGACGGATATAGGAGTAGAAGAAGGCCGAAGAAGGTATGGACAGATTGTTTGAAAAATGATATGTGCATAAAAGGTGTAAGTACTGAGATGACGTCTGACAGGGAAAAAAGGAATAGGAAAACATATTGTGCCGACCCTACTTAGGTGGGATAAGGGTAGGAAGATGATGAATTGAGCGATTGAGGCCCAGTTGCCATTTTAGTTCATTATATGGTAAAGGAAAGATTTGGACACAATTTCTTCGTTATTAACCTGAGCGAAGCCGAAGCGGGCAGTTATTAATTTAATTACCTTGCGATCCATCGTTCAGTTTTTTCTAATGTAATGTATGTACGACCTACTACAACTATTCATATGTTATCCTTCTCTCACAATATAAAGTTCTATATAATAAAAAAACATTATCAAATTGAGTGATTGCGGCATAAAATATTATACTGAAAGTGCAAATGTTTCAATGGAAGACAGTTCATAACCGTTTGACACTTGCTCGTAGCAACTCTAATGCATTCGCGTAACACTAAACAGCACTGACCCCGTTTCGACACGTTTCATAAAAAAAATATTGTCAATTCGTTGGAATAATATTTGTTTTTCAAACTAACTGTTGATATTAAAAATAACCGGCGATAATACCGATAATTTACAAGTAGTGGGACTGGTTGGAAAGTTCGATTTGAAGTTGAAAATACAGTTGAATCTATATAAATATGAATCTATTGCCTAATGTATGTAAGCACATCACTACACCTATGTGGGTTATTTTTTTTGTTGTGTATGTAATTGTTAGGATGAAAGAAAATGCTTAAATATTACTTTATAATCATATACTTTACAAAATTGCCAAACGATTTGATAGCAGAATACTTGTCCATCAAGCCCAAAAGATAGAAGGGACATATACGAAGATTATGACAAACTATTGTATGCCCTAGTGTATTGGTACTAAATTTGGAGCATTCTTGACACAGATTCTCAACATTTTGCACAGATATGTTATCCACAAGGTCAGGACTGCATATTCATTTATGGTTTTCTCACTTAAGTATAACCTACTCATCAAACTGAGTGTTTACTTTCAAGAAAAACGGTGATGGCTCACTGGCTAACTAACGTGTTCGCATACCGCTTCAATCAACTTAGGTTTGAGTTCTTATGAATAACAATAACATGGTGGTAGTGATTTTTGTAATCCCACTTGGGTAGCTATCACCCCCTAGTTCTAATATAGGTTTAACATAAATTCTATCTCAGTTTACATCACCATTTAATATTACGTGTAATTTTTGGCAAATGCTAAAAACCTTCAGAGTATTTAAAAAAACATATTTTAAATCCTTAAATATATAAAATCAAAAAATACTTTATTCAATTCAGACCCTACGAAGGCGCTTATGGACTTCAAAACTACCACCGGTTCGAAAAACAACCCAGTCATCGAGAAGAATCGGCAACAAAATCGATTGGGTTTATCTTATGAAAATATATAGATGTATATTTCAAATAAATTACACGTTACAATCGTTATTAGTGGATACACAGAGAAGAGTCAATTCTAGACATTACCATCGTTCACATATTGATCCATTTAAACTTATAGTCCAGCAAATCGGTAACATGCTTTAGGACTTTGTTATAAAACCTAAACACTATTACCTAAGAAACTATTACTGGTTTTACTGACTTGGAAACATAGGACGACCAGTCCGTCACAGTTTTTAGTATTTAGATCATGCCGGTCTTTTATGAATTCAAGCTATTCAAAGTTTTTACAAACATACATTAATTAATCAGAATTTATTTCGAAAAATACTTCTACTTTAATGTTATCAATTTCTGCGTGAACAGAAAAGTGATCACATTCTAGTATATAATAGTTTATTGTCAGCTAAAATGGTGGTCATGTTACCAAGTTTCAATATAAAAGAATAAACGACACAACACAAAAGTATAAAACTTGCCACACCAGAATTCAATCTCAATCATTATAATGCTAACATTAATAACAAATAAAAATGTTTATTAATGTTTACATTATATACAATGAACAATGACGGACGCTTTGAGCTGTAATCAATAAATGCCAATCGCAATCATTTTCGTGTTCTTGGAGCATAATCGAACAGTTCGCTTACTTAGTGTCATGGTCGAGGTCAGGCACGAACTTTAGGTTATTGGAGGGCTCGAAAACATAATTCATTCGTATGTTTTAAATTAAACATTTTTACTAATTGTAAATTATTGTTTACTCTACTCTAACCCTACTCCGCCGCCAGCTGTAATGCGACATGCGATAGATGAACAAAAAAATCAGCTGCCGAATGTATGTACGTGCATTACTTCAGAACGGCTGCACCGGACAAATTTAGATAAATTTGTTTATGTTGTGTTTATAATTGTTAAGACAGCGTTTGTATGAAAGAAAGTATTTCAAAAGGAGGACAGCAAAGTAAAAAATGGGTTGAAAAACTCAATTTTAAAAGTGAACGAGTGAGAAAGAAGATTTTCAACAATATTGACAGAATTGACAGTTGACGTTCAGCTATTCGGTTGTTATTCCATTTCATTACATCATCGTACTGTAAAAGAAGGATTTGATCTTATTTTCTTTGTTACTATACCCGTGCGAATATGAAGCGGGTAGCTAGTTATATCATAAATATAACTACAAATGTCTGTAATGTTATATGAAATGATAACAAAATAATGCTGGATGAAAAGTGGATCTCAATTGAAACTTTTTGGTGACAGAATTTCAAGTTGAGAGTAAGTAGTCAAATAAGTTCACTAGAAAGTATTAGAAAAATACCTTAGTGGCCCACAAAACCTGAAATTCATTTAAGAATTTCGCATCTTCGTTATTAAAATTCTGGCTAACGGCATACTTGGCGATATGGTAGTTTTTATACTATTAAAGCGCACCTCTGAGACTAGTTATTTAAAATATAAGGTAAGTAATGCTTCCATTTCATTTAATATACCAATTACTGTGGTTCGCGCCAAACTTTTTGACCGCTATATAGTTGCGCAGAACACAAATGTAACTATAAATACGCATTATGTTACATAAATAACACCATCACTAATAATTTTAACAAGCTCCTAAATGTTTTAACAGGTACATAATTTTCGTTCATAATATATAGTATATAATTTAATAGACAAGATAATTATCTAATCTAAACATATAAAAAAATAAAGTATCAGTGTTTCATTCGGGCTACGCCTCGATATTGCTTAACCGATTTAGATGAGACTTGCTAACAGTTAGAAGAATTTTTTAAAGTATTATTTAGGCTATAGTCCATATTATTACATATTTTTGTAGATGCTGAGGCAGTAATGATAAGATTTAACAGAGACGACTACCCATAAGTGAACATGTTTTAGATGTTATGTAGTAATTAGAAAAGTACAGTAAAAAAAAGACAACCCACAATGATCGAAGTTACGTACATTGTTATGTAAATAAATACAAATATTTGCAAATTTAATAGGAGCTTGTAGCGTTTCTTGACGAAACATTTTTGTACGTCCGCAACCCCGAAAAGGGACGCCACAAAAGAGGCGTCGCTTGGGGAGAGACAAAGGACAACTACCTGAACGATCTCCGTTAGGAGAACCATATTTAGATATTATTCATTCTGTGTGCGCGACTGAGTAAACTACATAGTATATAACTCACGTGATGATATATTAATCTGTGTGTGTATAACGATTAACTTGTGCAGTTATAATAAACTTTATATATTTAAACGGTGTTTTCAATCGAAACCCCAAACTGGTGACTCCGACGACTGCGCTACCTGGAAGCTAATCACCACGACATTGTTGGGTGATAGTGTTTTGGCGATATAAAAGTTTTTCACCATCGCAACTTTAGTACATCAAGTGGTGTGAATCTGCTTCGGCTTGTTCTGAAGGTCCATAGAAGCAGTTACACCGGGACACACACAAGATTTTTTTTTCACGTCTAACAAACTTATACACTGTTCCTGGTATTTTAATTTTATTAATTATTAACAACATATTTCTAAGTATTACTAACTCGGTGATCCATGTTTTAATTAATCATTGTGTTGACAATTTATTACATGTCTCAAATGTTGCATCTCACTTAATTGGTAATATTTTTGTTAAATCAGCTGTACAATTACATAATCATATATAGTGTTACAAAATTTAATGGTCTAGTATTAAGGGGTCTATGTGGTTCACCTTACTTTTTACATATTTTTGTATATTACTGTGGTATTAAGGAATTCCTGCATACATTTTAACCTATTGTTCTCATTGTGTTGCGTTTATTATTTTGTTCTAACTATCATTAGATTTATGGTTCATGGTTGTGAGACTAATTCCATTAGTATAAAATTTTACTAATACTGATTTATTTTATAGTATAAATTTTGTAATTTAACAATATCATTTTTTTTGGTGTTCTGTATGTATTAGCGTGTTTTGTCTTATTGGAATTTTTTTGTAACTAATATAATCTAATTAGTTTTAGCAAACTTTACAACCTGCTATTCTATTCTGGTTTGTCCAGTTAGACAAATGGAGACCAATAAGAATTTAATAGAGGAGAATACTTTGTTGCATCAGCAAAATGCAGCTTTACTTGCGGAAATACAAAAATGCAAAAGTCAAAATCCTGAATACACAAACACACCCCCTGCTGACTCAGTTCCTATTCCTCAATCTCCTTCGGTATGCAAGGTGGCGGTCAAACTCCCACCATTCTGGGCTGACCGTCCTGCTATATGGTTTGCACAGGTGGAGGCACAATTCTCTATATCAGGTATATCTGCTGATTTGACCAAATTTAATTATGTTGTTGCTCAACTGGATACTCGTGTAATAGGTGAAGTCGAAGATATCATTCTTCGACCTCCACTGGAGGATAAATATATTAAACTTAAGTATGAGCTCATTCGCAGATTGTCCACATCTGAGGAGCAACGAGTCCGGCAACTCGTCAGTGATGAAGAGTTAGGTGACCGTCGTCCCTCGCAGTTTTTACGTCATCTGAAATCACTTGCAGGGAATGCTCTTACAGATGTAAATTTGCTCCGTCAGCTGTGGATGCGTCGTCTACCTCAACATATTCAAGCGATATTGGCTGCTCAGTCCGAACTTTCTTTGGACAAAGTTGCTGAGCTAGCGGATAAAATTTTAGAAGTTTCACCAGGCATGAATATTTCTCATCCAGCGGCTGTATTTTCAGCCAGTTCTTCTAAAGTATCGCCTTCATCACTTGACGATATCATGCGACGCCTTGACGAGCTCACTCATGAGGTTAATTCACTTAAGGCTGAACGATATAGGGAAAGATCTCGAAGTCGTTCACATCAGCGCGAACGTTCACGGACACCCAGTAATCCAAAAATGTGTTTTTATCATAAAAAATTTGGTATTAAAGCAGCAAAGTGCATAAAACCTTGCACCTGGACACCGTCCCTGCCGGCGGGAAATGCGGACAGCAGTCTTTAGCGGCGACGACTGACTGCTTAACGGAGAGTCGCCGATTATTTGTCACCGAAGGCGTATCAAAGCGCCGTTTCCTAATTGACACAGGCTCAGATCTCTCCTGTTACCCATACCAGTGGTTAGCAAATAAGCCAACGCGGTCGAACTATACATTAGTTGCTGCTAATGGTAGTGAAATTCGTACCTTTGGCCATATTCAATTAACACTCAATTTAGGGTTGCGACGCGATTTTCAATGGCAATTCATTGTCGCTGATGTTAACGTTGCCATATTAGGCTCTGACTTCTTGGCACACTATCGACTAATGCCCGATTGTGCCAATAAGAGGCTAGTTGATAGTAATACTGGTTTGAGATGCATCGCGACTATTACAACTTTGGCTGAATCCAGCGTCAAAGTTATTTCTACTCCATCATCAGGATTTGGGGCCATTCTCGCAGAATTTCCATCAATTACTAAGCCATCCGGTTTGTTTCGTGAACATAAGCACAATACAGTGCATCACATATTGACCACTGAGGGCGCCCCCATTTCTTGTCGTCCTAGGCGTTTAGCACCTCAAAAGCTTCAAGAAGCTAAAAAAGTTTTTGATGACATGGTGAAATGTGGGACAGCTAGACCATCGCAAAGCTCTTGGTCTTCACCTCTTCATATGGTCCCTAAACGTGATGGCACTTGGCGACCTTGTGGGGACTACCGCGCATTAAATTCGCGCACAATACCTGATAGATATCCGGTTCGTCATATCGGTGACGTCGGTCACAACATAGCTGGCTGTACCATATTCAGCACAATTGACCTCGTCAAGGCGTACCAACAGATACCAGTTGCACCTGAGGATATTTGTAAAACGGCAATCATAACACCGTTCGGACTTTATGAGTTTAATTATATGACGTTTGGTCTGCGTAACGCAGGTCAAACTTTTCAACGTTTTATAGACGAAGTTGTCCGAGGGTTAGATTTCTGTTTTGCCTATGTCGATGACATTTTAATCTATTCTCGTGATGCTACCCTACATGCTGAGCATCTCCGTGTTGTTTTCAGACGATTTGAAGAATACGGAATAATCATAAATCCAGCAAAATGTGTGTTTGGTGTTCCTGAGGTAACTTTCCTCGGAAATCGAATTTCAGCAACTGGTACTCAACCGCCACCTGAACGCATTCAAGCTCTGCAAGATTTTCCTCTTCCAAAAACCGTACAGGGTCTCCGCCGTTTTATTGGAATGATTAATTATTATCGCCGATTTTTGCGAAATGCTGCAATGTTGCAAGCACCGCTAATTGAAGCAATTGTTGCTACTCCAGGAAAGGGCTCCACACCGGTCCATTGGACACCTGAACTTGAGGAATGTTTTAAGACCTGTAAAGAAAGCTTGTCATCTGCAACTCTTTTGGCTCATCCTGTGCCTAATGCTGAATTAGGGCTTTTTACCGACGCTTCCACTTTCCACGTCGGTGCCTGTCTTCAACAGAAAGTTGGCGATGCTTGGGAACCTCTGGGTTTCTTCAGTAAAAAGCTGAACTCTCGCCAGTCCCAATGGCCAGCTTACTACAGAGAACTGTTTGCAGTATATGAGAGTGTGCAACATTACCGGCATGTCCTGGTTGCACAACACGTAACAATTTATACTGATCATAAACCATTGATTTACGCTTTCTCACAACGTCGTGAGAAGCTTCCACCGGTTCAGTTAAATCAACTTTCTTTTATATCGCAATTTACAACAGACATTGTTTTCATAAAAGGCATAGACAATACAGTAGCGGATACCATGTCCCGAATAGAAGCGGTTAGTTCTCAGTCTGACCATTCTGCTCTTGCTTCTTGCCAAGAACTTGACGACGAGTTGAAAATGCTTCGTAACGATGCAAATTCTTCTCTTAAATTAGAGAACGTTGCAGTTCCTGGCACAAACACCACGTTGGTTTGTGATACTTCTTCAGGTCGACCACGACCATTTGTTCCAGAACCAATGCGCAGAAAGTTTTTTAATCAATTGCATAATCTAAGTCACCCTAGCGCTAAATCTACCATCAGGGTTCTTTCCGATCGTTTTATTTGGCCGGGAATGGCCAAAGACTGCCGCCGTTGGTGCCAAACTTGCTTGGCTTGCCAGCGAAGCAAGGTGACTCGGCATACACAGTCACCGCCTGGACACATCTCTAGCCCCACAGCTCGGCTCAAGCATGTTCACATTGACATTATTGGTCCTTTGCCAGTCTGTTCTGGTTACCAATACTGCTTAACTGCTGTGGATCGCTACACTCGGTGGCCCGAAGCGTGGCCTATGAGTGGAATAACCGCAGAAGAAGTAGCGAGTACCTTTGTGGCTGGCTGGATTTCTCGTTATGGGGTGCCTGCCGTTATTACAACAGACCAGGGACGGCAGTTTGAATCTGACCTGTTCAGACGCCTTACAGACATGTGCGGTACGAAGCGCATTCGAACTACGAGCTATCATCCTTGCTCCAACGGACTCGTAGAGCGCATGCACAGGCAATTAAAAGCCTCTCTCATGTGCCACGAAAGCCCTTGGTTGAGTGCACTACCGTGGGTTCTTTTAGGGATGCGCTCTGCCTTCAAGGAAGATTTGCAAGCTACAGTTGCAGAGTTACTCTATGGAGAAACATTAACTCTTCCAGGGGAATTTTTGTCATCTAGTACATTATCTGGATGTAAGGAACCGTCGGAATACATACTAAAATTAAAACAGCAAATGTCGAATTTGCGTCCCGTTCCGGCTTCTCAACACAGCAAGCCGTCTGTTTTTATATTTAAAAAGTTAAGCGAAACGTCACACGTTATGCTTAGAGACGATGCCATCCGACGATCCTTACAACCACCTTATTCTGGTCCTTATAAAGTTATTTCTAGGGCTGAAGATGGGAAGACATACGTACTAGATGTAAAAGGTAAACGGATGACGGTCAGTGTAGACAGACTCAAGCCTGCCTTTATCGAGGACTGTCCATCGCATCTCAACAAAGTCATCCCACCTGTTCCTTCTGTACCTTCATCGCCTACTGCACCTGCACACGAAGCTAACTATACAACCAGGTCCGGTCGTCGAGTTCATTTTTCGAAACCTTTCGACCTTTAATTCCTTTTTTTCTCGCTATGTGGTTTTTCCTTCTCCGTAGGGGGGTGGTGTAGCGTTTCTTGACGAAACATTTTTGTACGTCCGCAACCCCGAAAAGGGACGCCACAAAAGAGGCGTCGCTTGGGGAGAGACAAAGGACAACTACCTGAACGATCTCCGTTAGGAGAACCATATTTAGATATTATTCATTCTGTGTGCGCGACTGAGTAAACTACATAGTATATAACTCACGTGATGATATATTAATCTGTGTGTGTATAACGATTAACTTGTGCAGTTATAATAAACTTTATATATTTAAACGGTGTTTTCAATCGAAACCCCAAAAGCTTATCCCCTCAATCAAGCACTGAATACGTCTCTGCACCCGTCTTGTTTTAATTGATTCCGTAATTTTTTTTTGTTACAAATGATTGCCGACTTCGTAAATTTTGATGAATTCCGTTTTATTATAACAATAAATATTTCTAAATACCTCTTAAATATACGTTAAACTAAATTATGTTCCAAGGTTTTTTTATATACTGCGTAATATATTTTAATCACTATTAGCAATATATCTCTATAGGATTATATAGGATTTCTATACAAAATATTCTATAGGCTATATTTAAAGAAATTAGCATATCTATTTCAAGAAACTGCTATTTTTATTTCATTCGACGTTATTTACCCTCCTATAGCAACGTCTTAAGTGTCCCGGCAAAGTACTGTTACGTCCCGTTTTATACATGGTCGTCATATTTATACTTGCACCAAACACTTGGACGTGTGATGTAAGAATATAAAAGATGTCAACTTTTTGAGTGATGTTGACTTTTAACAATATATCTGAAGAATATGTTTACTCAAAAGAGCGGAAGATTAAAAATGTATAGAAAAGAAGTAGGCTTGTTTTTTATATGAACAATAAACCTGAAAGAAAATTCTAAATATTCTACCTAAGACTGTCGTTGACATTACAGTATCAGATTGAATCCAATATTACTTTCACAGAGCTACTGAAAAAATACCAACTGTCAAGTAAATTAACAAAAAAGGTAGGTATCAAGTATCAGCACTGTTTCCATATATGTCAATCGTTTCGTGTTTATTTTTCTTCTCTCCTTACGACGATAGCCTATAATATGGCAACCCTATATAAAACTATTGAAAATACAAAGAATAAGTAATATATTCATATAATTTGTATTGCAATAAAATAATTAGTTTCATTATTTCATAAGTATATGTATTATGAATATTTTCATAGTTACCTCTAAGGATGTATATATATGTATGAGATTTTAAAACTCTTATGAGACTCAGGCTCTATTTTTAATTTTGGCCCGTTTTACTAAATCATATATTTAAACCTATAAAACAGGCTGATATTTAAATAAAGCAGTCAATGTGGCTAAAGACAAGTCTAAGTGCATTTGGCGACATAATTAATCTAATTAGTGACTAACATAAAGAGATAAAATAAAATGGAAATATTTTTTGAAACCTCATTTTTGAAATAGAATAGTAAGTTCAAACAAAGAGTAAATCGAACAAACTCAATAACTTTATAATATTGTATGTTTACATGTATACATAAATTGTATCCAAGCTTTGGTGTCATTAAAAAAGTCTTCTTTTAGTGAACTTAAGACTATTATATCGTGTGAATTGTGAATGACATTAAGTTAATTAGATACATTTTAATACCACACCTCCATTCGCGGTGATTTAAATTTGTTGATCCTTTGTCCATTAATAGAATGTCACTACTATAACCTGAATACGAGTTATACTAGCGTCACTCAGAAGAAATCTTTATTTCCAAATTGGGATTGAGAAGTATTTGATAGGTTAGGTTACAAATTCCAATAGAATTACGAATCGCTCAGTTTTGATCAGCTTAATGACAAAGACGAATGAAACGAGTAAGTAAAAGGCCAAGTTATATGTCCTTTATATAAAATTCGTCAGATGTAGATTTTAAGGGCTAATTACTGTCCTTTGATAATTACGTGAAGATAGTCTAATAACCCAATCAATATTATTTACGATGCATATAATTCGACAGAGAGGCTTGCAGGCTACGCATAATCAGCTCGAGCTCTGTACTTATTATACAAACCTAATCACATATATGTAGTTTGGGTTATAGTAAAGTCATTTTGTGATTTTACCTGGAAAGTTTTTCGAGAGTTTTGAAAATTGGTGATTTCATAGATTTCGATGAGCTCTTTCCGAATTTTGCTACCACGTGTCTCTGCAGCTCACGCCGCCCTAGTGAAAAAATGGTGCCTGATAGCAGTAGTAGCTGACAATATCTCCCTCTATCCCATTTCACGATAAAAACTTGTAGATAGAAATTAAACTAGAGAATATTTCCTACAATTTACTTAATAGTTTTGGCGTACGAGTGCCGCAAAGTATACTTTAACACGCGTCTTGGCTAAAAAAACTTATTTCTACACCACCTTGAGAGTAATAGATGTGTTTTGTTATTATGATGTCCCCAGTAGTCCCTAGAATAATTAATGGTGCTGTTTTTACAATACACCAACGTTCTTCTGCCTTGTTTTCACTTTATTCATTGTACCAGGCATCCGTCAATAGCTTAAATCCTGTATTTCGAAAATAAACCACAGGAACATAATTGGCAGTGACGTCAATTAATATATCTTCACCATATTTTTGGCAAGTGGTGTTTTCACCGATTTTATATGTGAACGGTAATTACCTTTAATTTTGTCCATACATTTTTCGAAATTCTGCTCCAGTTAAGTATGTATGTCCTACATCGCAGTATCTGCGGTGGTGCTTGGTACAATTTTTTTATACAAGAATTGTGTTATTGTGTATCGGCTGCAATCAAATCATGAACATTTTCAAGACGTTCATCTATCCCTCGACCTCAATCATCATTACGAGCTATTGCAAGTTTTGAAATACTGTTTTTCATCAATATTTTACGTACACTGTACACATCATTATGATTAAACAAAAGCGCCTGTTTTTGTTTTGCTTTAAACTCTGACGTTATCTCAGCAGTGCACAAAAACCAATGATTTTTAAGCGAGAATTTTGGGTACATGGATCATAATTGTGGTTAACGTATCACGACATCACTTCCTGTACAAAATTATGCAGCGATTAACTTCTTTTTTTTCTTGATTTTTTCCCCTTTAAAAGCTTACCCTTCTTTTAAGACTTGACCAACGAAAAGTCTCCTGTCCTTTTTCCTTTACTTCAATTACTTCACTTTCTTGTAATAGATTCTCATAAATGAAACAATTTAATATATTAGGAGCCATGGCTCTATAAACGCTAACAATACTGTAAAGTAATAAACTTATACTGGTGACTAAGACAAAATACTTCTTTTGAGTTCTGCCAGCAGTTTCGTGGAAGGGACAGAGAGGGGCCTGACACAAGGACGACACATTCCTCTATAGGTATATACGATTCATATATTGTAATACATAGTACGGCCAGTTGGAGAGTAAAAATTTCCCTTCCAAAGGCAGTATAGCTTGATACGTAGTGTTGGAAGAAAGAAGAAGCCGGCGGCACGGGCCACAATATAGCTATATTGCGAAATATACGAAAAATACGTGTTAGTGTAAAATACTTAAAAATTCCCATAAATGTTAGTTTTAATTTAGAGGATATTCGATTTAGACACTATGAAACACAAGGTTATCCTCCATTAGGACTATTATCTACTGGGGACACCACATTAAAACGCGCCGATTATTGTACCTCAAGGTGGCGTGGAAATGAGTTCTTTTAGCCAAGACGCGTGTTGAAGTATATTTAGCCAATACTATTAATTTTACGAAAATAGTTATTATGACATAAATCGTATGAAATAGTCTTTAGGTTAATTTGTACGTGGGTACAAGCTTTTATCGTAAAATGAGTTAGAAAGAAGATATTGTCAAAATACTGATACTAGGTGGCATTTTTCCAATTGGGCAGTGCAAGCAGCAGAGACTCGAGGTAGCAAAGTTGAAATTCATGAAATAAAATTATCAAAATTCAAAATTCCCGGAAAACTTCCCAAGTAATCTCTATATTTTGTACCAAATAACTGGACTGTTATAGGAACATTAAAAGCGCTGACTTTGTACATTCATAAGAAAATTATTCGACGATTAAATATCAGTAGTACTTATTTAAGTAAGTAATAATTAAAATGTTAATGTAATGAGATTTCAAATTGAATTTAGCTTTACTTGCCAATGTGGCTGTATCAAAATTCTCAATATTTAGAAAGTTCTTTCTTGTGTATATAACAGCGCTCGTATATTTTCACCAGATCTTTTCTAGTTTTTTCCACCTTATCACAAGCAATGTTAGCTACATATATATTAACAAAAGTTAATCATCGAGTTATTTATTTGTTTCTCGTAAACATTTTCATGTCCCGCGTACTCATAACCAAATTAAAATAACACTCAAGAAATTTATGGCAAAAGAAAAAATAAAGGTTATAATGTAGAAAAACAAGTTTTTGTTAAGACAAAATAGTTTTCAAGCTAAAATAAATCACTTGTGACTGATAATATCCTTGTGGGCTCTCACTGAATAGAGACCGTTGTTAATGTTTCTTTCAAACAAAAACTATGAGGCAAAGCATCGAAGGTGAATTGTATGACACAAAGTTCACGATTGTCTCAACGAAGCCCGGCACTTGTGGATTGGTAAAGTAATTCATTTAATGACATGAATGTGAACAGGTGATGTAACAACAAGGTGTATGAATTATATACATACATATAGATAGATGTTTGGACAGAGTTATAATGGCAGGTACACCAATTATTTTAGCTACCAGAAAACATTCTTAGGAAAGTTTTTGGACATTTTGATTTGAGTTCAAGGATTTTGAAAGAATGTATGTAGGATTAGCAAAAATGAGAAATAATATTGGCACGTTTCCAAGTTTTAATTTATATTGGGCAGTAATTCTTACATAAAATATACTTAGCTTAACTAGTTTAGCTTAGTTAGATTTCCGTTGTTACATCTGCGGCAATAACCCAAGCCAATATTTGGTCACTTTGGCACGCTTGTTGCCAAACGGTTGGATGCCATAAGCGCTCACCCCGTTAGCCCGGTGAAGCTGTGAAGGCCCATCAGGTTAATAGAGTTAGACGGTTCGAAAAAAACTTCGCGTTTCCGTAACCAAGCATGGTCATAGTAATCTGCACCCAATTATACGGTGTCAGAGTAAAAGGGTCTTTCTCTAAGCCTATTTAATTTCCTATCATCCTTAAGTTGAAAATCATTCACCAAGCACATATAGGTATGTTCCGACAACCACACTTGAGAGCCAATCTCCTCTAGATGTAGCGTGTTTACCATCTTAAGCTACATCGTCATATAACCTTAGCTGAGATGTAATCAAATACTTAAGTCTATAAAGTATAAAGATTAAAAATAAAGTTACAAATACGATGAACATAGTTTTAAATCATTCCCAGTGATATTCTTCCAGTTTGCGACTGCATTCACGATCTTTCATAAGATGCCTTTGTTTTGTTGTATTTGTGTTGTACTGTGCTTAGCACTGTACCGTCACTATTCCTTATTATTATGATAAAAATTGTTTCTGATATTAACAGGTTCTGTTCTTTATACTGATCAAAACACTCACCTTCCTGTCTCATGAGTCTTTACTAGAAACATCCAAACAAGTACCCATACGCTTTCTAGCAAATTAATCATTTTCATAATGGTTTTTTTTTTTTTTTCGAACTGACCTACACTGCCAGCCATTGTGGCCTTCACAGTTTCACCGGACTACTAAGGGGAGCGCTTAGGGCACTCACCCGACTAGTTTTAGGCGTACATCTCAAGGGCACTCGGTGCACCTCGGCTTGAGCTGTCGCCGGATTCCCGACCTAACTAAGCTAGCTAAGCTATCTATCCATACAATACACATATATGAATTCGTGAAAAATGCATGTGTGACCATGCATGTTTCACGAATGTATATGTGTATTTGGTATCTGACTACTGTGTTATGTGACCTATTTCAGTCCGAAAAGGGCAAAAAAACAGCCCACCACTGAGTGCCTAGGTGGACCTTTTCATAATGGTCATACAAACGGTATTATAGTTTATCAGTCTCATACAAACACTAATATATAAATGGTATACTAGCAACCGCATGTAACTTCTGCATTTGATAACACCGTACATTATCATTGTTACGTACGTATATATGTACCTTCGTTGTTTATGCAGCACCGGCCCAGATATCTCTCTTATGACAGGATTTTTTTCAAACTTAAATGATGCTTATATTTTGGACGATTTAAACAGTATATGCAATGAAACCTGCGTTATTATAATATATAAGCTATATTACTATTAATTTTAATCAAAATCCCTTAAATAGTCTTTGAAAGTAACAAACTTCAGTCAATTTTCACAAACTAAACGGGATGAGTGCTATCTATTCTTGTTGAATGAAACAAAATATTCTGTATTATATTATCTATTCAGTACCTTAAAAGTCTTTGATATGAAAACTTAAGTACATTGTTAATATGTACAGTGCATAATACATGTGACACTGGAGTAGCTTTAATGCTGTGAGGTATTTAATAAGCCATGTAATTTTTAAGGGTAGCAATACTTTAGCAACCCTTGACTATGGACTTGCAACTGTAATTACTTTTGTCATAAAATGATAGTGCTTGTGTTCCTATTTTTTATCAGAATGGTGTAGTGTAATGTATTACCAATCAATCCATTTTTTAGAATCAAAAATATATCGTTTATTGTACTCAGGACGGTAATTCTTACTCTGGAAAAGCTGTGAAGGCCTATCAGGCAAATATATGTGTTGATAATAAATACATGGAGACATCTTGGCTGCTTATTCTTTAATATAATAATCTAAGTGTAAATAGGTCCATGTACAGTTCGCGCCAATCTTTTTGACCACTCCAAATATAAATGCACAGAACACAAGATTAGGTATCAATTCGTATTATGTGTATAACATTGAGATAACTTAAGAATAAATGTATCACAATTAAAGATTCTTATTATAGATCTTATTTTAACTTTGTTTTGTATTAAACGGTTGACAATGTTATGCGAAAACCCGAACTAACAGCCATATTCAGAGCGACCAAAAAGATTGTAGTACAGTACTGCAATCAAACCCAACTAGGTCGTGATAGAATTTTTGTATCAAATTATTTGTCTCGTGTACGCCTACAGTCATCATACTAGGTTTAAAGAAGTGAAATGTTCATATCACAGAGCTTACAAAACGATCAGATAAACGCATCGAACGTTAGAACAACATAACGATACGATCTCAGGAGAATCTGCAACGTTACAAAATCAACAACAATCGTTCGTGATATCAAAGCCCGTTAAAAAACCACGACACAACCCGAGATAGATCTTTGACCTCACCGTAACACTTATTGGACAAATAATCGTAAGACGATAGTAACACATAAAGCTAATATTATATTTAGTAATCATTTCGGCCAACAGTTTATGATGTTCATGATTTTCGTAATCTTCTGTTAGAATTTATTGGGCGTGACGTCACGATCTTAATCCTAGACAGTGTAAGCAGGTACATTTTTATCGTTTTAATCTACTTATTCCAAATATATTATTAAAATCCCATATTGATATTTCTAAAATATATAAATTATTGCAAAAGCTATCTTAACTTTAATATCAATTCATTTTAATATTTAATATTAGGTGCATTATTAATGCTTTATTTTGTCCACCGAATAAGGTTTTTACCTTTGAATAGGTCATTATGAGACGGAAAGGGTATAAAGTATGAAGAGCGACAATGGGGTCACAACGTTAACATAGCTGAAGATCTTTAAGAACATTTAAGAAAAGAGAGTTATTTTTTTGTGAAAAAACAATTCACTAAAAATAAACTAGTTGAGTAAAATCTATCTCAGAACGTATAAACATCTTTTTGTCACATATATGGAAACGTTATATGGTCGAAAGAGAAAGACTGTTCGATTGTTTTAGTTAAATTGTAGTTGGCGTACGGATGATTTTTGATTAAGAGACGATTCTGTGCTCGGAGTCAAATTAAATGAAATATATTTTACGTTATTTTCGAGTTTCATTCGCTTAGCATAATATCCGACATACATAGCTGTAATTATATTTGAATATCTCCGCAACCATCAATTTGATTTGGATTTTTTTTTAAGCCTACATTACCTGTAAGTGGTATATAGGATATATTTTTTCCTTATAAAATTTTATATTGTAATTAAGATGGACTAAGGCACGGGTGATTACTAATCCCAACTTAATATTAAGCATAGGTTAAATTTGTCTTAAAGCTAGTGAAGCGAAGAGCGAAAGTTAGCTTATGTATAATAAGATGTATTTTACAACCCAAACAAATAGTACTTTTTCTAAATGAAAAGTATATTGTTGCGGACCATGTTCAGAACATTTAGTGTCATTTGATAGTTATAAGAGCTGACAGAAACTTGTAATATATGACAGTTAAATTTTATGTTGTCACCGAATACACAGAAATTGACAATGTGTTAGTGAAAAGGTTTTATGTCAAAGAACATTGACAACGCTTGAGTAGACAACACGTATAATTTATTAGGGATAAATTTTTATGATGTTAAACGAATACACGGTGCACGCTACAGGAGGCGATGCCTATACGTAGACACGACATGGACACATGTGAGCATTTACGCCATTAGTTAAACGCACAGCTGACCGGCGCTTACCAGATGGTCTCGGTCCGACCGATACAGAGACGAAACGTGGGAATACACCCCAACTGCGCTCATTGTCGGATCAAAACGACGCTCGAAAAAAGCGAGCACTAGTGGGCATCGACACATATACAGAATAGCGTCTGATAACAGTCATATGATAGAGTCTGCTCAGGATAGATACGCGACAGAGCAACAGATAGTTTGAGAAGGCGGTTCAAGATAGGAGATACGCAGCGACAACAAACCACAAAATTCACACCTTTTATACACATATCATTTTACACACAATCCATTCACACCTTTTTCGGTATTCCTCTACTCCTATATCCGTCCACTTTCAAACTCAAACACCTTTTTTGTTACGTGAGCTTAATCTCTTCTCATAACAGGCCTGTACCATGCTAACCTACTGTTACTCCTCAACTTTTCTGTCACTGGTGCTAATTTCAAACTTCCTCTGATATACTCATTCATAATCTTATCCATTCTGGTTACACCACACATCCATCTTAACATTCGCATCTCTGCCACATGTAATCTTTTCTCGTTCGTCACTTTCGTAGCCCAGGACAAAAGTATTGAACAAGCAGAACTAATTATAAATATTGCTGATAGGTCTGATTTACGACTACCTCACATATATTCGCAACAATACACTATATCCTTTTTTGTATCAGTAAGAACGTGTATGCAAAATATAATTATGATCCGTTCAGTAGTGAAGGCGTGAAAGCGCAACATACAAACAAAATCATTTTTTACTATTAGTTAAGATGAAAAAAAAAAACCTTCTCGATAAGAAATAAAGTGTGACAACTTTTATAATTATCTGCTTAACGATGTTGGAGGTTATCGATGTCAGATATGCTAACATCTATGAAATTTAATACCACCTACAAAGTGACTCTCCCATGACTGACTTGACACTTTGTTTTTGGCGGGATCTTAGTCTGCTATGTTGTGGATTTTATATTTTGTTGATAATTTTGTGTTATTTGATCCTATATTTCAGTAATATTGGTGGTGTTTTATATAATGTAATTCGGTTATTGTGCACTAGTAAAGTGGATGGAAAATAATACCAAGGAGCGTAGAATCTGCGATGACACAAAAACTCTATGGAAATTTCTAACAAGTGAGCCACCATCTTGTACGAATATTATTACTACTTAGTAGGCGAAAATAAAACAGTTCAGTGACTTTTTCTATTTGTTAACCGATTATCTTTATCTTTTGTTTAGTTTATCTTGAAGAACTTTAATGTTGTCAATTAAAAAAATGGAAATAGTTCTGTTTCCTTGCGATCGACGTGTAACGATCGACTGTAATCGTCATATTTCACGCTTCTTACGTTTACATACTTGCTAATATTGTAAAAATGCCGTAATGATTGTACCAATCATAACGAAATTTTGCATACACGTAGTTAAATGTCTACTAAAGGATATATAGCACCTTTCATCTAAAAAAGGACTGCAAAACACAAGCAAGGCCACCGGTAAAAACTAGTCTACAATATTTGTACAATACTCAACACAAATAATAATTTCTATGTTATATAACACGTGAAAAAAAATATTTGTACCTCTCGTTATAGTCATATTTCGACGATTTTACAAACCACTAGTATGTAGAAATTAGATTAATTCCTGCTAATGCTTATCCACACGACCTTTATGGTAATGAAGCGTTCAGTTCCGTTTGTATTCATTTCCAAAGATTTCGATATGATGCAATACAAAACAACAAATATCAGTTGCTAATAATCCTTCGGACTGTTTTTTCGACTAACTAGATTCACAGACGGATGTCCTCAGGTATTGTCTGTTAATAGCCAATTATTACTTAACGATTATAACCGTCGTAATGAACTGGCAAAGATTTCAATCACCTGTTTATTAATGAAGATTCTATAGTAGTATTTTTAAACGATGTTGAATATTATTTTTATTGTGTCATCTGAAGCTGGGTAATACACCAGAATAATTGGCGATATATTCGCAACTTGTGGATATCTGTTTTTGGTAACGCAAATAAACAGTACCACAATAACTTAATTTCCTAATATTGTTATACTTTATATGCCAAGGATGGCCAGTTTTATTAGAACCAAAATATACCAATTATTGACGAAACCCTGTGTGATTTACCAATTACATACATAAAGTAGCGGCAATACAGTCTTCTCGACTACTTATAACTAGAACATATTCAGGCGAAAAATATATAAGTATTTGTTGAGTAAACGCAATCCATCACTGGCCTTGACTTCGCCTGATATTGTCACAGTCATTAGTTATTAATTCATTAGTCATAGTAGTCATTAGTGATACAGTAATTAGTACACTGTTATGGATACAGTCCTTTTCAATCTTATTGTCCGGTCTGAATAAAGCCGTAAGTTCGAGCTTCCGCATACTATAGCCAAGATTTGAATACAAAACAACGTTAAAATATTATTGTAGGAATCTAAAATTAACATTTATTTGTCTTTAAGTTGTCTCGATGTTATACATATAATATAATACGTATTTATACCTAAATTTGCGTTGGCCGTCTATATTCAGAACGGTTAAAAATTTGCGTGGACTGTACCTTTAGGCCCGTTTCAGAGTGAAGGCGGGTGCGGGAGCTTGCGCGAGTGCGTGTCTCTAAAATGTGCGTAGACGCTGCTATTATAACAGTAACCCGCCACTCACCTGCACTCTCAAACAGCCCTTACTTAATATCGAAGCCGAACAAGAACCTATAAATCATAAGGAATTTAGTTCTACTTAAGTTTTTATAGACCATACAAGCTCATGCTACACCAGCATTTACTTTACTGCAGATTTAACTACGAACTCTTGAAACATATTAGCGCTCTTTTACAGAGTTAAAAAATCAAAGTGTGAAGTTAGTATTCAATAATTGAAGACAAGATTTAAAAGATTTCAATTAAACCGATATGATAGTTAAAATATTTAAAAAATTTGACCCAACACGCGATTTGATTTTATTAACTTAGATTTCCATTTGTCGGTGAAGTATAATTACATACAGAAATTGGGACTAATCTTTCCACAAAAATGTCGATGCTGTGAATACCGATCAACTCAAATTAACCAATCAACCTGAGATTATAAAAACGTTTAAAGCTACTGAAATTTGTTAGTAATTAATCAAATCTAAACTTTTACTGTTTGTAAATATAACAAATAGACAAAATACTCTTACACACATTAGTGAATAGGCATTACGTTATTTTAAGTTCTATTTTATTAGAGCTAGTGTTGTGACGTAATAAAATCTGTTATTATCGATAATTTTTATACTTTATAGATTTTAGTGTTTGACCACAATCTCACCTAAAGTTAAATGACGATGTGGTCCAAGATGGTAACACGCTAAACCTAAAGGGGCACTGGCTCACAAGTGCAGCTATCGAAATATAACTATATGTGTTCGGCGACAGTTTTTCAACTACCCTTCAAGAGTAAGTAGTATGCTATAAATAGAAAGTTCTGTTCCGTTCTAGGCCCTTTCTACTATCGAAAAGTATGTGTACCGACAGAAATATTAACGTTAACGTTCATCCCGACTCTATAAACATAGAATTCAAATTATGTTCTTATATTAGTCTGGACAAGCATAATAGGACAAAATATTCAGTGACATTAAAACAATATTTCAACACTTTCCTGTTGTATAGACCACAACGTTAAATTATAAAATATACTATCAATTATAAAGTTAAAAATATTATAAAAACCAAGGTCTCCCTGTCTGCTTATATGTTCGCTAATCAAAACAGTGCCGCCGCTTATAATTAGAAAGCACTTAACCGACTTAAGTGATCATTTTTTTAAAATTATTATGTATTTCAGGTAGGTTTTAATACGTGTTTGGGCTAATATCACTTATGTATCTATGAGCACCAATTATGGGCCCCAAGTCCCCATTCACCACCAATCGACGCTTATAAATTATACACGTTGCACTTCAACTAATATCAGGAATTGTGTTTCAATCAACGCCTTACATTGATCACCGTACCGTTTGCACTACGTTGGTACTACATTCCGAAATAACAGTTCGCTCGTCGTTACGTTTAAGGACTGTTGTTTTTATGCTACCTCAAATTTAAATATACACTGGCATACAAAACTATACATTTTCCTCGCCATGCGGCTGGTTTTTCTTTTATGTGTTTATCCCAGATCGGTCTCATCAACCATCAAAGGAAGTGCCAAAGTGTGCCAAAGTTTATAAAAAAAGCCTACGATGATGATGATGATGATGAACGGTACTACAACGGAATTCTACTCGAGCTTCACGGTTAGAACTTTAACCCACCATCAGGTAAGTGAAACCGTTTTTTACCTGTTATTGATGAGACAGGATCCAACGGTGGAAGTTTTGTTGCCCATTCTACTAGACCATAGTCTCGACATCATAGCAGGTGAATTGATTAAAATTCCGAGACCACTTCTACAGTATGTTATATTACATTAGGTAACAATATATGGAACAAGTTATTATGTTAAAATTTAATTAAGTCCTCACAAAATGACCGTATATTAATCTCGCAATACTTCATCTAAATCATTAAATATTGACCAATATCGAATCTGAAATATTATTGATATATCTGCATTTCATCGTAATTTATTATTTTTAAATCCTTAATTAATCTAAGGAGTGTATTAGTTCTAAACATTTCTTAAATTTTTTGTACAGGAAAAAAAATATTAACATTTAAAACTAGTAATGAGACTAACGCTTTTCGTAATTCAGAGAAAGTAAGAAGATTAAAAGCGTGTCTTTCTTGTATTTTTACCGCTTAGTTCCTACGAGAAAGCTTAAATATATGTAGTTTACATCCTTCTTCAAATTCAGGCTTCTATTAATCTAAATACTACATTACAATAAAATCATTAAAATCACTAATGCACATTATATCAAGGAAAATTTGTATCTTTATCATATATTACATGTGAACTCGGTGAATCTTCCATCAGCAGCATTTCAAGAATCATAGCATTTTTAACCCCTAAGTAAATTTATTTTCAAATATCTTTTTTTAGTGCTTTTTTACGTTAACAAAACTATTTCACAAAATTTCAACAATTCTATCAATCACTATTAATATCTAATAACATGTGGTATTGACAGAATCTTCATTGAAATGCTCGATAGCAATGTTAATCCAGCACTAGTGAAGCGGATGCGGTCAGCATTACGGCCTTCACACGCGCGTTGCCCTTTTGACGAGCCCGGCAAATGGGAGGCCTGTATTAGCACGAACTTTCAAGGCATTAAATTACAGTGCACATATTGTAAATAAGAAAATGACCATTAAATCATATTTAGGTAATCAGTAGTGTACGTTGTTTATCATTTGGAAGGTTTTTTTTTAATAAATTATTAAACATCAACGTGTAGTTACGCTGCCGCAAGAAGATACTGGCCATTATTTTACTGAACAGATGTACAAGTTAAATGTCTACCTCCAATACCTCGATATCCGCCATATAGCAGATTCGAATGTTACGAGAATTTTGAAATATTGAACTAATACCTGGTAAAAAAAATTATATACTTTTAGCGTTTGATCACACAATCTTACCTGATGTTTTAAACGATGATATGGTCCAAGATCGTAAAAACGCTAAACCTAGAGGGGGACTGGCCCTCGAGTTTATTTACCAAAACACAGCTGTAGGTACTTGGTGACAGCCTTTAAACTTGAGGATGACACCTAGTCAGGCAGGCTTAGAAAAAACCCACCATCATGCTTTCATCACGATGTTTTCCTTCGCCAAAAACTCGAGCTCATTCACAAGAATTCAAATTTATATAAATCAACGTATTAACCGAATATGCTAATCATTGAGCTGTTATAGGTTTAAACGCCCATTGCCTCAATCCCATCATTATCATCTTAAAAATAAAACCCGGTAGAGCGTATCCTATATAGGGGAATTAATTAGTGTATATTCGGCTTTATACTCGTAAAGTTTATATATTTATGTCGCCTACACCATACATTTTATATCACTGGCATATTACAATTTTTTTTATTGAAGTTAATCCTTAGGGAGTATACACCCATACTACGTGACCAGTTCAGGGAGGGGAGCGACGTCTGCAAAGCACCACGCTTGAATAATATAATAAAATGAACAAAAATGATCATGAAATGGTACCCACGGGATGTCAAAAGAAAAAGATGGATACAAGTGACAAGATGAACAGATGATATAAAGTAAGTTGGTAGTTTGGAAAATAAAAGCAAATGTTAGGAGAAATTGGAAACAGCTGGAAGAGGCAAATGTGTCAAGTGACACGGTGACCACTAAAACGGGAAATCTGATGTGTTAAACTTATGTAAAAAGAAAAAAACCAAGGTGAGGGAGGGAACTAAAAAATTCTCAAACATGAGTGACGTAGTATGGGTACGTCCCCTTATACTTACTAATATTATAAATACGTAGGTATGTGATTATGTTTATTTGTTATGATTTCACATTGGCACTAGTCAATTAATTACGAAATATTACATACATATTTCTAAGGATATTCTAGGAAAGGAGCGTAGGATACTTCGATTAAAAAAAATATACTGTTCCCATGGTATTATAGCACATAGTTACTAAAAGCTACTTAAAAATAAATGTATATTAGTTTATTTTGGGTAAATACACAACCAGGTCACTTTTTAAATGTTGCGTACACATTCTCAGGGTTACAGAAAAGGAGATAGAAGGTATTATATATGACATAATATCCATAAAGAAAACACTGTTCTCGAGGGTTAGATGAAGGTTACAATAACTCGAGCAAAAGCTGGTAAATTTATAAAATTGTCCTGGTTGGTAGGACACGATAATTACATCCGACTCTAACGATACCACACACTCCAGGTGCACATCCAATTACCAAGTACCAAGTGATAGAGAGAATGACAGTGACATGACCTTTTGTCCATAAAAGATGTACTCTTCCTTATAGACAGATGATATCTAGACATACTCGTATAATAAAAATGAAGTGTCTCTATGTAATATCAAAATAATAATAAGAAATATTCTAAGATATAACGCGCTTTGTGTACTCGTAGTTATTATATATTTTTATATATTATTTATTGTCATTATATAATAAATTTGACTATTATTTATTTAAATTTATAATCCCGTTGACATTGCTACTACCCAAATAACAAGAAGTTTGTAATATTGTGTTGTTTGATAGCTCATTAATATTCATTATAAAAGCAACAGAGAATATTAAATTATATTTTGGTTTTATTAAGTTTGTTATACAAAATGATATGAAATAATCTTTAAAAATAACTTACGAAAGAATGTATTATAATAGTAATAATCGTAGGATGCAAAAGCATCAACATTAATAAAGGCCTCTACTTTTGTGAAGGTATAGGCGTAAGTAATTCCCACGTCGGTCCAGGACGTACCGGCAATATCCACACATATTCCACATACAGCAGTACTTCTTAGGTTTCAAGTTTCCTGACAATGTTCTCTTTCATCAACAACCGATACAGTTACTAATTTTAATATGAAAAAGCACATGAATTCTGAAAATTTTGATACACGTCAAGGTTCGAACTTACAGACATCGAGTCGATATTCAAAGTCAAACCACGCGACCAACACGAGTTCTGTATTGATATAGTAACATTTAAAAAATCTAGGTTATCGTTCGAGAATAATCAAATTAAGTTTCGGAAGAAGATAATTGCCTCAGGATTATGATCGTTTCGAGGCTGGCTTTGCATAGCTGTCGGCTGCAGTAACAACTTAATATCAGAAGTGAGCTCAGCTGGCGAAGAAATTATAAATCATAAAAACGCTATATAGTTTAATACTTATCTCATACTTCAGTTTCGAAATGCAATAAAATCTGAATTCATTATCATGATGCCTTAGGAGCTAAATCTACAAACAGGGCCTCTCGTAGGAGACACGGAAAAACAGGAACCGACAGTACGAAGAACAAAAAGAAAATGAATATATTTCAAAACCTATATTATAAATGCTAAGTATTACGGAAATTAACAAATTTTATTAACGTGTTAAATATAAACGAACAACGAAATAATTCATAAAAATAAATATATATACTATGTTAGGAAGGAGGAAGATTTGTATTGCGATATTGTAAAACAAGTTAATTGATGATAAATCATGTATATTCATTATGATATTTTATATTGTATAATAGTGATTGGCATGTACAGTTCCACTACGAAAGCTTATTCCTTTTTAATATTTTTCACCTTATAGATTTTAGCGTTATGACTATAATGTCATCTGATGTTTTTATTTAATTATTTAAGGTCCACATAACTGAGTTCGATGATTAGAAATTGGCATGAACCTAGCTAAATGTAAACACAACATGCACAAAATAAGACAATAATAAGGTGTTTCATAGTATTAAAACTAAGAAAAAGCAAAATTAAGGTAAATTAAACTTGTAAATAAATTCTTTTTCTAGTTGAGTCTAAAGAGACCCAAAAGAGGATGTCCAATTTAAAACGTAAACTATTATAAAAAGAAAGCATGCGGTATAAAGGGCAATATTGGCATGTGCTAGTTATTGCTAATGGTAAATTAAAAGTTTGTCGATTAATTAAGCGGCCTACCTATGCGTGGGACACTAAAAGGTATTTTTGAAGAAAATCTGGAGAATCTATGAAACCGTGTAATCATTTAGATATAAACATTATTTCAGCCATCTTATGTTAAATGGCGATGTGCTCTAAAATGTTAAACGAACTAAACCTAGAGAAGGGACTGGCGCTTACTTATGGTTGCTGGTATAGATCAACAGGTACTTGGCAACAGATTTTTAACTTAGCCAGGCGGGTGTAGAAAAAGCCTTACCCATCATGCTATGGTTTTATCACGGTATTAATCTTGATCGAAACCTTCGACGGAGTTGCAAGTATCGAAACCTACGTGAATCGACGCGGTGTCTATGACTCGTGTATGTATGGCTTTTTATAAGTCCGCTAGGTTACTTACTTCATGTGGAAAAACTGTCATTAAGCATCTATAAATGCATTGCGGCAGCTGTACTTGAGAGCTAGTCCCCCACTACGTTTAGCGCATTCATCATTTTAGACCACATCGTCATTTAACAACAGATGCAACTGTAGTAAAACGCTAAAACCTACAAAGCATATGCAAAGTTAAAGCAGACTGTCTTCATTGCAAACGTCTCGACGCTTTGTCTAATGCAATAGACAGTGCACTCAATGTTTGTACGATCGTTGGAGGCAACATGTAGCGCTGCGATTAGAGCGATTATTAATTTCACTTTCGTACTCGATAGTACTAAGTGTTTCTGTAATCCTTTTTGTCCATATATGATTCACAGGTAATTCATTATTTACATCCGTTATAGACAACAAATGACGTAATATTATTTTTTATGATAGTTTTGGCTCATCGTAGTACCAGGATTTGTAGTTTATCGATTCTCATAAACATTTTCACGGCTACAATTAATATTAACTTGACTCAATTTGTAAAACCAGTGCCCGACAACACAATATATTTTTCGAAAGCGTATCTATTTCTTTATTTTTCAAACGTACTTAAAAAATGAAGATAACTGATAAGTTCGATGTATTTTTTTCTGTTTGTTACCTTAGAACTCAGTCATTTAATAGCCAGTTTGGAAAATTCTTTTTTTTAACATGAGGTTATTTCAAAGTGGGTGTCATTTTAATGTCTTTAGGCTAGTACCTTAGGTTTATGACAATAGTTTAATCTTTTATTATTGTTTAAATTAGTTTTTATATACATTTTTACTTAAACGAAAAACGACAGCCCGCAGTTTATCCACATAAAACACATAATTCTTATGGATTAACAGAAATATAGTCGTTACACTCATCTTAATTGTAGAAAAGAGATGGTGTAATAGAAGAGTGTATTATATTTTAGTATGACACTTATGAAACAAAACATGTACAGTTCTTTTACAACTGGATTTTTGAAGTGAAAACATCTTTAGGCGCGTTATACAGAGAACGGGAGTGAACCAACACTCTCGAGTCAGAGATGCTGAATCGGCTGTCTAACAAGGTGTGCATCATTTCAATAACTAAAACTATTTCATTATGATGTATTATAAATAAAATAAAATATTATATTATTGTATATATATATATATATATATATATATATATTATATAATCAGCGTATAATTAGCTAAATCTACTATTTATTTACATATAAATACTTACAAATCTGTGTTAACTTTAATGTGCGTGTATTTATTTATAAGTTTTCGTTTCTATCGTGTGCTCATAAGTAAACATCCACTATTTTTTCTTTATTCATAATTTTACATACGCTGAATTATCTCACTGAACGTATATCATAGTTAATTATTTCACAGATTATTTAATTAATTTGCAAACAGCGCCTTCAAAAAATCAATCGTCTGTTTTGAACTCTTATATTACCTAAAGAATTGTTTGTGCCTACATGAGATATTTATGAATGCACCTTTGTCCATCTTACCTTACAAAGGTACGTTCGATTTTTATCGACAAAAGAATGCAATTTTTCAAAGCCCAACTGATTCTATGGAAATATAGCGGATCTTTGTATTTATGTCTACATACTTTTTAAAATTGATAATTATTTTATACCTATTGACTTTACCTCGAAATATTGACATTTAATAATGAATGAATCATTTAAATCATTGAATTGAGAAAATAGTGTAATTTAGTAGTACTTAGTATAAAAATATAATAAAAACAAATATATGTATGTTAACAAGATAGACCCGATCGAGTTCCTTACCGGTACTTCTCGTTGACTAGGTTGTTGTTCGAACTGGTGGTAGCTTTCGACGTTCATAAGCAGTCTTCTAAGGTGCCTAAATTGAATAAAGTATTTTTTTTTAATTTATGTATATTATATGTACTTGATGAAAGGTATCCTGTGTACTTTTCTGTACCAACGATAACGTGTTTCCAACAGTTTATGGTGATCGGTTGGGTAACTAAGGTTTGAAAACGTTACAAACAAAGTCGCTTCTCCATTTTTATAATATTAGTAAGGCTGGATAGACTTCAACACCGTTTCATCGATCAACATTAGGAAGCGTCCATTAACGAAGTGAGGGGATCAGGGGGAGAGGGGACCAAGTCGAATCTCAATAAATGGCACGTGGGGGAGAGAGGTGTATTTAGTAAATATCACTTGATTTTTTGTTGGAGAAATATAAATAGAGTAAAGCATGTTTCTAAACTAAAATATGAAGGAATTTTACAAAATTCTTCTATATATTTCAGTAGTTCCCATTTAGGTATTATTTAATGTTATAAATGTGTGTAAGATTACGATTTAACAACTTAAAATTTTAGTCTTCGGTTTAAAGAAATTTATTTACTCAAAAGGCCATAGTTCATTTAATAAGTATTACATTAACTTTAATTAATAATCTTTAGCATCAGCCAGTGATACAAAAAATAGAACTCGTTTACAATATTTCCATTACTAGATTATTGACGAAAGAAATACAAAAAATGTCACGTTATTAACAAAGTATATGTTATATATTGTATATCGAGGGTACAAATAAAAAACTCAGTCTTACACGAACACGTATTTCATTCACAACATGGCGCAGTCGGTCTCAACAAATTAATAGTTTAAACAGTCAAAACCAAGTTTAGTGTCGTAACATATCAGTGATTACGTGTAAAAAGTGATATAAATTAAGTTCGATATGCACGCACGACGACTGCCAGAGTTTAAAACTGGGGACTCCGCAGTAATGTTAGATGGTTCTAATAGAAAGCATGTAAAGGTTGAAACTCGGGCGTCGCAACCGAGGTCATACTTTGTTATCGATACGTCAGGGAGACGATATAGGCGTAACAGACGTCATCTTGTTAAAACGGGATCATTACCGAATAATACTAATAATATCGTTTCAGATGATGGTTGTGAAGCTGAAAAGTGGTCTAACATAACGAGAGACCACGGGTGTATTGCGTCTCCTAGGGCTCCTGTTGTAGACACAGATGAAGTCGGATCACCAGCATCACTGCTGGATCAGAATTGTACGCGCGTACGCACACCCCAGCACCCTGCTAATAGTACAGACCGTATACACAGATCGGCTGCTGTTAGGGCTCGTTATAAAATAGAAAAGTGTTTTAAAAAATGAATTTTTTGATGTTATTCTTATCTACATAAAAATTAAGTACTTCCAGATATCATATATAGTTATTTTGTTATACATTAAGCATGTACTAGCGAAAAGTAAGTGTAATATTAGGTCATATTTATTGTTATATTTTACGTTATTATTTACGATTTCTGTGTGTCATTTGTTTTTAACTTTTTTTTAATTTAATTTTAATTTAATTTAATTTTTCAATAGGGGGGGGGATGTTATATATTGTATATCGAGGGTACAAATAAAAAACTCAGTCTTACACGAACACGTATTTCATTCACAACAGTATATTCTATCTATACAAGCCGTATAAAATTATACTATCTTTATATGTATATTTTAAATACATTTTTCGTCTTTAAATATATTTAAGGATTCTTTAATGGTAAAAATACCACGCATTTATACTCAAAATTGAAAGATCCCATGTGAGATTAGGAGAGGGGGAAATTGTCGAGACAAACCTCATGACTTTCAGCTGGGCGGAAGGGGGAGTGTGAAAAAAAAATCGCAAAAACGCCTCACATAATTCATAGGCGTTCCTTTAAATATGGCACATTTCATCATGGGTTATGAATATTTTCTCGGCTAATCATTTTACTTTATATATATCTATTTTTTACCTTTATAGGTTTTAGCGTTTGACGATCTCATCTGAAGTTAAATGATGATATGGTCTAAGGTGTTAAGCACGCTAAATCTAGAGAGACTGGCTCTCAAGTGTAACTGCTTGAACACACCTATAATTACTTGGCGACAGATTTCCATCTTCGCCAGGCGGGCTTATGAAAAGTTCTACCTCCATCCATGCTATGATTTCACAAAATGCTCTCCTTCACCGAAAACTTCTCGGATCATTCGCATGAATTCAAATCTACATCGATCGTCACTTAACATCTGGTGAGATTGTGGTCTAATAGTCTAACAATGCTAATACTTGAAATGTAAATTTGAAAAAAAAAAATGTAATTAAAGCCAAATGAAATCGCGGGTGTTTGATATTATATATACATTAATTAATTAAGGCTTAGACAATGCTTACTTCCTTATATATTTTTTATAATATAAAATGTTATTTTATTTAATGTTTGACGGCATTCGTAGTTGATTGGCCGAAGGTACAAAAATATGCCAAGTCGATTAGGACTCGATCTATACTGAAGTTGCTGGAAGACAAAATTGTGAGATAAGTGATTGTTTTTCAATTTCAAGATGAAGCTTAGACAGGTGCGGTAAAATAAAACGCTATATAATCAAGGCATTGTACTTGATTCTTCGAAGAAATATTTGCTGAAAGCTTGTACCCCATCGTAGGACCCGAACGGGCGAAGATCAACGCGACCCATCATCACTCTTGATGGCACAGATATATCGTATTTAATTCAAAACAACAACATAAATGTCGTGTTTCGAAAGAATGGAGTCACTTTCCGTCGTATTGTTTGGAAATCACCGCAGTTAGCGGCTTCATGATAATTGGCACCGTCTTGAATCTGATGGTATCTCCGTGTAAGAAATCTTACACAACGTCTGATTTAGTTTATCTTATAATTTCATTGTTTTTTTATATATGATATATGTATTAGGGTATACCAAAAAAAAAACCATTTTTTTAATTTTTAAAATGATCGCCAAATTTTGTCAAATAATACGAACAAATATTTTGTCAAGATCCGAGCCTTTGTATTGATGTTTAGAGGTCACGAATCGATTTTTTTTATTTCTCATGCAATTAATATGGGAAACAAATATTTTTAACTTGGCAAATCTTTAAATCAGTCTCGGACTATCGTTCTGAAAAAAAAAACAACTTAATTTCTTATAGGAATTTGAATACCGTACAAAAAGGTATTTTAAGAGTTTTTGATAAATCCACTCTTGTAAAAGTTATGCAAGGTGGAAATTAGATATTCCATCCATCCGCCAACTTACGCCTGATGATCTACCCTCTGTCACTTTTTAACGTGATTTCCTCCCAAGGTAAGCATAGTATACCAAGGCTGCTTAACAATGTACCTGCGAGTCACATGTCAGCAGTATTTTTTTATTACACAAATGTTAAAAGTAACTGTTAAGATAAATATGTGAGAATATTATTTATGCACTTCAGTTAACCTAGGAGTCATCAATACGAGTATACTTCTTTCTTCTTTAAACAATCAATATAGTTCATTTGTTTTAATTAACGTGGCAACTCTAATTATAATGCAATAGATAATATGTTGTATATCGTATCTTCTATATATAAAAAGAGTATTTGCTAAAATCACTTGTATATATTTTATTTTATCTAACGAACACTGAACTTGCGACCTCGTTATTATGAGTCGCATATTTCAAGCGCAAGACAAAAAAGAAGCTATAATTAATATGTTTACATAAGGTCAATAATGCGGATACAATAGCAAATATCTTTAAATAAACGCTTATGTTGTGTTAACGATTACCTCAAGCGGGAATCAAACCGGTACTGCACGTAAGAAGCGTAAACATGGACGTCGACTTACTAGATATGATGTGAGCGTAGTCAATTTTAACGTACAGGTATATTGAAAAAATGAATACTCGGGTAGAACGTATTTTTTGTTATATAAAATAGCAAATATATATGCGGTTAATCTTAAAATGACCATAGTGCAAATAATCAATTATAGGTTGCTATTTCTCGGGACTGAGTTAGAATGCCTTTCGTATTTGCCTTTTTTAATGTGGGAAGAATTCTTACTTTGGACACTAACTCACTTTGGGGAGCAGTGGGGATGTAAAACTCTAACTGACTATAAAAATCCGCGATGTACTGTCCCGCGCTGATCGACACCATGGGATCGAGCAAGTTCCATGACATCCAGCAACAAGGCCCAGGGCAAACGTCAGGACATCCACTGACTGAAACAGCATAGTCTAACTACCTCCCCGTCCACCTAACCAGAGTAAGACCAGGTAATTATTAATTAGGTCATTAACATTATCAGCATGATGTTAATAACACCCTTCGACACTGAAACACAATAACGAGAGTAGTAGAATACAGCAGATGAACTATGCACAAGCTATCTCATTCTGTTGTACGCAAATTGGGAGGGCTTTTGCTAACGTCTGCTTTACACCACCATCAAAATAAAAATTTGTCACCAAGCATCTATATATGCGTTTCGATTAATGCAATTGAGAACCAATACCCCTACTAAATTTAGCGACAGATCACATCATGATTTAATGTCAGCTAAGATTGTGGTCGTACATAAAAATCTATGAAATATTGAAAAATTATAAAATACTAGCTTTTGCCCGCCGTTTCTCAAGTGTTAATGTAGATTTACTCAGAAACAGTATACTTTTTCTGAGTGATATGTATGCTATGTCATTCTTTGTATTCCTTATAACGTGTGTGCAAAATTTCGTAATGAACAATTGAGTTGTTAAGCCGTGAAAGTGTAACAAACAAACTTATTCTCGCATTTATAACATTAGTTAGATGATCAATAGTTCTAAAGATATCATCTCATAAAAGCATTATACCCTTGTCATAATGATAAACACGTAGATGTTAGGTAGAATACAAAATACGAAGATTAATCCAACGTATGTTAATATATAAATTACACTCATTTGGATAATTTTCATTTTTAATCATTTTTAAATCCCTACCTTCTTTTTGTCTTGTAAAAAGTAATCGCAAAGATAATGAAATATCATCATATTTGGAATCATAAGTCAAGCAAAAAAAATATTACTCATGTCTCATGTTTTGAGTTTTTTTTTATAATTGGTTTCATTTTTTAATTTATTTATTTAGCTAACAAGGTGTTAGGTTATAGATATGTTTTTTATAATAAATATAACATTTTTAAGTTATAAAAAATTGTAGCATTAATTAGATAAATTAATTGCAATTATGTAAATTGTGTAAATTATTTGCAAATTATCTTTCTTTTTTTTATTTAAATTAAATTACCAACTTTTGAAATGTTGTACAAATATATTATATCTAGGTGTATCTTTAGGTCCTTGTTAGAAATATTAATCGTGCAATAGGCGTACACACAATCGTCATCGCACGATCATCTCGTGAGACGCATCGCTACAACTATTAAATGCATCACCGATTTACCTACTATAAATCAAACAGAGGGAGTTGTTACCTAACGACCTATATCGAATCGGTCTATATTCTATGCTTAGCATGTTACCGTCTTAGTACATCTTCTTTTATACTTTGTAGGTTTTAGCGTTTGACCACAATCTCACTTGATGTTCAATGATAATGTGGTTCAATATTTTTTTTTTAATTATTTATTTTATTAAAGGGTTTGGTCGCAAAACGACCATGCCACCCTTATTGGAAGGCATATACTAACTACACACATACAATCAATTTATCTTCTATTAATAGCGACGTTGACTAGCCTGTACAGCATCCTGGCTTCATCCGACAAAGGTGCAGCCAAAATGCTGTTACAGACGCCAACGACACGCAAATCCTTATTTACTGTTAAGCAGTACTCTCGCCTTTCTACCTCATTACGGACACATTCCACAATAACGTGGTAAACATCCTCTAATCTGTTACACTCAGTGCACAGAGGTGATTCTATTTTTTTCATTAAACTGGCAAACTTGTTAAGTTAACCCACTAAGCCTAATCGGGATCGGCTCTTAAATGTAGCTGTGGGGACACACTTACAGGTGATTGATGATAGGTTTTCAATGTAAGGGTGATATCTAGCCAGCTGGACTTAGATAAGGCCGTATCACTATGATATTGGTTTCATCACGATGTTTTATTTCATTGAAGGTTTTGGCTTATGCACAAGGATTTCAACCTACATCTCTACACTAAGCACTCAACCGTTATAGCTTCAGAAACCACTAGAGTCTGTTTATGTTCTATACTAATTTTATAATGTTCAAGTAAAGTAAAGATCAGGATATCAGTATATCAGGATCTACCGATCAAATTTTAAAGGTTCTATTTCTAATTTATAGATTATTTGTTCAGGATAGTTATAGGATATCTAATATCATGCTATAATACTCAGGAGTAGAGTAATTATCATACGAAGTGTTGGTTGGAAAGTACATTAAGAACGAAGTAATAATACGGTTGGTTCAAGTAACATGGCGCGGGGTATCAGGAGTCGAGGGCGGGTGTGCCGCATGACGAGATTCAAGCATCATAGAGAAAACCCAAGCTGTGAATACCTATGACAGATCCCTACGCAATAGTATTTTTATTAATATATTCAAGATTACCTAAATGAGTTCATAGTAGAGTAATACCTCAAACATACGCTACAGATGAGACCGATAATTCGCGTAGCTCTAAGTACACTTTTGCATACATACGCGTACATAATACGTTTAACTGGGACCAGAGACTAAAACAAACGAATAATTATAAAAAGTAAACAATCCAATCAGTCTGTAGGATACCCACTGCTGGGTTATAGGCCAATTCCCAAAGTTGGGAAAGATTCAGTTCAGGAAGTTCCCGAAATTTCTATGGGCATATTCACCACGCCAGAGCACGACGTACTGGCCATTTCAAAGTTCGAGAAATCGACAGTTCTATATTTGCCTATATACTACAAAAACATTTCCCAGTTTCTGGTTTCTTCACGATGTTTTCTTTCACCGTCAGCCGATAGTGCCACCAAATTCAATGAGTAAATATACGCGTATTGCAAAACAACAGTTGATACATGAAGAGGTTCGGGCCTACAGACGTCGAATTGACATTCCATCGGTTAAACTACTCGACCACCACAACTTATCAAGTAAACAGAGTAAATAATAAACGCTACAATTCATAATTTAAAGCACAATCGTCTGCATTATATGTAAAAGATTTTTTTTTAGTCTTACGCAAAATATTATATTAAACTACGATATTAGTAATGCCTTTTTTATAACTAAAATGGTTTTATATTTAGTCCAACGAATGAAACTTCTTGGCATATCTAGTAAAACGTATAGTACATTTATTAAAAAATATGAGAAACAAAAGGAAATAAATACAATTGTAGGCAAATTATTTAATAAATATATTAATGTAATTTGTGCTAATATTTCAAGGGCAAGTTCTGAGCAACTCGTAAACCGTGCGGTTTGCGGCTGCACGAGGTTTTCTGCTACCTAATTTTGGGCAATTAACTATATTAGATTAGTACAATTATTTACTGGTTGAGTTTTTCCGTGTAACAGGGTCATTGTACTTGAAAATATAATCGAAACTCTTCTGCAACTGATTCTGTTCGTTATTACCTTTCGCCGTCCCGTATTTTTAAAATCCTTGTCGGCCTAGCATATATATTGTAAATCCGAGAGTGAGTTTGTTTATTTGTTGTTAAGATAAAAAACGACGCGTTGATATCAAATCACGGGTATCGGCTAGTTTTTAATAAATTTTCTACCTGTTATATGAATTAATTAAATTTGTCTTTGTCATTTAATGTCTTCCGGTACAGACTTACATATTGACGAGTGTCAATTTCAGTTGATAATTTCGTCGAACTTTGGCTTCTAAAAAAAAAATCGGACAAATAGAGCGAATTGAACTCGTCACCGTGAGGGTTCCGTTAACATTTCAATAAGTATGTTGACACTATTTCACATGTGACCATTTAATGTCTAACTAAGCATAAACTATATTATGACAAATCAATAAGTGATATACATACATATATGAATAGCCTTTATGTTGTTCTAAGTTAGACACATAGCAGAAGTTGTTTATCTTAATAAATAGGTACCATTTTCTCATGTAATATTAAGATATCTAAACGAGTTTAAGTGACAAACTTTTATTTTGGAGGCGTTTACATATGTTAGTTATCAGTTTCAAATTACGAATAAATATAACATTGTCGTGGAATTATTAAAATGAGAATTTCTTTAAGCACATTGAATAAGGAACGAAAGTTAAACGTCACACTCGGGTTGGTGCCGCTGTATCGGGTGTACTCGGCTTCGCTCGAAATCAAACGCGTTTGAGTCGGTGACAAAATCGGTAACTTGTGTACCCGGCTCCAGCTATTATCAACTATATTTACTGTCTAAGAAGAAGTTAATTGTTTTAATTATTCCATTTACATTATTATCTATTATACTGGTAGAATAACGTTAATATATTTTTCAATTGGAAAATCAAAATATGCCATTTCTATTACCCTTTCTTTTTTTAGACAGCATTTTCGAATTCAAATAACTTGTGCTAAAAACTTCCCTTCTTGCCATATTTCAAAGGAGTTGGTCTCGAAGAAGTATTCTATAGGTTTTAATAATCGATCTGCGAGTGAAGATTTTTAATTTCAAGAACCTTATATTTCTTTATAAGATATACCTAGAATCTTAATTTTTTGCAGCAATATGAGGCCAGAGACGTACGGGTATACGACGTTAGTTTCAATTGTATGCTCTGAGCTGTTTTTGAAGAAAAGGACCTCCAAACTGACAGGCTGACCGATATATACCTTTATGATATACGAAACCCGAATAACAAAATGGAACGATATGCTAATGAGAAGATAAATGGACATTTAATAAATCAGCTCGAACCAATTTTCAGAAGAATATCGAAGACCTTTATAAAAATACTATACTTAAATGTTATACATTAAAAGTTCAAGACCATATTTCAAATAACACATTGTAATTATATATATAGAATTTTGTTTTGTTATGTGTAGTTTATAACTTGATCACAATCTCAGTTGATATTAAGCGATGATGTTTTCTGAGTAGCATGAAGTCCATTAGCAATTAGCAGATTATTTCAAAACGCAAAGGATTGTGAATGTTTGACACTTTATGTGATCCCTTTAAGACATTTAACTGCGTACAACATAGTACGCTTATACTTAAATGAAAACACTACAGTGTTTATGGAGCTTCTCTTGACCTTGCATTCTTCTGTTTAAAAGATAGCTGTCAGAAAATTATTATAGATGGCGCAACCTCGTGGGATCGTTAGCTAGAGTTGGCGTTCCACAGGGCTTTATTTTAGGACCGTTTTTATACCTGGCATTTAAAATCATCTGCAGGTGTTGGTTGACAACTTTTTTTTTCCGAAGCAATGCTAGTTTCAACGTTCATAAGCACCTTCTCAGAACCTAAATTTAATAAAGTTATTTTGACTTGATTTACCAGTGTCACATTAAATCGCAACCGCCATACACCAGATGTAACAACCACCATAATGATATGCTGAAATTTATAACCAAGCACAGTGGTAGCAACATGTAACCTGATCATATCGGGATCATAATGCGCATGTTAAAAAACCCCTCACACTCTGTATTTTGGTTTGTCATGTTTGAAGATCAAATTCAATAAAAATACTTTATTCAGTTTAGACCCTGAGAAGTCATTTATGAACGTTAATATAATACCATCTGTTACATCATGTTAACTATTATCACTCATGTAATGGCCCACTGTATAATAAATAACCTTTTAAAAGTAAAACCTGCTTGATAGGTGCTTGAACTTATTGTCTGTCAAATCGGTAATGTTCTTTAGAACTATATCATTGAAACTAATATTAGTTTCTTACATATAAAATTGGCGTTTTTTCGAACTAACCATTTTGATTTCAAATATCTAGCGTTGGTTAGAAATTCTAAATTCAAATTTGTGTATTTATGTTACGAATTTAGTGATTCATTTGTTTTCGCATCGTTGGAGTCTTCTTTGACCTCGTTCTATTCACAAGATGGTCAACCTAAAATATAGCTTCATTTACGAATGCGAGTTTCATTATGGCGCTGCAGAAGCCGCTCGAAGGCTTAATGATGTGTATGAGGAAACTACTGCAAAAGAAAGCACAGTACGTTTATGGTTTCAACATTTTCGTTCTGGAATTTTTAACCTACGAAACAAACCACGTGGACGGCCGGACATTCTAGTTGTTAATAATGAAACATTTAAGGTGATCATGGAAACAGATCCATTACAAGCCACGTCACAGATAGGTTTACTGGTTTCGGTGTGAGTAATGAAATAATTATAATTCACTTGAAATAAATTGTAAAAGTGAGAAAGCTTGAGAAATGGGTATCGCATTAATTGACTGAAGCACACAAGCAAACACGTATTGAACGCTGCATTATATTATTCAATCATCACAACACCAAAGAAATTTTGAATCGTATCGTTACTTGTGACGAAAAATGGACCCTTAACGACAATCGGAAATGTTCATCACAGTGGTTGAACTCACAAGAACTGGACAAACCCAGTCGCTAGCAAAAGTTGCCTCAGAAAAAGGTGAGTGTTTGGTGGATCAGTTCTGGTGTCATACACTCAATCCTGTTAAGATCTGGCGATACGATTACGGCAGATCTGTGTTATCAACAATTACAAGCTATGAGAGAAAAACCACTGTTAAACGACCGAGACTGGTCAATCTCTCTAGCCCACTACTGCTTCAGGACAACGCTAGATTACATACTTCACGACAGACAATAGCTAAATTAGAGGAACTGCCATTGGAATGTCTCCTAACATTCATCATACTGCCCGGATTTGACTCAGATAGATTACCACTTTTTTTTAGAATCTAGACAATTTCTTGAAAGTAAAAAGATTAATTCGGATCAGGCAATCCAAACTGCCTTCAAAGATTTTATTAATTCTCGGCCCTGCAATTTTTTCAGCAATCGAATTAATGAACTACCTATATAATAGCGAAAGTGCATAGATAATTATATTAATAATTATTAAGTATCTAACTTTAGATATGTAATTTCATAATTTTTTGCCTTTTACATTTTTCAATATAACGGTAATTTCAAATACAAAAACCTTCAAATATATAGAATTACCTAAAAAAATATTGTATTCGTATTGTGAACCTAAAACAATGAATGAATAAGTTATGATTATTTCTTGTATTGACATCATCTCGGACTTAAAAAAAATCCAGCTTATCTAAGTGTTTGCAGACGTACATTAGCTTATTAAACATGCAATGAGATAATAAAAACTGAATTACAAAAACCTGGTATTTATTTGTATACGAAGTCCCACATATTCTGATACCACGCCGATCGACGACGAATCGCTTCACGGTACTTTCGCTGAAAGAAAAAATTAAGCCCTAGCATGATGGTAATATAATTTCTATTGCCTATATGGCTATCTAACATTTTCAAGTTGACAAACACCAAGCAACTAAAGTTGCCTTCCAACAGATATAGGTTCAGTGTCTTACGATCTTAAGAAACATTGTCATATAAGGGGCTTTTGTGACCAAACACTTAAAGTTATAACATATAAAAGCAGAACCAAAGCCTTACAAATTATATTTATTACTGTACTATACTAAAACTCAAACATGGAACAATATTGTTTATAGATATATTTATTTACAAGCTTACGCCCGCGGCTTTACCTATTCTAATGAACAGTACCCTTTTTCTGGACGAAAAATATGTTACGTGCTTATCTGATTCTCTGACAATATGTATGCCAAATTTAGTAACAATCGGTTGAGTAGTAAAAACATAACAAACAGACACCGATTGGCACTTATAATATTAAGGTGTAAGTAAAGATATTGGGGAGGTCACATAAAGTGCTTAATGGAAAGAAAGTGCGTAACAGAAATTCGAACTACAAATTATAAATTATGATATTCAACGGTAAAAGAACAGTTAATTAGAAAATCTAGGCGCCTTGAGGAAAATTGCTCCCGTATTATAGTGTAGCGGAAAAACTATAAAACAATAGATTTCTAGCCGTTTGAAGTCGCCATTATGTAGTAAGTAGATAATGTTTCTCTTTGAACAGAGACTTTTACTAATTCTCTGGATATTTGCAAGCCGATATTAAATATTTATCAAAATAAAAACAACGTAGTAAAAACTCAATTTTCTATATATATAAAGAGATGATAAATGTATAAAGTACAAAATTATTAATCGAAAAACCTACATATTTTTCTTTGCTAAAAAATTATACTGACTGGTCATTAATTAGTACTGCAGTACTTCGTCGTAGAAACTGAATGTTCAAAGCATATATTATCCATTTTGCTGTTAGCTCAACAATTTATTATTAACTACCAAGCCCTGCTAATGATAATAAAAAATATATACTTATGTGCATGAAATGCTTAAGGTAACTAATGTAATCAATTTGATAAGGATTAATACTGTATCCGTCTAAATAGCCTTCCAATTACCTCACAGTATGTGACCATGTTTTTAGAAGATATATGGCTTTAGTAAGCTATTCTTAAAAGATAGGTATATGTTATTGAAAACTTTTTTGTAGATCTATAAAAAAGGAATATCCCACTATGCATTGTTTTGTTATATCTCAAAAGAATTAGGCAACGTTTTCGATTAAAGCTCCCAAGCAGGTTGACTTTTACCAACACTTCCAACAATTATCGTTATATTTCAAACAATTTACACAAAACATTGATAAATGATATACTTAAACCTTCCTCGTATATTACTCTATCTATTGGTGAAGACGGCATTACAATTTTCAGTAGTTTTAGAGTTTATCGTGAATATACATACAGACAGACAGACAGACGCGGTGGACGACTTTGTTTTATATGGTTATTATTAATTAATAATCATTACATCAAATAATAAGAAACGCGAGTGAAACCGCGGACACAACTAGTAATTGTATAAATGAGTCCTCATTTACCTTACATTGTATCTAATTTAATAACATAATACATTTTCTCTAGTTTTTCATTTCATTGAATTTCAATCAAAAATACTTCTCGACTCAACAACAAATCGTAATTCGGAGCTCGAAATATTAAAATAAAACATATAATTTTCATGTCCATGTTAATAGATTGTAGCTTACTGTATAAATATATATAAAATATAATAATAATTAGATACTAAATAATATACAACATTGATATTTGTTTTTATATTTATAATATTTAAAAAAATGTGATAAACGAAACACAATAAATAAACATACAAACGCAAACAAAAGGCAAGATTACAAAGCGATCGCTCGAAACCTTTTTTTTTTCATTATATCCTATGAATAGCTGTACAACCAATAGTTCATTGTTTTAGTCGTCCATAAATCAGTTGCAGGCAATATGTGATGTCAGTGCATGCGAGCTTTAGTTGCAGCAAAGGCTATATAAGCACTTTCACTGGTGCTTCGCGCGAGTCGCGGGATGACACCCGTTCACGCACGCGCACTCTGACCCCAGTCACGGTAACAAACGGACATTTGATTTACGAATTTCAATTTAAGTGTGTGTGACATACTTGTCGTGGTTTTTCCGTGTGTGCAAGGTAAGTTTTCATTTATATATATAATTATTTTTAATTAAATTTTACATTAAAAAATGTATCATTACATAATATTCACGCATTAAATTTGATTATTTTAGTCGAATAATTTCGAAAATATATTTTAAAAACATAAACAAGAATAATTATCAAAATATTTTGAAATATATTTTAATGAGCGTCGCTTAAAAACCCGTATTGCTTTTAATTACAATAAATTAATATTAAATTAACCCCGTTACTTAAATTTATGATAAACAATAAGAATATACAAAAATAAAATAATTTCGTTCATATTTATGTGAAATAAAGTAATATTGCCCATGAATAATTCATATGAACTTTTACGATAATTATGTCGATAACCTGCGACAGCGCATATAAAAGACATCAACGAACTATCGACATGCTTCATCTTACCAATTGTTAACTACAAAATACTTTATTATTTAAAACTTTGTTTTAGCTATATTACTTATTCCCATTTACATTATTTAATATATCAGGGAAGGATTTAAATATAATTTATCGGGGTCATTTCAGTGGATCACGTTATATCAGTTATTATATCAATAATTTGTGAACAATTACTTCGATTATTTAAACTATACTTTCAGCTTGAAAAATATTTATTTATTATACTAGCTGATAACCCTGACTTCATCTACGGTATTTATTCTCTTTGGTGTTCTGCAGAAACAAGATAAAAATGAAAGTAAAGTAGGCTTTACTTAAAAAAGTTATTTGTAAACAATGTTATCTATTTATTTCCTCCCAACTGCGCATGCGCACTACATCGCTTGCCCCACTCACAAATCACTGAATGCATAGTGCTATAAAAAATTGTAGTTTCTTAAAACTTTTACAATTCTACATGAAATAAAGATATTGTCGCATTTTTAAGATAAGGACCATATGAAGTAAAACTAAAAAAAAACAATTGTCAAATTGCTTTAAATATAAAACTAAACGTTAAGAATACTCACAATTGTCAATGTAGTAGTTTTATATCCCAAGGAATTATTTTCAAATTAAAAAATATATATATTTCGCCTTTCTTCCTATAGCAGAAACTTAAATAGTTCACATGAAATCTAGAGCTATTTATAAGCAAAAATAAGACTAAAGTTTTTTTCGCATCTCGATGTTTTAAGTTAAAACTTTCATCTCCATAGACTAAAGACCTTGTTTAAGGATTATCATGTCTCAAAACGAGACAGATCATAAGTTCGATTCTTTTTAATGTCATTTTTACAATTAACCTACTTTACTAAAACTCCAATGAATTAGTCATGAAATAAATATCATGATGGTACTTCTTTAGTATTATCAAGATTCTTCGACTATATTCTTATTTAAGATCAGGTTTCAATGTATGCAAATGCTAATAATTTCCTAATCAGGCAGTGTCTTTCTTCTATGTATATTAGACAAAAACAATTAGTTTTTAAACTGGCCAGTAACTTATTGCATACAATATTTCTCAATATGTTTACATATTACGTCTTTCCATCAGTCTGTTTGTCAGTGTTCTTAGAACTTGAAAACCGCTGAACCTATTTACATAATTGTTTTTCTTAAATATTTCAAAATCATAGACGTATTCTATGGCTAGGTTTTAGGATATTTTAATATACTAAATAATATATGGAACAAGTTAAAAGTAAAATAAACCAAAATGGCGGGCAACATATTTTGTTACGATATTTTATGTGAACCCGTAAATATTAACTCATATAAACCACAAGGAAATTACTAAAAAATATGTAGCAACATAAATTTTACTTTTATGTTTAAATAACAATCACTAATTTTATGTCACAAAGCAACCTAAATATGTTAAACTGCAATATGTAAATGAGTGATTTTAATAAATAGCAAAAATAATCCTTAATAAAAATGATTATAAGGATTTTAATGTTGGCCTATGAAAGAGACAGATGAGAATAAACTACATGTGGCTTGCTATGCGAATGTCAATAAATGTGTGGTGTAACCAGAATGAATAAGATTAAGAAATACGATGTAAGAAGAATTGGAAAATAGGCACCAGTGACAGAAAAGTTGAAGAGTAATACATAGGTTAGCATGCTACGGGCATGTTATAAGAAGAGATGAAAGTCATGTAACTAGAAAAGTTTTGGGTATGAAGGTGGACGCATATAGGAGTAGAGGAAGACCAAAAAAGATATGGATAGATTATGTGAAACAATGTAAAAGAAGAAATATGATCTGTATGAAATCAAAACATTTTGTCGTCATAATTAAATAGTCCTTAACTCATACAATTTGGTCCCATTATATAAACAATACATATTATGTACAAAAGGCCCTGCAATTAATATATGAACATAAGTCACATATGTACATATTATGAACAAAATTTTATTGCTAAGCCTAGAGAGGGTTTGAATCTCTAGTATATCTGCTTGAACACACCTGTTGGTGCTTGACGACAGATTTTCAACTTGAGGGTATCAGCTAACCAGGTGAACTTAAAAAAAAAAGCTGTTCCGCCATCTTATGCTTTCATCACAATATTTTCCTCCATCAGAAGCTTCAACTCAGCCGCAAGGATTCGAACCCATGTCGTAGCAGTGTCTAAACATGCTATCAACTAAGTCATCATTGCTTACTTAATTATTGATCACCGTTGTTTTTGCTATCAGTAATTCGCGCCATAATAAAAAGATAATTCGATAATATTACTCTTAGAAACATTACAATACTTATTTGAAACCAACAAAACTTATTCATTAGCAAAACTGCAATTATTTAATGGACATTTATAATACAATCTGCTCGTGATATGTCTTGCATAATAATGTGAAAAAGTCACGTTTCAGATTTGATTTTTCACATTAACGAAAAATTAAATTTGAATCAAACAGATGGGCCGTCTGCCTGTTTGCTGCCCTTTGGCATAAAAAAAAAAATAAATAAAATAAAACAAAAAACCTACATCGCACACATATTTATTGCATAATAAGCATATTCAAATACATTTAAATTGAAATCTAAAAATAATACATGCCATTATTATTATTATTGAATTATTAATAATAGGCAATAGAATATTAATGCATGATTTAGTAAATGAAGAAACACCTAATCTCCTTTAAAATCTTGAGAACTACATTGATATGTTATTTCGTATGCGAACTGGTGTAACCTTGAATTAACTTTTCAAACCCGCGACTGTCAAATGTCAAACGATTAGAAGGTGAAGATGGTCTCGCCATAGGTTATCGCGTTCACTACGGGAGGAGGTCGTAATGACCTCCTGCGTGGGGTGTGCCGATTACGCTGTCCATTACCAAAGCTATCATTGTTTCCACGTACATAACACGACTGTAGAAAGTATTACAAAACATAGAATGGACTCATAGTCCATCGTGAATTGCAGTCTACTTAAATGAAAAATACCTGTGTTAAATTAAGATGCCATGTACATTATAACTCGGAGTTATAAGAACACTTTAGAAACAGCAAATATGATTCTGAAACTAGCTTTTTAGACTACGTTCATTGATTTTTTATTTGATTCAAATAAGAAAATCTAAAACAGAGGAAATATGAGTAAAGAAAAACAAAAGAACCAGCTGCAGAAACTATGAAAGTTTTGAGTTGTATTAATAAAGGGTTTATTCAATTACTAACCTTTCCCACTTATCCACTCGCGTTAATGTCAATTTGACCTACCTCTTGGGAATAGTATTTATTTCTAGATGAAATATACCCATTGTACGTACACCCTTGACAAGTTATATGTATATGCAAAGTGTCACACTAATCGGTTCAATAGTTAAAGCATGAAGGCGTAACAAACAAACAAACTCCTAATCACATTTACAATATTAATTATAATTTTTATTCTTTATCTCTGTTTTCATGTGCAAAAGTTTTGTATCATTCCAAAAAATTGAGACGATTCCAACGACACGTTATACATTAAAATATATCAAAGTATTTAAAAGCATTATAATTTTATGACTTCATTTATCAAAACATTAAATACTACATTCTAAAATTATATATTTGCTTACATGTTGATTTATACTCTAGTATATGTGTGGTCTAGCGTTGTAACAAAATTCGTATACCTTTTTCCATACTAGATAGGCTTTAACGTTTGACATCAGTCTCATCTGTTAGTTAATGACTTTGTGATCTAAGATGGTAATTCATTTTAAACCTAATGGAAAATGTTCTTCTTCGGTGTCGGATCGCAAACTTGCCTAATTTCACTATTAGATATACTACAAAAATTTACTATATCAAAATATTCACATACGTGTGTTCACATGACATGTTACTAATATATTTATTAAATACTCGTTTTTTATGTCAGATAGATATTGAAATTTATGTCCTTGTGGCTTCGTAGCAGGATTTCAAGTTAATTTCCGTGGTTAATAATACTTTAAGTGTTATCGATGGCATCTTCACGTAATACAAAATCGTGATTAAAGTCTAAGTAATCCTAACTTATATTTATTTAGAATACCAACAGAGTCAACATCAATACCTTTTTATTAGAGTAGGTTCAACGTTTTTGCTAGACATGACGCTATTTACAGGTTACAACGGAATGCATATGAAATATTATTACTATACAATATAAATTAAATAATTAAGAGTATAAAAAATAAAATGTGAAATAAAACAACTATAAAACGAACGCGTAAAGTCTTGTATGCTTTCACGCCTTAACAATTTCATCATCGAGAGATATTGCGTGCACGCCATTAGGTATACAGATATGAACTCAATGCTAGCGTTTTTAAGCTCTTCCATCCTACAATAAGGTTGAGTTTTATATAAACAGTAGCGACTGCATTTAAATGGAAAAACTATCACTAAGCATCTAGCAGTGTGTCTCGACAACTGTCCTTATAAGCCACACCCCCTTACAGGCTTTGTGTTTTACCAGCGTCAGTTAACCCCTCGGCAAATTTTTTAAGACCCAGGTCTCAGTGGTGGATTATTTTTTTTTTCATTTCACGGTTTATTAAATAAAAGTTAATACAAATAAAAAAAAATGTATTAGTACATTTTACATAAAAATTGTAATTTTACAATACATAAATCGTTGTTTACAAAGTTGTGTAATAAATTAGGTATTTTTCTAAGCTCAGTCAGTTGACCTATGTCGCATGAGGTCTACATTCGTTTGTATGGACCTTAAACCTTTATGGTTTTGGACAGTCCAGAGGTTCACATTACATGAGACTGTAATTTAAACGTTAGCTCTCAAATTATTTAAGAAGCAATCAATACAATATCATACGTAATTACGGATTACAATTACTTTAACCCATTATAATTCGAAATCAATTCGCTTCGTTACAAACTAGTCGTGTACACGAAAATGTATTTGACATCGTGAAGTACACGAGCGCATCCGACCTTTAGGTTTACCCGACGCTCCGATAGTTCCATGAATATTAACCGATCGAAGAACTAAAAGGCTTATTGCGAAATCATTAAAATTTACGTACAATCACTCACATAAACCGTAAATATTTATAGGAATACTATACAGTAATATAAATAAGAAAGTTTGTGACGATGGATGTACTGGATCGTTACTTATTTACAAAAAACTACTTATTAGATTTAGATAAAGTTAGAATAAGATATGGGCTGTAATTTGTAATGATTTTATTAATATAACGGTAAGTGTCAAGTAAATTGGAAAAATCTTACCATCTGATTGCTATCTAGGCGCGTGCTACATAAAATATTAGACCTACACGAATTTATGCGGTCATTTGTAAAGAACCAAATGCAGACGAAGTCGCTTCTCATTGCTAGTCTTATATAACCATGTCGTATATATGTGATATAATAACGTTACATACATTTTATAATATAAACACGAACAAATGTTGGACTTATTTAAAAAAGTTGAATTTATAAACTTAAGAGTTCTTTACTACTTAATAAAGAGATTGAATTTCGTTAAATAAAAATTACAATCCTACGGTTATTATATATTGAGTATATATACACATATAATCTGTATTTGAATACTTGATTATTGCATGATAATAATAATAATAAAAGAAGACGAACATGAAAAAAAAGTATGCATAAAAGATTTTATTTTATTTCATGAATACATAAAATTTAATAAAAAAATAAATATATGTTTTTATATGTGCATATAAAACCCCAATAAGACATTATTAGCCTAGGCCGCTATGGCGAGCACCTTTCACTTTATCCATATTTCGCGACAGGCTGTAATGTGACATGCGATAGATGGAGGAAAAATTTTAATGCGATGTAAAAACTGTTTTACTTTAATAATAATCACTAATAAGCTGCTAAAAATGTAACATATGTGACACCTAAACTGAGACTACACATTTAATGAAAACTATCATATTGGTAACTTGAGTTTTAAATTTGTCACCTATACATTTCTTACAGCCGTGGCTGATATTGTCATTGAGCATCATTTAAGATTATGTACAAACACTAAATTGTAAAAAAATAAATAATTGTCCGGTAAACACAGACTGTGTAAGCAGTTGTGATACTATCTCACATTTAGTTGCTAACGAAGCGCATCGTATCCAACAATGCTTGCAGACCCCGGTCAAATGATATACCGATTAGGATTTAGAACAACTGCCTTGACACGCATAGAAGATATTTAGGATGTAAATTAAGCAATTTGTTTATTTTTTACTTTGAACTATTATTGTGCAACTATCTCGTTTAAATTTGCAGTTTTTTATTAATTTAAATATAATACATATTATATAATAGTAAAATTAACCCGTATGACGTCACGTCAGATCGGCATGACACTTTGTTGTGCCATCACACCTTATCACCGTTCTTGACTACATTGTGTGTGTACACGTTTATACTAACACAGCTTTACGGCTCTGTGTGAGAAGGGTACTATTTCTATATGACTTAAGTATATTTAATACGTTTTTAATTATAAATTTTAATAATAATGTATATGTTTTACATCTGTCGGACGTCCCGCCTTTGTATGCTTGCTTGGTCACGTTCATTGTAAATTGAATATAGAACCAGTCTAATAAATACTAGTTTTCAGAGACAAAACATATACTTATATATGCTCAATGTTTAGCAAAGGAGATAGTATATGACGCCTTTTCCAACTCAATCGCAACTACCCCACATCAAGAGTAATATTCACAACAGCTGACCTATAGCCAACAATCACGCGTCATGATAGAGATTTTCGGTCGCGGCCACCCCATACGTAGTGATTAGTTTGACTTTTTTCAGTTGTCGTATTCCCGGGTTAGCCAACGACGATCAGAAATAAATTAGCGATCCCATAATAAACGCTGACATATATCCGTGAATTATAATCAACATTCCCAGCCAGCTCATTACAAATTGTAGAATTTAAGCACTGAGAAGTTTGAATTTTTCTAACTGCATTACTTTAGGTACCAAAAACTAATAAACTTTAGGTGGCATTATTATATCTATATACAGAAAATGATAGATGTCTATCGTTACACGAGCATCACGCAAAATTTACTAGATACTGTTCAATATTATTTTTAGTTTTGCTTCTTATACATTTGGTACTCCTATTTAAAAAGAAAAACTCAAAGCTTCATATAATATAAGATTATTACAGTTTTAGGGAACTATGATTTTTATAAACACGTTTTCAGTTATACATGAGTGGGACAAGTTGTGAGATGCGCATATGCAAGAGAGGGGAAATAAACGGATAATATTATTTACAAAGAAATGTGTAACAAACATATTTTTCTTTCCTTTATTACTCTGTACATAAAATATATTATTAAGATAATAAACAACGAGGCAAAGTCACAGGTAACTGCAAGTCTATATATAAATGTGTATTTTATATCATATTATAATAAAAACATACAATACAAATCGAAAACCAATATTCACAATATTAACATAAATAAAGCCCAGTGATCATAACTTATGCAATCTCATTGCCATAGCCTGAGAACAGCTTTATGTTAATGGCATGCTTTTGGAGTTACGAATCTATGATATATTCATCGATTATTATTCGTGTCCTTTATACATTATATTTCAAGTGTTTTAAACAAAATATATTGACTAGGGATGTAAGTTTAAAAAAACATCGATTACAGGATTAGTTATTGTGATATATGAATTCCCTAGTATTGACTTGGAAATGTAGGACACTTGAGTTTGTTTATTTATAGTTTGATCACAATCTCACCAGATGTTATATGACGAGGGATAGACTTTCAAGTGCAGTTGTCAGAATACACCCGTAGATGATTGGTAACAAATATTTAGTTTCAGAGTGATAACTAGGCAGGTGGGTATATAATAAGTCGTACCATCATGCTTATACTTGTTTACTATAATTTTGAGGGTGATTACAGCGTTTATTTACTTATCTAGAAATAGAAAATACAGAGTAGAGTTAACATTAGACAGTAATTACTAATCTGAAGCTCAGTTTACAACATGAAGGAAGTAAACATATCATGCCGACCATACTTAAGGGTAAAAGAACATCACATGAAGAATAAAATATCAAGCTTCTTCACTCGATATTATTATATTAACCAAAACGCAAATCATGATGGAATTTTAATTAATCTATTGTAACAGTTAACGGTGTTTTTTCCTGTAGAACTTTTAATACTAGCTGACCGTCACCGGCTTTGCGCGGGTATATTAAGTAATAAAATAAGGTCAAATCTTTCCTTTACGGTTCGAACAAATAAAATCGCGACTGCACAATTGTACGTAAAATATTGATAAAATGGTTATATAATATTGATAATATGTTTAAGACCTCTTTATTGTCTTCTGTCTCTTATTATTTATATGAAGAACTCTTAACACAATTTTTTTAAACATTTTCTTTTATACAAACCTGGTCATGTTATTGGCAAGCACAAGAAAAAAGAAATAGCCAAATAAGTGTAAACCATTCTTAAGTAATGATTTTCTATATATTTAGAATATCCGCCAACCGCTCCGACCTCTGAAAAACTCACTGACACTGATGTAGCGACCGTTTCGAATATAATGGAGTCGCGAGGAACAGCTAGTAACTAAAGCATATAGCAGACAGTAAAATATACAAGACACAAGTTAACGAACCCGCGTGCCTTTATTATTCTGTAATAACCATTCCACTATTTCAACGTAAATGTACGTAACACATTATAGTAAAAACAGTGCTCTAAAGAGAGTATAAGCGAATGCAAATTGAACAATAGGAACACGTTTCGTCTAATTTGCAATTGTAATACTTTAAACCGTTACAAGAATGTATGTAATTCCGTTGTCTCGGGCGGTAATCATAAACTTTCCCTATTTTTGTTCTTCTTGTATGCTGCTGAAGACGGAAAATAATTTCTATTTGATTTAAGATTATAAGGTTTATTTTATCGAATTTAATTTCGCTAAATTCGTAATCGAGAATACATTTTTTTTTTATTTCTTTCTTTCTAGTTACTCTCTGATCTACTTAAGATAGATTTCCATTAAGTACACAATCTTCATAAACCAATATCGCTATCTCTCTATCCTCCAATCGTTGAAATACATAAATGTAATAACGAGTACGGTGGAACCCGTTTAAAAAAAAATCTATATTACCTTAGCGAAAAGAATGATCTTGTTCAGGTTCATTGCTATTGAAACGACTAGCGCGCCATCTATTCTACTTTATTGTCACTACATTTTACACGAAGTAACAAATCGAATTAAATTTTCGCCTTTAATACACACAGGCTATAATTTTCAAGATAAACGTGATTGAAAACTTCATAAAAGTACCTAGTCATTAAAACATTATTTTGTCGTAAACATAAATCAGGTTTGATGGGAGATGTAAAGTAATTAATAATGTAGTTGTAAATTTCAACACACATTCTATTTAAGGCGATACTTGTGAATAAAGTAGGTCATGGTAACGATGATCGTATTGTTGTTGGGCTCTTTGTTTCCAAATTAGGCTACCCTTTAATCCATAATATTAAGTTAAAAAAATATTAACATGTGTATTTCAAACTAGAGTTTTTAAAAACTTTTATTGGGACAAATATAAAAAATATGAAACTATTATTTTACAGCACACTAGAAAAAAAATTATTATTAAAAGGGCGTGTGGGAGCTGAGATAGTACTGTTTCAACTCTTATAGGTTTTAACCAATCAAATGCGAAATATTCTTATCTATTTATTTTGTTAGTAACAATCGATATTATATTTTAGAGCTATTATAAATACAATTAATTTTTGTATCTATATAATTCAATTTACAATAAATAATAGATTTTCTTTATTGTTATATTTTTGCTGAGTAGCTTATTGTTATCAATTTTAAAAAAAATGCAAACAATCGTTCTTACTATCGAGGAATCGAAGTCTTTATATACAAGTCCCTATTCGTCATACTTCACACTTCTTACATCTACAATATTTGTACAATAATCAATACACTGGTTTATCAAAAAAAAAAAAAAGTCACAGCCTTTGACTAAAATACATCATTTATTTTGGAACTAAAACAAAAATTAAATATGGTAGAATTACGACCAATGGACGACCATTAACTTACGTAATAGGAGATCCAGCTATGGAGTTGTAAATCGTTCTTTTTTTACCATCCGCTTATGCGCTTCGAATTCTCGGACATTCGTTGTCAAGTCATACATTAACATCCTGGCCACACCTTTACGGTCAAGACGACCTTCACTGACCGACTGATCAGATGGTTTAGATAATTTATGTAACTTTAGAACGTAGACACAAAATAACGAATAAATTTTATTGTACTGTTTTAAGAAACATTTTTTTACTTCTACTACCGATTCCAGTTGTTTTATAACGATGCGTAGTATTTATACCTATGGTTTATATTCGTATGTGTTACTTTGTAGTAGTCACTTTGGTGTTTCGTAATGTATATGGTAGTAGAGCTTTTTCTAAGTCGGCCTGATTAGTTACCATCTTCAAGTTCAAAATCAGCATCTACTGATGTATTCCGGCTGTTGCACTTGATTGCTAGTCCCTCTAGACCTAGTCTAGTCTAGTCTAGACCATCTTAGACCACATCGTTATTTAACACTGAGCAAAGTTGTGGTGAGAGTCTAAAAAACTTATAAAATATAAAAAAAAAACACAATGACTATTAGAAAATGAGAAATAGAATAAATACGTTTTGTACATGAAATTGTTCAAAATAAATAATTAGGAATCAAAAAATAAATTTGCAATATAAATTATTTTGTCATAAACAATCAATATCTTCGATTGCAACCGTTTCGTTAGTTTCCAACTACGAAATTAAAATATCTATGTATTTGAAGAGGTCGTGAAAAAACCTTTTACAAATGTTTTTATTGTTAAAACTAAAGTCCGTCAATAACTTGTAAGCAAACAAACAAACAAACGAATACGAGTAGAAAAAATAACTAAACTGTTTTTCCTTCGCCTATTTCTAATTTTCTTATAAAAATATCTCTCATACTATGATTCAAACTTTGTGTCGCAAGGGACTATGAAAATATATAAAACAATTAATGTCCGTAGATAAAGCATTAGTGAAATATACACACTTATCATGGTATTAAGATGTGTTATCGTTAAATGATCATAAAGTTTAATAATTGCAGTAACTGAGTATAGTACGAAATATTATTACGTTAAAGGTCATACGGTCGTCAGCAGAAACGATAAAAACGAAGGATGTCTTGGACATAAAACTTTATTCGCCAAATATGATTTATTAATTATTTCCAAGTAATGATGATATTAATTCATCGTTATTGGAAACATTTTTTACACTTTTAAGCGATGTATTGTTTATGCTAAAGCGATATTTTAAGTTATTTTATCAGAAAAGTAATCGACCAAGCCTCAGTTATAAGTCAGTGTGAGCATTGCTTTACTAAAGAAATAGATTTATTCATTAAATAAAGTAAAATATGTAACCCATCATTAGTACCTGCCTTCCGTGGAAGAAAGCGTACTCTTTCAAATAGAAACCCGTTGATGGAAGTGTCCACTGTGTTTGATGCTGGAAATACAGGGAAAATAGCTTTCAAATACCCGAAATTAACAACACGTATCGTGAGAGAGTTTAAAAAAAGCATTCTGTCTAAATTATTAAATTGATTGCTAAAGGTATAAGTTTGTGAAACTTGACAACATATATATGTATGTATCTATAATTTATTTTAATTATATTATTTTTACTTTAATTTTAATTAAAAGTCAAGCTGTAACATAATATATTATATAAATCATAGCTTGGTTTTTCAGTAAAAATAAAGTAATTAAATTTAAAGCGGATAGCAATTCGTTAACTACAAAATTTTATATTTAATTTAAGTTTAAGGTAACTGTAATATATGTGTGTTAAGTTTCATTTTTTGAAATAAATAAATAAATCATTTGTTATATCTTATACGGTTCTATATTTAACAGTAAACACCGCTCTTAAAGGTAAGATATCCATCAGAAACTTAATCTTCAGCTTCCGTTGTTATTTTTTAACGAAGTTATATTCTTCAAGCTCAATATTGAGCCTTTGGAGATAATTATTATAGAGATTTTGCTCCTACCGGGACAGGCAATGGAACCAAGTTCCTTTCCATCGTGGCGAATGTAGTTCAACATTTTTCACAAGTTTGGATTTTTTTTATATATCATTTTTTAATTTCACAATATTACCAAGCACTACGTTTTATTATATCAGTCAATGTGAAACGAAATGAAAAACCGATCACAATGATATTATACACCAAAATATATTAATTTATGTCTGTTTCTCAACAATGACCGTGGACTCGCTGATGGGCCCGTAAAATTAATAAAAAAAAAACCAGAGAAACTTTGTTATTACAAGAAGCTCCATCAATGGATGCATCTGCTCATAAAAACAAGATGGCGGCACATAAATCGATTACGAGGAGGTCGTCTTCATAATCAAATACATATTTTAAACAGATTTACGATTCATTTATTTTTTTCATTCTTATTATTTAAGCTAGAATTCGCTTATATGTTATGTGATTGCATTATTTTAAAATCAACGTAACAATTTTTATTTTTAATACTTTATAGGTTAGCGCTTGAACACAATCTCATCATTGTTTAATTAATTTTTAAAATGATTTGAATTATTTGCCATCAGACTAAGATAAGCATGTATGCGAATTTGTTCGCGTCAAATACAAAATAAAACTTAAAAACAATTATTATATGTTACACAGGAAGAGTATAACTTTCGATTGGTGAAAGAATTATCAAAATTAGTTTCGTAGTTCCGAAGACTACCATCGCATAAATATATTCACAAATTTCATCTTTATAATATTACCGCGACGCCACCTAGTGGGATGTCATTATAATAGATAAAAACCTCATCCATTTTACCAAACACTTTCATGTAGACCACAGCTTATATCGACGTCCGATATATCAATTTCAATGTTCATGTGTACAATACACCGCGTAATTGCGTTATGGTTAACGCAAGTCAAGAAATCAATTTAAATATATCTATTTAATTACATATATTTCATAAAATGACCCGATGTTTACGATTGTGAAGAAGGCGTTAACCGCAAAATCGTATTGCGTAAGCGCCACGTAACATATTCGCTTTCGCTCAGTGCCGACCGACCTTTGACATTACGAGATGACTAGACGCAGAACACTTATCGAAATAAATCTAAACACTGAGAATAGCAAAACGGGTCAGAATTCACACGACACACGAAAAGAATATATTAACAGATAATCCTTTTTCTAAACATTTTTCACTCGCTTTTGCACGCCGCTTCGCTCGCAGTACATTTACAACAGTAATTTTCGAAGTGAAACTTCTAAAGGGAGGGCTTTTAAATTCTGATCGACAACATTTTTGTGTGACGAAAAGTGGTGGGGGTAAGCACTGTCGGGTAGAGTGTTGAAAACATCAGTGCTCGTCCGATCACCGAAGTTAGCACAACCTCGGGCGCGGTTCGTACTTGGATGGGTTACCGACGGGAAACACCACGTGTCGTTGCCTCATGTACTTTTGTGCACCGTTGACAACACGTATATAAAATTTCATAATAATCGGTTCAGTAGTCAAGGCATGATGATAGCGTAGCAAACAAACAAAGTTACAGAAGCCTTATATTAGTTAGAATGACTATATAGTATATAAGATGGGTAGCACGATAGACCTAAATAGACTTGCTCTCAAGTGCAGTTGCCGGTACTTACCTATAGGACCATGGCGATAGATTTTTAATTCGTGGGTGGTAGCTAGCCTGGTTAGTATTAATAAAGCCATACCACGATCCTGTGGTTTCATCGCAACATTTTCTCACAGAGTCAATAAGCCATCATCGTTTGTTGATATGATTAAATAAATATTGATTTCTGAAAAAAACATTTTTTTGGCAACCAATCTTTTAGTACATTACTACTGCCATTGTCGAGTAGGTAATGATATTACAATTTTCTTGTGCTCATTTCAATAAACTAACAAAATGGTGGTCGTCTTAAAACTTGTCTTAGAACTTTCCAGCGAGTTTTTGTAGCAAGTCAGAATCCATGCTCCGTGGCATTATCTCCCATCTACTTCAATTGTGACCAATAATCAAATAGTACATAAAACGCAACCAACATTACAAAATATCGAGCTAAATAATACAAGATTACAAATAAAATGTAAAAATCACGAATCCCGCTAAAAACTTCTGAAATAAAATACGTCTGTTATTGCTTTTAATAAAGGAATTTTTATGGTTGTAATTAAAATAAGTTCCGTTATGCGTCATTCTGAACTTATAAGTTTGTAGCAAAAATAGGTCATTCCAAATACTTAACATTACACAAATATACCGAGTACATTTTTATTAAAAAATAAATACTAGAACAAAATATATCCAATATTAACAACTACATTTAGGACAGATGTCAGTTTATAAAATCATTTTTTTACATAGTTATTCATTAATAATTCCTAAAAGTATTGCTGGCAATTCTTATAGTAAATCGAAGAATTGTGTATTACTTTCCATGTACAGAATTCATTAAAATCGGTCAATCTTATTTGAGTTAAATCCAAATATACTAAATTTAATTTTATATAAAAAAAAAACCTGACGGATAGATTTCGATCAAACTGAATTAGTTTTATTTCTTAGACTCTTATCTAAAAAAATATCATGGTATATTCATTTAACATATAATGAATAAATCTTCCAGAAACTGCGATTTTTATAAGTACTATGCGTTCAGCAATGTATGTATTTTTACCGTGAAGATGTATGCGGAGTAATCGATGTGAGAGAGGAAGTTAACGGAAAATAAACAAAGTACATTTTTTCTTCAAATTCCTTAGTCTCGTTTATCCTTTGCCCATGAAATATATAGTTAAGATAATAAACAAAGTAACCGCAGTCGCGGGTATCGTCTAAACGATATTATAAAGGATATAAAGGACTAATCCTTTATAATAATGGGCCATAATGTTTGAACTATAAATAACACGCTCAGACACAACAATTATTTTATATAAGTATTTATTATGTTTAATATTTCATATATAAACATGCGGCATTCACTTTGTGTTTTAATGTCTTTTAAAATCTTGACTAATTGGTATTATTCATCTTCCAAAACTGATGTTTAAGGAGATATTTTTTTACCATAAAAAGTACCCGTTAAAAGTACGTATTCCATATTTCCTTTCAAAGTCGCTGTTTATACCCGAATGAATAAAGCGTGATGACAAGACATTGACCGAGCCACGCATTTTTATCAATTAAGATGTCGAACAACGAGCACTGATTATTAATTCGTACGTTAGGTATGTCGTCGCGTCTCGGAGCATTTACATACAAAGTGCATCTCGGTCTTGTTTGTTGCCTTGGCACTATTGTCAGATGAATAATTCAAACAGTATATAGATCTCAAATAGATCGGTTCGTATATTTTTAGTTTGACCATAATCTCGTCTCATTTCAAGTTACAAATACGAAGAACGAAAATGGGTTAGTTACTAAATCGCATTTGTTTGCTTGGCTAGAAGACATGTCTTATGAGCTTAATCCCCTAATACTTATTTCCAAACCTGGGGCTAACTGCATACGTCATCCAAATAAACAATTAATACGTCATTATATAGGTTTTAATGTTTTATCACAATCTCCCCTTATGTTAAATGGTGATATGGTCTAATCGCTAACCACCATTGTAAATACACTAAGCCTAGAATGGCTGGCTATCAAGCACAATTAGTGGAACACACCTATTTATGCGCGGTGGCAGATTTTCATCATGAAGGTAACTTAGAAGGATAGCTTATGTGGGCTTTGAAAAAACCCATTCGCTATGCTACAGTTTCAACACAATATTTTCCTTCACTACAGCTCATTCACAATTATTTGAACCTATGTCAATTGACGCGATACTTTAACAGACTAAGGACATCAAGAAGTTAAATCGCGGTTCAAATACTCTTAAAGTAATTGTGTATTGACCGCGACGCCACATAATGAAGATTTAATAAAATGAATAATCCTTTTTGCTTCAATTTCTCACAAACTAATGATCAATCTACCACTAGGTCTATGCGAGAGTAATATACTATTGTTCATTTAGTACGCTCTCTCACGGAAGGTAACTTCGTCACAGTTACCTACATTACGCTTACGCTACAAATGTTGTTAAAGTTTTAAATAGGTGTATGTATTTTGTAAGGTGTAGATATTTTCGACACTGGAAACAGAATTTTATATATTTTAAAATCGTATAGATTGCAGGATGCACCAATTATGACTAGGAACAAATTCAGTAATCGGCTTCAAGTCTTTCGGTGAAGAAGCCCTATAAAATGGTGGCAGTATATTTTCTAATGGGCCTCTGATTTCCTACCAATCATTTGGAAGCTGAGCTTGAGAGTCACTTGCCATCGGCTTCGCAAATTACTCGTTCTACCGACCCCATGAGTATTGTTATGAGAGATATATGAAAATAGATAATAATATTTGTTATAACAAGTATAATAAATGCATGTGAAGCCACAGATAAAGCTAGTAAAGTAAAAAATTCATACATCGTCTCTTCAAAATCAACCGCGTTATGAAATAACGTCCACGTTAATTTTTCTCAAGCGATGTTAACAAATATTACAAAATTAAACAATAAATTGGAAGCAATACAATAAATAATGAATACTATGGCATATGACTTGTGATCTATCCGTCCCAGTCTTGTGTTGTGTAATTCGTTTCACTCGAAAACTCTTAATGAAGCAGTGTAATAAAATGATTAACGAACCATCATTACATCCCACGATAAATGCCAAATGAGATGAAGCCATGAATGTTCGAAATAATTTATGATAGCTCAGACACTGCATGGATCTATCTAACTTTAAATCCTACAATGGGGTAGGTTACAGTGAAGGGAAACATCGTGACAATATCAGCCGTACTTGAGAACCAGCCGATCCGATCAGCGAAGTAAAGCAATATCGAGCGCGGTCAGTATTTGGATTGGTGACCGCTTGGAATACCATGTGAATACGCTTTTTTGTTTTTTTTGTAATTAACATGTTTAAAAGTTTCACTTCTATTGTGTGTTTTTTTTTTGTTAATTTAAGTATTATTCAGAAATATATTCGCCAGTCTATATATCCATTGTATTTAGTTGTAGCCCATTATTTTTGCCGTTAAAACTTATATATCTGGTACCTCTAAGATGGTCACAAGATAGCCCATTGTGAGATATTTGTGCAATGTGAAACAATGTTGTAACTCTAACCGGGGACTAAATTATTATAATTCTGTAACGAATTTTATACAAAACTAGGTAGAAATTATTATCGAAGGTCCTAGAAAATTCTCAGAATAAACTACAAGTTAATATAATTAATGAATGAAATATATGCGATTCAGGAAAATGATATATTTATTATTATTAAGTCTTAAGATATTTTACAAAATTGAATGCATTGTACAGTAAATTAAAAGTAATTTAATTAAACTTCTGACATCATTAAAGTCGCCTCTTCTTCTAACAAATAAACTAAGAACATTTCGAAGTTTATGCATTAGAACAATTATTAGATTATTTGATCGGTTGAGTAGTTAAAACGTGAAAGCGGAACAAACAAACAAAATCACATTCGTCTTTATAATATTCATGAGGATGCTCGCGAAAATATATTATAATTATATTTGTACAATATTGATAATTTGGACAACAAAAATACTACGCTAAAAGATTAACAAATGGCGTTGTTCTATATTTTACAACTTTTTTGAAAATAAATATAATTTGAGTACATTGCTTAAAGTATTTTATCTAAAAAAAATATAGATAATGAATCTAGACCATGAAATATAAAACTATAATAAACTTCAAATATATATTTCCAGTAGGTTTTTTTATAAACAGGTTAAGAAGATATAATTATCACATGGTAGTTAGGAATAATTCCCTCGTTTCGTCATAATAATGACATATTGAATATGAAATTATTGCTTTTATACGTTTTTCTCTTTTGCATATTAATGTGGAATCAAGTATCTCTAAGTTATACAATCGCGAATGGATTGAATGCCATTTCTTAATAATAATATCTAGCGACACGGCTATGCATTCCATGATTCGATAAGTTCAAGTGCTCTTCTTGACTTCGCTGTCAATTATTACAAGAATTGTAACCTTGTTTTAATTTATATAGCCATTTGAAAGTAACCAATAACAGCGCGTTTTTGTTTCCGAGCGTCAACATAATTTTGGCAACTCTACCCTAATACAATTATATGCGTATATACTCCACTGACCCTAATGATTTGAAAAATTACAGATATCATTATTAATAGACTGTGATATATTTTCATTAATTAAAAGTTAATTTGAAATTACCACGACTTTCTGACTTATACTCAAATCATGACCTACGAAGCAGGTTTTACGAGGTGAATCAATATGAGAACGATGGTGACATCTGGAAATGACGCCCTATCTGTGCATCCACCAAAACCGAATGTTATTATATATATCTATGTTTATAGCTATATTGTAAAAATATGAGTTATAATATGTTTAATGAAAAGATAAACCAGATCGAGTTTCTTGCCGGTTCTTCTCGATGACTGGGTTGTTTTCCGAACCGGTAGTAGGTTTGACGTTCATAAGCGCCTTACTGAATAAAGTAATTTTGATTTTAATTTCAAACTTTGAATCTTTGTAACCTTGTCAAGGGGAAGGCAAGTAATTCGTAACAAATTGCAACCATCTCTCTCTCTCTGCCATTATATTGCTAATTCTAAATACATTTATGCGAAAACAACAAAATTGAAAAAAGGAAAAAAAAGTAAACGTTATTTAATATGCTATTATTATTCTAATTTTTTTTTCAATGTACCTTGGTGCATATTTAACAATACAAGCGTAACATACTCGTAAGACATTTACACAGCTTATTTGCTTGGATTGGACAGTGCCGACACTTCGTTGTGTTACAAAAAAATCAGTTTCTCTAGACTTAGCGTGTTTATTGCAGTGAAACTTTTAATGGGGAGGGGCGGCTTTGAAGTTATGTTATACTTTAATTATTATTATTTTTGTTTCAGGTAATAATTACCAAGTTACTATACTCTGCGAGTCTTGTACTTTCTCAGGTAAAATATATCTTGAAGTTTGAATATTGTAAATATTAAATATTGAAATAAAATTGTTCAAAATCATATTATTCAAAATAACTATAAGCATCCAAATATTAAATAAATTAAAATAAAATAACAGGAAAGCTGAGTCTACCAAATTCATGATCCAATCTATCCAGAATCTACGGAGTTAAATAAAAATAACCTACATAATAATGAGTATATGTACTAACTTACTTAGTTGTTACAATACACATTATGTATTTACTATTCATTTAATGAAACTGCAAAGTCGGTGAAAATCAAATTTTTTCTTATATCATTACGTTAACTAGCGTCCATACTACACCGTAAAATATTAAAAATACGTAATATCTAGTCTGCCTAGACTGAAATATAAAAATAACTATAGCTATAAACATTATTAAGAAAAAATGAAATATAAAAAAATAACTTATTCTGGAATATTTAAAACAGTTCAATCACGTTAACAGAACCGATTAAAATAAACAAAATATACTTTTATTATATCCTATTACAGATGATTTAAACAGTTTGAAAGATAATTGACAAATCTACACAATAGATTTATCTTAAATAACGAACCTTATAGTAATATAGTAATACCTTACATAAAAATTATATACATATTCAATTTTTCTATTCCTAACTAACATAATGTAATTTACGTAGCTATCCGTGAACTTTGAACTAAGTCGTTGATTTACAATATAAAATATAAAACTATAATTATCATAAGAAATAGACAAGCAGACACGCCCATCGTAAATAAATATACTATTTCGCGATTGATTCATCATTGATGAAAATTAAATTTAGAACGCCTTTTTTTTTATTCGCTTCGCAGAATTATTCGCCAGTGTTATTATGTAATTTATGTTTATGAACATTTATTTCGAAATTCTTATTATATTAATAATATATTAGTGAATTTTTGTTCTATTGTTTTCAAAATAGGTCAGAGTATAATAATTCTGGCAAACAAAAGAAACAAAAATAACATTTTGGGTTATTTTGAGAAAATTCAAAGGAATTTAACATGTTCAGTGTTCTTCTAAATAAAATAATGATAGGCGCACTTCCGCTTATTGCAAGATAATACTTTTTGATACAGTAAGACGTGGTGACTACAGGTCAAACAATTCCAGGCGGAAGTACAAAGTAACGTCCAGCCTAATTTGAATGATGGATTTCCGAAAAGTAACGCCATCATCAATCAAATTCCGTTCAATAATATGATTTACGTATCATAGATACATGTCTTCTATTATTTTGTTATCACCCATCGTTATTATTGTAAATCCTTTGAGTGGGACAATCTTAGAAGATTCGTGTGAAGATAGATCACAAACAGATGAACAGTAAGTCTCAAATACATCTACCATAATTCATCGATCGATATTTTTGGATAAATATGTACGCAAAAAGGTATATATAATGTACAAAAATAAAAAACGGGGTGAAAGACCCACGATAGAAGTGAAACTGAAACTTAGCTAAACATAAAACCAACGTCACCCGGTGTTCCCAGGCGGTCACCTATCCAAGTAATGACCACGCCCGACGTTGCTTAACTTCGGTGATCGGACGAAAACCGGTGTTTTCCAACACTCTACCCGACACGGTGTTTACTCCCATCACTTTTTGTCACACAAAAAGGTTGCCAATAGAAATTTCAAAGCCCTCCCATAAGAAGCTTTTTTTCAAACTACACTAACGTGTGAGTTAAGTTAGCAATTTAAATAATATAGAATGTCACTTCTATAATCAATTTTCAACCTTTAAGGATATCAACTTGATTGATTTAATTATAAAACGTATTCAGGTAACATTTAATTCGTTTAAACACCTAATTAACCTTAAAATATTGCATAAGCTTCATCATATTTCGATACAAAGGTGCCAATTTCCGCTTGAATACATCTCAAACCGGTTAAACGGACGTTCATTTTAATATTTACGTTCTAGTATTGCACAACTTTAAAATGAGATTTAAACGTATTCCTTAAAATTCTAAACACTAATTGTGTCCCGCGACTTCAAACGCAATAATTGTTGGCCCCGGTGGAAATTATTACTGGAGAAAAAGACGTGCGAAGCCGATTAGTTATTGATATAACACATAATTGCCGTTGAAATCATAAGCCTCTTGTCATGAACAAAGTTGAAATAAATTAAATCATTTCTAAGTACATACCAATAACTAGGCCAATGAGTGTATTACAATACCTACACATAGTGCAAATACACTAACCCCACACTTACACTTACACGAAAGCGTCTTAGCCATTTATAAAATGGATCATACAAGAAAATTTCAATAAAAACTAAAACGAGCTTCAAAAAAATATATTGTAAAAAAATGCACTAGAATGTCTTTAACTTTATATAAGAAAATACCTTAATGTAATATATAGTCTTAATCTACCAATAGCTCAGTTAACATACGTTTTATATCCTCTTACTTAAATACTGACTTTTGCTTATGACTTAAAGCTTAACCCATTCCATGCCAGCAACGCACCCGTGTGCGTTTTGACTTCTTTTATCTGTGTGCCTAAAACACACCCGAGTGCCTTTGGTATACGAGTACGTGATGCTAAAAACGCGTTTTTTAAATGATGCGTTCACAAAAATGTTGACACTTTTTATTTCACTGTTCAATATATTATATTTTTCGTCTAGTAACATTGTTACTGTTAGAAAATAAATGTCACTTTTCAACTGATATTCGTTATCGTGTGGGGGAATTTTACTGTATTTTATATTTGAAATTTACAGTGATTTATGAGTAAACAAGTAAATGAACATATTTAATTTTAAAAAAATTGATCCTTTTACAATTATAACACTATGTTTTACAGTATAATGATAAAATTTTGTAAAAATTGTATAATACATTTATCAACGCTAACGGTACGTGTGCAGTGGCATTTACGAATAAACTACTATATGGATGGCATTAGACAAGCAACAACAATAATTGTCTTACTACTGATTGGCTTATATTTTATTTTAATTTAATCAATATGTGGCAATTATTACAGTGCACCAATTTTACATACTTTTTTTTATTAACAGTGTTTTATTTGAAATTATGACACATTTATTTTTTATACTGCATTTCAAGTAATGCATAAAACTATCCTCGATATGTGTGTTCCCGAAGCTATCGAAAAATATTTACACCACGTGCCAACCACGCACCATATTCGTTTCGTGTTTTTTTTTTCGTACTTATTAATTCAATTTAATAAAATGTTTTATTACTACAGATTTTGTGTTATATTTTCATACATCATCAAAATCGGTGGCATGTGGTATAAACATTTTTTTAATAGATGGCATCGAACGGGTTAAAGCTTTAAATTTTAAAGCTCATGTTACACATGGATCATGAATGATGCAGAATTTTCAATAACGGTTAAGTATCTATTGTAACATACAAAAAAAAAAACAAAAATTTAATTTTTATATATTAAACACCGAGACATTTTTATGAAGGTATTTTTGCTATCCATCCTGAGACTAATCCTAAATAAGATTACAAATGCAAATGTGAGTGTATGCTAGGCTATACTTTACTATTATTAAATTTATAATACAATTCAACGCGGACGAAGTCACTGAGGGCTTATAGGAATAATTATAAAAGCGTATAAATCTCGATTAGCAAATTCTGATGATTTTAAAACAGTAAATAAGAAATACAAACAGACATACATTATAACAACTCGAGATTTAGTTATAACAAGTGCTTTAGCTAATACCAACAAAGGTCAAGTAAATGAGATGCCACCGCGTCTCGTTGCCAAATCTGTTTGCATTCGTAGGCGCGAGTACTTGAACAAGTTAAGATATTACCAGACTTTACTAGCAAAGAACGGTGTTATGAATAAATTATAAACGACTCTGTTAAAATGTAAAGGCTACTATAACAACTTATTATAAAAACGTCTAGCAACATTTGAAAGAGAGTTTACTGAGTTACTTTATGCAACAGATCCCGGCATACTATAGAAACATTAGTTGAGTCCCGTCTGCTTCGTTGGGCATTCAAAAAATGGCAAAATGTCAATCAATTCTAAAAATAAATAGCCTACATCTACGAAAATTTCGGCATCAGGTGGTCATACACCCAGAGCGATAAAGTTCAGTAGTTTTAATATGATTGAGCCTTAAGAAATTGTATTTGCATTAGATATAGACAGAAGATTGGTGTTATTCTCAAACAAAATACTAAAGAGTAAGTGTTTACATAGGTATAACAAGATATATATGTACTTTTAATTATAAAACATACCTTTTTATAAGAAAATACAGTACCCGAGTTTTGATTTGGCATGTCGGAGATAAGGTTGTCAAAGTCGCCTAAGTTTCATATAGCGTTGTGTTTGTCTATAGCAGTCATTGTGCTACATACAACTGATGGACAGATATACATTTAGGCTTAACCAACAGAAATCAAAACCCACGTCCTAATTTCATTAATATTGATAGTACACATTATTTTTTATGCTTATCGTATTACTTTTATTTTTCATTCAAAGGAAATAAAGCTTTAAAAAATATATCAAAGTCAATATCTTATACAAACCTCGACGGATATTACACCATGTATATACATGCACGCACCACACACCATATGGTAGTTGTCATACAGACTTCACCACTCAGTTACAGGATATACTCGTACACAGGTTGATTCCGATATACAACAGGCCTAAGCGATGTGTGATAGGCAGTCTGTATACACAATTGCCTAATTAAAAAACTTCTTAGAAGATTGTTACCAAATGTTTACATAATTTCTATATAGTTCCCTAAAGTCGGTACTCGAGTACGTGCCTGTAAAAATCATCGAAAGTATTATGCACGAGTATTAACACATACAAAACACGTAACAAGCCACAGACAAAGTAAACGTCTGAGAACCGATTCGTCACACCGTCGGGTTCGAAAATGAAAGCGATGACACTAGGTCATAACTCATTACTCTGTGATTTAGTACACTCTTAGTAGGTTCGCGCTAAATACCGTACCTATGTAGGCGGTATCATCAAACGAATCCAAAATCCGGTTTCACCTAAATATATGACATACAAATTAGTAACGTCTGATAGAATTTAACCGCTGGACCGGTTACAAATATGAATAAATCTGCAACTTTTAAACGAGATGTAATATAAAATAATCTTAATAATAGATTATATTTCAACAAAAGTAGTTGGAAAAAAGCGAATGCTATAATGATCGTATTTGACATAATAAATCAAGTGTATCACACAATTTTCTAAATTTACCTAAAGGTTTGCAACATAGATTATATTATCAATAACTTATTATTGGAAGGATGGAGTTCTAAAAACTTGATACTAAGTAATTCACGAGGTTCCATATTGCAAAATTTGTAATTGGAAATATTTCTACAATGTTGTATTAATAAATTTATTTATCGACGTGATATAACCCTAAAAACTTTACGGCGTAACTTGAAGAATTACAAAGCAAGGGTTAGAGACCAACATTCAACATTTAAGTGTTGAGCTATAAAATCTTAACAATAATATTACTACTTCGATTGTCAATGGTTACATTTGTAGGTTTTACTAAAAACAGTAATTTTGCCGTAGCAAATTTCAAGTTTCGACCACAATGCTTATTGTTAAAACAATGAATGTAAGAGGTGAATGAATTTACGCAACTGTAACCGATGCTCGAGCCTCGGGGTATCATTTTAAAATGTGTTTATTGCTTATTTCATTACAGTCTCACAAGCCGTCTTTATTTTAGATATCTTTGACTTCAATACCAAAAGCTAGTTTGAATCTGTTTTTAAATTACTTACTTCTCTGTCGTAAGCTTTGAAGTCAATGTCAGTATACCGAGAAATTATCATTTAACGTAAAACTCTGGGACTTTCTTCATATATTATTCCTGATTATGGTACATCATCTTTTTCTTCGCTTCTTATATAGCCAATATATTCACTTAGAGACTATTTCTAGCGCAACGTCTCCAAATTTATAGTACTGCCTCCCTGCATATAGGAATTGTTTTTTCACTCGATAAATCACCGTTCTCCAGGCAGCAGAAAGTGAGTTACGTTTAACTCTTTCCAGATAAATCCAAGATATTTCTTCATCACACTTTGCTCGGGAAATGAGAACTACTTTCACGTTTAATTCCCTTAACCCAACAGGTGTAGGTACATAAGGAGCCTTCTTATGCAATCCGATTCTCATAAAGATAATTATGGTTAAACCGATGTAACACACCCATGGGACATGTACGCGCGCTGTTTCGGACCTGTACTTTGACTGTAAGGGTGATCGACTCGCCCACGTCTAAGGAGCCTTCTTATGCAATCCGAGTCTCATAATGATAATTATGGTTAAACCGATGTAACACACCCATGGGACATGTACGCGCGCTGTTTCGGACCTGTACATTGACTGTAAGGGTGATCGACTCGCCCACGTCTATTACCAACATACTCAATATGCATAGAACCTTAGGTATTCTAATCGTCGCCTCAATATAGAGGTAGGTCAGATGTCTTTATTCTTCAATCTCCAAAGAGAATACTACTATTCTCTACTTTTCTTGGCATTATATTATTATGATCCTTCAAGAATAAGAGGTAAAGCAGTGTTCATTGTAATACAACGCATTATATAATTAAATCATCTTTACACAGCTAGTACGATATAAAACATTAAAAATTTTGCGATGAATAGCATTAATATATACAAGATGCAAATAATTTAAAGTAGAGAATGAAGTTCTTTTATCTGGGTCTTATTGTGTCACATAAAGGTTATTAGTTTTATTCATAACCTTGCTCTATTGAACTCTATATTATGTAGTATCGGTGACACTCCCGGGACATCTTCGTTAGTGTTGTAAAAGTGAAGTGAATTAGAAATAATAGAAGGTGTGAGAATTATTGATGCTACAAACGCCCTACCAAATTTTAGAAAAACTATACAAAGTCAGACTTAAAGAACATATATTCGTAATGGCTGTAATAGGTACATTGTAAAAAAAAGGAAATAAAAATATGATGCCTTATCGGAATTGTTATGTTACAACTATAATAAAAACAAATAAACTTTCATCTATAAACAACAATTTAAAACAAAACTTATAATTGCCAGCTAGACGAGATTCAACGGATTCCCTCTATGGAATTTTGCACAATATTTGCATAAATCAATTTACTTACCTAACATCAAACAGTAGGTCGTTTCGCAATTTTGCACAGCTAACAAACGTGACCTACGACCGGCGTGATGATTTGGTTAATGTTTAAAGCAAATATGATCATATGAAATAGCTACTGAGAGTTGTAATATACTAGCTGTGCTCATGTCTCCACTCGCCTGAATTAAAAAATAAATTACCCTGTAATAATTTCATACCAGCAGCTGTCCGATCGCTTCACCTGCGTCTCGGATCTATACTAATAAATATTTGAATGTATACAAATATTTTGCTAAAATGTCTTTGTAGCCCACGTCAGAAATGTTCTCAGATGTCCAGACATTTTCCAACTTACTTGACGTTTATTATTGCGAGCTATAAGCTTACTGCAAAATTCCATAAAAATCTGTTCAAAAGGTTTTTGCATGAGATAGTAACAATTATCTAACCTCAATTTTTTTAATATTTAATTAGATTTAAGAGTTTGTATAAAATATTGTAACAGAATGCGTTATTAGTTATTTTGTATCAATTTATTTTTAACTTAATTACACATTCCGAATGTAACAGAAAATACGTCTATGATTTATAAAATAATCGTGTAAACTGGATCAGAAGACTTAGACTACCTAGCAAACAAACACACAGATAAATATTACATCTTATGAGATGTGTAACTATTTTTGCGAATTACTAAATAATTATAGTTATTGGCTAAAGAATAGCTTTACTAATAGACTCTCTAAAATGAATTAAATTTAATTCTAAAATACAATGTATCACATAATTATGCTTATATAATTTCTATTTCTTTATTTCATGATGAATGAATAGGGTCACCAATTTCATACATTATTAACGAAAAAAAATGTGCTTCAGAAAATATAATAAAATCAATTCTATACGCTATTCATAATATTGACTATACTTCCCAAAAAAATTAACAGATGGTGGTCTTACATAATTCTTAGTGAGTGTAAAGAAAATTATATAACATTTTCTACATAAATAATTATAGATATTAAATATCAAATGCGTAAATCACACCTTGCTTAAGTTATACTTCAAATCTTAATGTACAGTTTTTTTTTAACAAAAATGTTACTAAATTATAATTAATTGTCATAGAGTATTAAGAATTCGCTTCGCTTGTTCGAATTATATTTGTGAAGCAAAACGAATATATTATCTACAATGACTGGTTGCGACGTACTACGAATAACACATAAATAACCTTTTTTCAATGATTATTATCATTATTCGTCAGGTTTATGACAGTGTTTTAATCTCATTTGAATTTACATCGGTCGATAAACAAGTTGACATGTTATGTTCAAAAAAAGTGTAAAAATATGCCAAGCGCGAACAAGATATTTTTCAACAGGTTCTGTCATTGTTAATAAATAATATATACGTAAACTTGTTTTATTATAGTTGAAACACTTGGAATCGTGTTAAGACCTTAAAATTCTATATTCGTCTTTAAAATGTTTATTTACTGTGTAACAACTTCAAACGAGTTGACCTTAAAAACGATTTTGAAGTAACGTTAAAAATAATTCTGGAAAATTCGATGGCATTTTATTTAGATACATATATATTTTTTTTTACGTTTTTTAAAGAATATATGAGTAAATATGTATTTCCAACGTTTTATAAAAACATAATAGATATTACATAATATTTTGATGTTTATTAGTTTTTTTTTTTTTTACTTATATTTAGGAGCTTTTATTCTATTGAATATATCGGTCCCATTGTTTCCCATTCTTTCGAGCTTCAACAGGAGAGTCGTTGATGAGATATTATTTAGTTTAGATTTGTAATTATCAATACGTCAGTATCAATTTCTCTAATGATTAGTACAGATTTGTTTTTAATGTAATTAAATTCATTTTAGTTTCTATTTTCTTTATTGACAATACCGAATATCTATTTCTCAAATAACACTAGAAGAGATTTATATTAACTTAATTTAACCAACTTTTTACACGTCTGCCCATTAGGGTAACATACTTTTATTCTTCTTTCTTTCTAGTCTATCATTTTTTCAACGATTATCATAGTACCTCTCAGAAGGCAGGATTCTTTTTAACTTATTTGACATATATCGTCATACTTGGCCAAATTAAAACATATCTTTTTAAATTATATCTGATTTGGTATTTTGACGTATGTATGCAATTTTGTTGTCAAGTTTTATGAAAATCCGTTTAGTAATTTTTGTATGAGAGAGTAAGAAATATCCATCGATCCTATTTTCTTTTTTATAATATTAATACGATGTGTTTTTTTTAAGATAATAGGTGCTCTTAGGCCTCTTTCAGAGTGCAAGCTGATGGCGGGTGCTTTTGCAAGTGCGTGTAGTTCAAGTGTACGGAAAGGCCGTTAACACCACTATGATGCTCACGGCTTCTACGTTTGCACTCTGAAACAGGTCTTAAAGCTAACAATAATACAAATATATAGATAATAACCTAAATAAGGCCATTCATAAGAGCATATAGATATAAGATTATATAACTACACGAATTGTGTTGATACAGTAATTTAAAAAATGACCGATGATGACTTTCAAGTTTCAAAGGCGCCGTGTTAATGAAGTGTATACCAAAGGTTTTAGGACGCTGTTAACTTGATTGTTAGCTCTATACTATAATTTATATACTATAATCTCACTAATACAATTTGTATATGATATTTATTTCCAGTGAAATTAGTAGGCAACTTATAAATGAATATTATTCAGCAATTCCGCGCTCTCTAGTATACTATGTAAAACTATTTTCAGTAATAAAATAACGGTTTTAATATTTCCACTGATTATGGAACCCTAGAAAATTAGCAACGACTTGAAGATGCGTCGATTATCAACGATATATTAAATTAAAAGTGCTAAAATGCATTAAAAAAAATAATTCGTGATGGTCGAACAGCATCCGGTAAAGCGAGGTCATCTCACGATACATTATCTGATTCGGAATAATAATACACGTAAACTTTATTAGCAACCGTCATGAAGACTGATTAATATTCATAATATGTTCGTTTGAAAACAATAAAAAAAATCTACCGGCTTTGAATATGACATGAGAATAAATTAGGTACATTCCAATTGAAGCTATGATGGCTAGTTGATAACATGTTTGGACAACGCGTGGATAGACGTAGGTTCGAATCCTTGCAACTGAATCGGATCTTTCGCTAATGGAAAACATCGTGATAAATAGTACAACACGGTCGATATTTTTTTAAAGTCTATCGGTCTGTCTACCACCCTCAACTTGTAAAACTATAGCGAAGCACCCGTTGCAGCTATCGTAATCTTACTATAAGAAAATTGCTTTGAGAAAATCATCTTGATGGTAGTAACCTATACGTATGTAATGTAATAGCCACACTAGAAAGACAGTCTTCCTTTAGACTTAGCAGCTATTTAAACTCAATCAACAACCGCTCAATCTCAGAACTCATTCAAACTCTCCAAATCTCCCACAAAAGGCATAAATTATGCAATAAACTAAACTAACACTGCTTGACTGAATAAAGATTTTGTTTATATACATATTAAACGTACATAAATATACATCAAGTTAACATGAATTTTATATGTTTATTATAAAAATCAAAACATTTGTGATTCACAAAAGAATTCCGCAAGATTTATTATTGATTATGTAAGCGTTCCAATAACGGATATAAGTCAGAAGTGAATTAAAACCACCCAACACATCCGTCGAAATGCCAGGTGCGCACGTTTGACATTCTGATGAGATTTGTGATTCTGATTCTGATATCTCGTCGTCATAGGATATTGGCTGAATATAAGTTATAAAATAGCTGGCGCTCGCGATTTCGCTCGTCTGGAAATAGTTCTATTTTGTTACAATAACTATGTATTTTCCTGAATTATTTGCAAGTTGATTTTTTTATGTATTAACTAGGTGATATCCACGATTTCGCCTGCATCGCTTATTATCTTAACAATAAATATTATCAAGAGAGAAAAATAAATAAATTAAGAACAAAAATATTCTGTGCTTAGAGAATTTCTTTAGTAATTTGAAGTGCTAATAAAAACTGTTGTTTCTTAAAAGCCTTAAAACTTTACATTAAACGAAGATATTGTCATATATTCTTTTTAGATAATGACCGAGTACATAAGTGATTTTTTTTTTGTATCTTGTAGTTTTGTAATGCGCGCACAACCGTAGGCATTTACCACTTTGTTTAAATCATAACAAGACTGTAATTTTGTCATAACTACTCATATCTTATTATCTATGCTACTCCTAAGTCTTAGCCCCTGCCTGCATAAATATTAAACAAGAATTGTTGACACTTGTAGAATAATTTTAAATTGTGAAATAAAATGTATTGTGACACATTAAAAATAAAGTGTCTCATCGGTTAGCGTATTCAGACACAGTGTCGATCGACGTAGCTTCCAATCTTTGTAAATAAGCCGAAATGTTCGGTAAAGGAAAACGTCGTGATAAAATAGTCATAACTTTTTCTAACTCCGCTTGACTAGGTACCACATTCAAGCTGGAATTCTGTTGCCAAGCACCTATAGCTATGCTTCAGAAGATGCATTTGAGAACCAATTCCCTCTCTAGGTATAGCGTGTTTACCATCTTTGGCCACATCGTCATTTAACGTTGTGTGAGATTGTGATAAAAGTCAAAGTATCGACAAGATAAACTTACCGAATTCGGTTAATAAAGATAATAATAAAAACAGAGCCATGGACAAAAACCACAAAATACATATATATCTTACATATAGTATATAAAATTTCTAACAATGGAACTAATCCACAATTATTATTACAAAGGATTTATTACGTTCATGAACCTTGACATAAGCTTTATTAAAATTCAAAAGCAAATTTATAAGTATGATGCAAATGGGTATATAATTGATTTATGGAAATCATATGCTTATAATGACGTATATTTATATGAATATATCTGTAGTTGCGTCTGTCTGCATAGTGTTTGTATGTATAAATATTATAAAATCGCTTTTTGTGTCTGCCTGTGTGTTACCTTATTTCTTCTAAATTACACAACGCATTTTGATTCGGTTTCCACTGTTAATTAGAGAATTTGTTCCGAAAGCTTTATATGTGATGTGTATTAGATTTATATAAAGCCTCATCTATATTTAGTATATTATAGGACATCTAAAATAAACCATGAAAAATTTGCATCTGTATGTTTCTACGTCTAGACTTAACTCCTAAAACTTTTTAATTGACTGTTTTTGTATTTGATTAATGTTATATTTGATATATATCAGATCCGAAAGTTCCGGCTAAGGTTGTCATTCGTCGATTTGTAAAGCGTTCTCTTTCGCACATCGCAATGATTGTGATAGACAAAGATACCGCTATACAAAACCGACTATTTCGGTCTTCTCCCCGACGTACCAAATCAAAAAACGGGTACTGTATATATACTTCACTATTTTTAAGTTATGTTGTACAATCATACTGTCTATATGCTAGTATACCAATCGACCATAATGTAGAAAGTACATCATTGTGAAAGATAAACTGTCCCATTGTATAGAAAGATCTGTCGAATCGAGTTCATTATGTTACACAATGTATTGTTGAAGCAAACAGAATCATTAGAGGTCACGGCTTACATCTCACTGCATAACAGTTCTCGGATTTCTTATATATGTTGTTTTATAATATTATTTTTATTTTTATGTTGCCAATTCGATAGTCTGCAGGTTCGACCCCGATTCAATTTTTTCTCGAATTCGCCTAAATTTGGTAACACAGTGAAGGAAAACATGGTGAGGAAACCTTATCCAGAAAAATGTTCTTGTAGTACCACCGTGTTAGAGAAACTGTAGAATTATGAATTTCTCGAAGTTTGAAATCGTCAATAGGTCGTTGGCTGGCGTGGTTATTATGCACATACTTTCCTTCAGGAAGAGCCTTTGACCATGCAGTCTGATGCAGTACTGGCTGATGTGATGATCTCGTTCAGTACTATTGACCACATAAGTCTCAGTGTTAATAACCTCCACTCACGAGCCGAAAGGTCGCAGGTGCGACCTGCATGCATGGCTTTTGTATGATGAACATAATATGTTAATTATCTAAATGATATATATAGCACGATAACGGGGAACGCGATTTTTACACACATCAAAGAAACTTGGAAATGTTATTTTTTTATTAAAATGACAAAGGTGTGCGAACATTTTTCTATGCCTTTATCGGAATTTATTTCGAGGTTAGTTTTTAGTGCGACACGAAGATTTTGAAAATACCTTTAGATGCAGACAGGGGATTTAACAGACAATTTTTGAAGCTAAATATCATTTGCTTTATTGTAGCTTTGATCTAGCCCTCGGGAACAATACTTATTTTGGATTAAAGGTACCCTAATAGCCTTGATTGTATCCTTGATAACGGGTGTGCAAAACTTCATGGTAAGTACTTGAGCAGTTGACGCGTCATAACATACACAAAATTATATTCGTATTTGCAATATTAATAAGGTATCGTCAAAATCTTCGTGTCGCACTAAAAACTAACCTTGAAATAAATTCCAATAAAGGCACTGACAAACGTTCGCACACCTTTGTCATTTTAATAAAAAATAACATTTCCAAGTTTCTTTGATGTGTGTAAAAATCGCGTTCCCGTTATCGTGCTGCATCTATCATCACGCAGTCCCATAATTTGCAAGGTATCATTATAATGTCTCCCCACACCTACATTTACAGCAGCCATAGACAAAACTAGTAGCATAAGACTCTATCTCCGGTAAACATTTATTCAATTTCATAAGACGAAATTATGTCGTAAATATGTCTAAATCGATGTGAACACTTTTCCACGGTGCTTTCTAGAGATCGTTAAGGAATTTCATACGAGATACAAAAGGTCATACGTTATGTAAACGTTTCGATCATTGATCGATACCGGTGTTCCATACGTACGTCAACCTAGTGGCCAATACTTGCGTGATTGCATGCATATCGAATTATCCGTAATTGGTTTGTTAAGAACCGGCAATGTTATAGATGATAATGTTATTAAAAACATATGCGTAGGAGTATTTAATTTGGTATTTTAATCAAACTCAAAACTATATATATGACAAACATTTTTTTTATTGCAATTGAATTTATATATGTTTTAATTTATTCATGGGGTTATTAAAAAAATATATTCTCGCATAAATTTTCCCATCGATGTTGAGAGCTTCGGATGACGAATTAAATAGTTTAAAAAATTCTTAATATTTTGACTTAGACTTCGGATTGGACGATTTGGACTATACCCGCGCTTACGAGAATGATTATTTTTATCTGCTGATGTTATTTATACTCATATTTTGTAATATCTATAAGTTTCATTAATAATTATTGAAATAGGCTAAACATTTTATAACTAAATTAATATTATATTCACTGTATAGAAATTTTAATAAAATCGGATGAGAACAAATTGAAAAATATTATTGTAATTTTTTTAATTTTCTTACGATTCATAAAAGTATTAATACTAATTTTTAGAACACGCAAAAACTTCAAGATAGACTTAAATCAAATTTTAGTAATTTTACTTCTTAAATGTTTGATCCTTATCTAAAATAATAATTACCATAATACCATTGTTTAATATAGGATTATTAAAATTTGAAGAAACTATGATTTTAATCAGCGAAGTGAGGTAAGCAGTGCATATGCGCAAAAGAAAGAAAGTAAACGGATAATATTGTTTACAAATAAATTTTGTTTGCATTGTTTTTTTTTTATATTTTTTCCTCTATAAATAAAATATATTGTTAGAGTGTTAAACTACATAGACAAAATCGCGGGTATCCGATAGTTTTGGAACAAATTTGGATATACGAACAGACAGACAGAGAAAACCAATTGGAATATCGTATTCGTTATCGCGTGTCCTTTTTATTACATATCTACCACATAACTTAGATACAAATATAAAATGTACAGACATAAATACAAATTAATGAATAAAGATGACGCTTTACACTGCGCTTAAAAAGCTTTCGTTCAGAATTTAAATCAGTTATGGCTAAAACTATCGGTAAATATGACATAAGAGATAGATACACCGCTTTCAAAATGATATAACATTTCGAAGCCGTCCCAATCTCACATACGCTAACGAGTTTCGCACATTCGTCACAGGTTTTTTTTTATTTCTTCAAAGTAATAACACTAACCTATTGACCGGAGAATACGACAGTAGTTGGGAAAGTGATTGGGAATATGCAAGCGATTTTGTTTGACTGTATTTCTCGTATATATTTTTATCGCTTTATTTTATTACTAGCTGATACCTGTGACTTCGTCCACAACGTTTATTACCTTAACAATATAACAATTGTGTACGGAAGAAGAAACACAAGCTTCGCACTACTCGCGCTTGTCTCAATTCTTTACGGAAGGAAAACTTGCATCGCTGAACTCGTTATGCTTATAAAAATAGTAGTTGATTAACTCTAATAACTTTTATTCAATGAAGCTATCATGATAATCTTCTTTTTTAAATAAGGGCCAAGTTGCGAAGAAGTACATAAGAATATGGAAATATGTCCAGTGTCCAAAAAATTCAAAGGTATTTTATAAATAATTCCAAGTGTATTGGAAATTAGACCGGTATAATTTACTAAATTTTTAATACTTACATTACAATAATAATACCATTATTTAATTAAGAGGCAATATACAAATAAAATATAACGTAATCATTAAATCAATGGGAATCACTTAGCGATCATTTATAAATGTCAAGGTGTGCAAAAATATAAGTTACATACCGCCGTGAAATTTGAAACCGATAACGCTTTTGTAATATGTGTATTTATGTCAATTTTTATTCGACTGAGCTAAAGAAGTAAGTGCATGAGACGGCTTGATGTTTTAACATACATGAAGTCTTTATGTTCATCATAATTTTGGGAGTGGCATACGCTATATGTTATTTGAACAAAATAAAAAATAATCAAGAAAGATAAAAATAAGTTTTTCTGCTTACCAAAACTAAACTATAGGAATAACTTGTTAATTAATACATCCTTTCAAGTTTCAAGTTTTCTAGGCCGACTTTTAGTTTTTTTGTATTATTGATCTTTAAATAATACTTATAGTATTTTACCGAGTAGTTACAAAAATATCAAAAGATGAGCTTAAGTATAGTAGTAAGTATGCTTAATGGAAGTAGCAAGAGAGTATTTAATCCAGCTAATATGCATTTTACTATATCTCATACATAGCGCTGAAATAGAAATACAGATATATGCGAAATCTGTTACTATATTCTTCCTCTTGATTAAGAAGTTCGAATTTATCCTGTCATACAGCGTGCTATTAAACGAAATCCTTATATTAGAACAATAGAGGAAATATACTAATTTACTGGTTTTTCCTGGTGACTTCACGCACTTCAATGTGGATTTGATCTCTCGAGAAGAGGACATTTTTTCTGGATAAAAGATACCCTATATTCTTTTCTGTAACTCTGGCAAGGTTTATATAAAATTTGATATAGATTAAAAATATGATGATAGGCGGTTAATGCTTGAAAGCGTAACAAACAAACATAGGAACAATATCACAATCAAATGTATAATATTACAAAGAATATTAAAAGGAAGGTGTATCGTGCATTCCTGTACAAGTTTTACCTCGCTCAAAAATTTGTATGATATATTTATACTGATAGAAAACAATATATCACCATTATTGATAATTATTAAAAACATAACTATCATGCAACATGTGTCTTGTCAAAATGTTGCGTAAAGTACCATTTATTTGCATTCTAACTTATTTTACGCGATTGCATTGACGTGAATCATTCTATACTGACCTTTACTATGGCATTTGTAATTCGAACAATTATTCAAATATCTATTCTGTAAATTTGTATATTTTTCATTTTCATTCGAAGAACAAGGGTTATTAGAACTTCTTCTATATTTTATCGTCACAATATATTATTAGACTTAAGTCGTCTTAATCCCGGATGCGATTCATAGTCGCTTTGAAACTTTTCTTGTTACACGATTTTCATCTCCTCTCATAATATGCCCGTAGCATGCTATGCTATTACTCCTCAACTTCTCTGTCACTAGTGCTATTATGAAACCGCCACTGATATACTCATTCTTAATTTTATCCATTCTGTTTACACCACACATCCATCTTAACATTCGCATCTCGACCACATGTACTCTTTTCTCATTCATCTCTTTCTTAGCTCAGCACTCGGATCCATACAACAGGGGCTGGTCTTATTATAGTTTTATACACCTTCCTTTGAGTTTCAAGAAATGACGGAGTTAAAATACTATATTTCTGAAATTCGGATTCAGGTGATTTTTATATGAAATAAATTTAGACATTACCTCAACTGTAGTCATCCATAGTAACCATTTCAAAATAAACCAAACACGTCAAATGTCAAGGCCAACCAATAATATTAATTATTCTTAATATTCTTGGTTTAATTTATGTTAAAAATTAACATTTTGTTTTGTTGTCAGTTTTAAATATAGTGTATGGATTCCAAGGGGTCATTTGACGGATCAAGGTCATTGAATGAACTAAATGTATTTTTTATTCATGGAATAATATTTTGTTACTGCGATTTAATTAATATATTCTTTATTTATTTTATATAAATATAAATAAATACCAATTGTCAAATATATGATTCGTTCCACGACAAACCGGACTGTATATAAAAAAAATTTTACTTCCGCAATTTTGTGATATATTTTAGTACCCCCTAAAATATTCTTCCTGGTAAATTTTAAGATTTTTTTGGTTACTTGTTCAAATAATATAGATTTTTTTTAATGCTTATTTTTAGAATATTTTTCATAACTTTCTTAAAAACTGTCCAAATGTATATATAGCCTTTATAGAAGAAAATTAATAAAAAATAATTCAATTTTTTAATTACATTTTGTTATTTTAATTGAGTTTAAAAAAATGTTTATATTCTTCGATTTCTTTTTTTTATATTTTAAGCTTCTATCCATACCTCAAATATTAAGTCCGATCTGGTAAAGGGGAAATAACTATTTATTTTCGATTTTTGAAAATTAGAAATTTTTAAAATTTTGAATTGATGCTTGTGACCACATATTAGAGGTAACAACACGACGTTGGTGACGACTGCAGCCCAGTGTATAAGATTCAGTGCGTGATCGACCTATGCGCGCTTGATGTCGAATGGAGACGGTTAAATCCGATTGAGCGTCATCGACCCGAGCGTGACGACTCACTTTCTATCAATGTTCAATGCGCCTAGACATATTATTTTTTATTTTTTTTATTGAGCCACTATAGCACAATAATTCTATTCTATAAGTCGGTAAAAATATGCACGTAAATAATTTATTGTAATTGTTAGATACTTAATAAATGGTTAACTGTAAGAACACATTACGCATTATCACAATCAAATAAATATCAAACCATCATTCCACGGTCGTTTAATATACATTATCATTTAAACACTTAAATGTATTCAACATTGTAAGAGAATGCACGATGTTACCTAACGCGTCGATTAATTCGCCGCCACGGTCTTATTTCCCATGGTTAATTTACGTTGCGTCAATAGTTCACGTCAACTTCGGGTTCGAGCATCGTAATGTATATACAGAATAGTATATTATAAAAATAATAATTTAAAAGCAACCTTTTTACACAAATGCACTAAAAAAATTTATCAATGTGTATATCGGCCATTTTGAAATTCGCCATTTTGTTTTTATTTCATTGTATTATTGTCTTCGGGACTGATAAAACAAAACATGCAAAATTGCAAAGACGTGTAAGTCTCTAGGAACTGGCTCTAATTTAGTTTGCAAGGCTTGCGGTAAACAAACATCGCAAGCTAGAAAAAAATTTGTAAATCATGTGTCTTGGAAAAAGAAACCATAGTACATGCGCGTTAAGGAACGCTCTGCTGCGCATGCACCGTGTTTTTTACTCTCGATTTAATCACAATACGAAAATAAGAATATAAGACAACCTATTTTTATATTTACTACAGATAATTTAGCTGGTAGAAATCCTATTGATATTATAAACTAGAATTTTTGTTGCGATGAAAGGATGTTTCTTACTCTTTCAAGCAAAAACTATTGAACGAATTTGGATAAAATTTTAAGTACAGATTATATATGAGAATAAAACATAGATATCTATAATTTATAAGAATATTAGCTGTCTGTAAAAAATGAGACAAAATCTTTCCTCTACAATACGACCATGTAATTAATAATAAATTAAAATGGGAATTGAACGTCAATCTGTAAATTATATAGAATGTAAATTATATTGAAGATCCTCCTGTTATCGTCTGTCTCACTCAGTTTTTTCTAAAGAGATTTCTTAAACGAAATTTTCAACTTTTCGTACAATTTTCTTTCTTACAAATATTATCTTAATAATTACCATAGACAACAAAAAGAATTATACTAAATAAGTGCAGCCGTTGTGAAGTGATACGCATTGTACATTCGCCAATTGATTTACATTTACATATATTGTTTAAATTATCCCAAATATAATAATAAGCGTCTAGCAACGCGGGAAAAATGTATCGCCTGAAAACTATCTCGGCGTGCGCTGCATAAACCGTTAGATTTTCATGAAGATAATGTATATATGTAATGTATGTATATAATATAATTTATGTACGTATTGCATCATTTATAAACACACCAACGGAGTGGAAGACTCAGGCAATTGCCATATTTCTACAAGAACCTTTCGCAGTCCGAGTATAGAAGCGTGAAAGTTCAAAGATTTTAAATTCTACGTTATCAAGACACTTTCGTCCGCCTGTATTTTTTTTATTTCTCCACTCTGGACTTACGAAACCATTTGAATAATAAACCGGTTTTAATTAATTTTACGAAAGAAAATTAAATTAATTTTATGGTAGAACATAAATAATGTCGCGGAGAAACAAATTATTTGTATAATTAACACATTTTTATTACATTTTGGTCTATTATTATCTTGCAACCGGAATGTATAAGTAACAAAACAAAATTAAAAATAAATCGAACACATTCATTCCTATTTAATATTCCTCATAATACAAAAACATCAATAGATAATAAGATTAAATAATTTGCATAATTCCTATACAACCCTATTGTGATTATTATTATTGTCCTATTACTAATTGAAAATTTTCCTCAAATTAACATGTTTTACAATAATAAGCTGATTATAATTCATCTATTGTTATGGCGATTACAAAAATAATATATTTCGTTAGATCTTTACATATTTATTCGATTTCATTATAACTATGGTATGTTTTACATAAATATTTATTTATATATTAACAAATGTATATTATTAGCAAGGCCCGTGACTCCACACGTTTCTTATTATGTTGAGTAATAGATATTCTCTTTTGAATAAAGACCTTCACATACCAATGTTATTCCTTTAACTCCCGGACTGTCTAAAACCATAAATGTTTAAGTTCCATCCAAACGAATGTAGACCTCTTGAGGCACAAGACAACAAACGACGACTGTCGCAACAGTCTGTTGTTATTGACTGTTGCAACATTGGCGACATAAGCTTAAAAAAAGTAGTTAAATTAATAAAAACACCTAAATATAAAAGCTTTGGAAAAGTAACAAATTATGTATTGTAAAATTATAATTTCTTTGTAAAATGTATTTTTAAATACTTTATTTTCATTTGTAAGAACGTTTTTTTTACTAAACCATGAAATTTATAATGTGGCGATGTCGTGAAATTACAAAAAAAAATTATGAACATACTCCGCCATTTTGAGATCTGAGTCTAAAAATCAGCGGAGGGGTAAACTAATAGTTATTGTAGCGTAACTTTATACGCGCTGCGCCGGCACCCTACGTTACACTATTATTATTACATATAGTTTTTATTATATATCTTTATGTATGTAATTCTTCTCTACGTCTGTGTGACCGAACTCCTTCTAAACGGTTGGACAGATTTTGATGAAATTATTAGTGTGTGTTCAGGTGTATTCAAGAATGATTTGGATTAATAATTGGATCTCGTAGGTGGCGCAGTGGTCTAATTCTAGTTTTTTTTCTATTACTAGAACATGATGACATCTGCCTAGCCCGCTAGTATTTATATACAAATAGGCGATGACAAAACATTTCAATGATGATAATGGCTTAGTTGGCTCAGTCAGACACAGCGTCGAAGGACTTAGGTTCGAATCTTAGCAATTAAGGCGGAACTTCCGGTGAAGGAAAACATCGTGATGAAACCATAGCAAGGTGGTAGGGCTTTTTCTAAGTCCGTCTGGCTAGCTACCACCCTCAAGTTGAAAATCTGTCGCCGAGCACCTGTTGGTGTGTTCCGGCAGCTGCACTTGATAGCCAATCTCCCTCTAGGTTTAGCGTGCCTATCATCTTAAACCACATCATCTTTAACATCAGATGAGATTATGGTCAAGCGCTAACCTATAAAGTACATATATTAAAAAAAAACATTTTTCTCTTACATTTGTTAACCGATTTAGTAAGTCTACTATTAACTAGTCGTATAATGACAAGACAAAAGAACGTATATGTAAGATCGATAGACTCCAATATTTTTTCATGTAACAAGTTTTTATGATATTTATAAATTTGACTACATTTCGAGGCTATATTTTAATATTACTTATTTTTATATTGTATTTCAACACGGAACAAGTCACGTGCGATTGCTAGTAATACATAAACTTGTAATCGTACAATATATACAACCTCACACCAATTGCTAAAATGTAAAAAATGTAGGTGATGAGTATCGTTCATAACTGTTTCTCACATTTCGAAAACGTGTATTATTATTATATAGGCATGTAATTTTTTTAATACATCTTAGCGATTCTGTGAGAATTATTCCTCGGCGCCTTCCATTATTCAAGGACTTTATGAAATGACACAGAGTTACTCAACTATGCTCTATTGTTTTAATTGTACACGGTAATAATTTAGTGGAGACGCCCTTGGACCCATCTAACATTGTAATTAAAGAACTATTGAATTCAGTTTCGATATTAACATCAACAATGTGAGAACGGACATTCGCAATTAGGGTGAATCATACAACTAAAATCTCGTTTCACTTCGAGAGAGGTGTGCTGGTAATGCGTCGGCTCACGCAAGGGACGCAGACGTCGCGCGTAACTCTGCCGAAGGCTTATATGGAAACGTAATTTTGTTGACTGCGTTTTAGAGACTTCGTTATCATAATTTTCCAAGTATTTGGTCATTTTATGGAATAAACGCAATATATGCAAATTTTTGTGTTATTATTATAACCCATATGACTATTATAAATGCAAAAGTGAGTTAATTGCAATAAGATTTTACATAGAAGTAGCGTGAGATTTATATAGGGAGAAAGAATTTAATTCTAGTGAAATGGGCTGGCAGTACCAGTTAGTTTGTTATCTACAAAATACATAACAATTACAAGATTTATTTGGACATAGAGTATGAAGAAACAAACACTTTATTGAAGTATAAACTTAACTGATATTATTACAATTCAACGTAGCACACCTCAAGCACGTGTTAAAGCAATAACTCAAATAAATTGCAATGTTTAATATAGTGTCACCAACTATTTGTCAAATAATAAAAATTTCTATTCCTTAGACTTTAATTGCGGTATTTATAAAACCGTTTACGTCCGTTAACTAGATTAAGGTACTTATTATTCTCATATGTCAAAATGATCAAAAGATCGAGTAATGCTCTGAAATTTATTTTATAACGTGTTCCCAAGTTCTTCCCAAATTATTAATTTTCATACGATATCAGGTAACAAGTGTGAAATATCTTTTCTATATCTTCTAAATAAATGATATTCTAGAAGACTACTAGTATTTTTTTAATTATATGTAATTCTAATAAGAAGTATGCAACTAAAAGAGAACGTATAGGTCTGATTGTTGGATGATCTTTTACTCGGGAATGGCTGCGTATCGTGACCTGACATGATATTAAAGGTTGTGTAGATAATTTTAAATCTAAGTATTATAGTCATGTATGGAACTTACATTGAAAATTTAGCTTCAATAGATACCTTCACGAACTGAAATATAGGAACTGTTATTTTATCTTTGTAGATTTTCGCATTTTGAATTGAAACGAATTTAACGATGAACTAAATTATTAAATTACTTTAGGCAATAAAAACGTCAAACATTTATTAAGATGTGCTATTTAAAGATGTATATTTGATATGTTATAAATAAACGTATATTATATTCCGTTCTTTAATAAAACTGGGGTTTATAAAATAGGTATAAAAATCAAATCTGTCAATTCAAAGATTATCGTGAAGACTTGAATAAAATTCTAAATTTATGCTAAAATCGATTAAGTATCGCCTTTAAATATAATTTAAAAGTATACACGTCAGTTTTGATGTCTTTCTACAGAGGATCTTTTTATAAAATTATTATTTAAAGAAGAAAATAAAAAAAAATCAACCTAATTATAAATATAGAAAATATAAATTATCATTAAATTCTTAAACATATATATTTTATACTTAATTTAATTTAATTTAGGTAAATTTAATTGTCAGTTTTCTTTTCTATTTGCATTTTAAAATTTTTTTTATGTTGACAGTTTCATTTCATCAGTTTTATCATAATATTTGCGCTCCACTTTGATTGTCTCTCCTGATATATGTCAGCAATTGAAAATAAATCAAAAACCAAATTTCTATTTACTTTTCTATTTTCTAACCCCAAAGCAATTTAAGACTTATACTCACATTTTCTATAAAATTAATAATGTGTATATATATAAATTTAATGATCATTTTAAAAAATTTAATAATAAACTCGCTTACAACTGGAACAAAAGCGGTTTCCATCGCACAAATATTTCGTGCAGTATTAATGATGACTTATACCTCTTTGTTCGATAATACATCATTAAAGATTGAAGCATCGTGATCTTTTAGCTACAATACAGCCCGAAGCGTGAGTTGGATGTCACCTTTGCGTAATACACTGTCGTTTTTCGAACAGCTACTAAACAACGTTTAAATTATGAAGTTTTAGAGGAAGTAAAATCTCATAGTATTTGACTTCCCTCTTGTCTTTTTGAAGTTTCTTATCCTTTGTAACCTTTTTACAAAGAGAAGTAGAGAGTATACCGTTCGAACCTATTTACAGGTTATTGGCAAGCGTATTTTTGTTATGTATTCAAGATTCTTACCTCCGAACATTATTTAGCGGATAGTTTATAACAGATTTACTTAATTTAGTTGGAACAAACATAAGCCTGATATTTGTTGAAGGTATTCTTTTCTTCGCAAAGAAGACATTCTAAGAATATTGACCATAAACGTTAAGAAGATGGAAAGAGTATAAAAGCTTATAGATAATATTCAAGTACTTCAAAATGTAGACATGAAATTAGTACTTTCAATTTCTGATAAGCTTTTATTGTATATGTTTAGTCAACCGTTTAAAAAAGATTTAATGTCATTATTTATTATTTGCATTATAAGTCAAATATGTAAAGTACAGCAAATGATATTAAACTTCTGAAATTCTTCCATAATCGCTTAATTAAATTGAAGAGATAAATTATAGATAATTATAAAGACTAACATACCTGCATCATGTAATCATAATGAACCGAAAGTTCAGAGTTGACACATGCTGCAATTACAAACTATAAATTAAAGTCGAGAATGTCAATAACTGTAATTAGAGGGCAGTCGTATTGGTGATTTATTGAAATGTGAAGTATGTTGAAACTATTGTGAAATGAAACAAGGTAAATAATGCAATCATTCTCATATGAAAAAGGTCTGACTGGGCAGAAGTATATCTGGAAGTTCTAAATTTATGAGTACGCAATTTAGCAAACGAATAAGGATTTATGCAAATCTAAATCTAATCTAAGAGCGGTAAAGTTTTAAAAAGCTTTGGTTTTATTTTTTCAAGTGAATAATAAGTATTAATCTATAAAATGGCGAAACTACCTTGTCTTATTTTAATTATAAGTTTGTCTTTAACATCTAAAAATGAGTTGACTCTGAAATTCATTCGAATGCTACGAAGCACTAAAGAAATAATAGAACTCATAGAAATAGATTTTACGTCCTGCCTTTCATTATTAGTGCAATACCTGGGCTTATGGACACAGAAGATTAGTTAATTCCGTAGTAAAATTAAATACAATATCGAATAAAATAGCAAACGTTTTAGGTGATTTAGCAATTTGTTAGTGTTAACTTCTAGCCTTCAAATTGCACAAGTAATCGTGTTCACGTCAAAACAATTACTTAATTAATTACTTGCTAAGCATAATGTTCCATGTTAGCATAAATTTGTTAAAATCATAAACTCGTGAGAATACTTAAGACGGCAGTAGATTATTGTTTCCGTCCGTGTTAAATTTGATAAGCATATTAATAACTCTGCTAGACTCCGAGGTCAAGAGCGTTGATTAAAATCAGATGGATTGTAGCATCGATTACTTTAAAAAAATAGTTGTATCTTTAATCCGACCTTCGAAATATCCATGCAATCTCCGGAATACCTGAAATAAGATTAGGATGATATTCATTTGAAGGATATATAAGGAAAGATCACGTGCTATAATGCAATTAGATATAGCATGTTGATGCAGCATATTCTAAAACCATGAATCTTAGTTTTATGCTTCACACATTGGCAAAACAATCTAACTTAGTCTCAAGAATGCAATTTTTTTGAGTCCTACTTGCCTATACCATAAAATGAAAACCGAAGACAGATTTTTTCCTGCAACAGTCATTCAAAATTCGCTTCCTTTTCTTAACAATTAACAATAGATGAGATCGTCATAAGACACCCAGTTACATGAAAGTGTCATTAGCAAACCTACTTGAAAATATGGTGAACTGATATGATAGCTCAGTAATAAGGTATTATGAAACCATGTAGATCGTCGTACGTTTGAATCAAGAGTTGAAGCTTTTCATTAAGAAAAACTATTTGTTGTAACCACAGCATTCTATTAGATCATTTTTTTATCCACCTGCTACCATTTTCAACTCTTAACTCCATAAACTAAATAAAATAGAATGATGCTCAACCCATCGGAACTCGTTCGATTGTGTCACCAAATTCACGAATGATGTAATCGAATTCTTATTCAGCTATTATAAATCCAGTCTGACCGGTATAGGGCAGAAGAGTACGCGGTAACATCTGCAACGTCGACCGTGACATACATTGAACGTTAATTCGATACGATCATCAGGCCATCCCACATGTAGCAAAAATAACCGTAAAGATCCAATTTTATTGCGTACACCATATTTCTTACGCTTTTATCTGAGATCGTCATAACTACTATAGTTCGTTCAATATTTGGTAATTGTTAAATTATGCAATCTTCCCAGCCAATTCCAATTATATTGACCAGACTCAAGCGCTAGGACAGTTAGTTCATAAGTCAGCAAGGATTCCGATTATAGCTAGAAATATACAGGGGCAAAATGTTCACGTCAGAGTATTGGTAACAAAGTTACTTTTGAAGATTAATATAAATAATGAAATTAGCAATATAAGACAAGCATTACATTTACAAAGTTTGAATAGCTGATCACGTCAATTGAAGTAACTTCAAATCTTACAATGAAAGAAAAGCTCCAGATGAAAACATAACGTGAGTATTACTAATATCTGGCTAACTACGACCCTCAAGTTGAATATCTGTTGCCAGTCATCTATACGTGTATTCCAGCAACTGTATTTGAGAACCAAACACGCTAGGCTTAACGTGTTACCATCGCAAACTACATGAGCACTTCAATATCAAACATTTTATTACTAAAAGTATGGTTTTGGATCATTGTGAATTCATGCATTTTTTTCGAACGGGTTTTCGAACAAGCTTGCGGTTCCCCAGATTCATCATATGCATATTGCTGACTTTTTATGTAAATCTGTTTTGCAGTCATCTGAAAGCAACCCACATTAAAGTCATTTGGTTAACCTCAGCAGGAAAAACATTCCACAATTGGTGCATTGGCAGGAAAGAACACTCTCGAACCGGATTGCACATTACCATGCATTGCTCGAAACACTTTATGTTAAAAGTTTTATATTGAAATTGTAATTGTTATCTGTTTTAAGCCACCTGATTTATAGGTATTTTCAAGAACTCTACCACTCCTTCTTTTTAAGTGGTGTTCAAATATTTCCCGCTGTACGTATTGCTCCATATTTCCGGTGTGTAACTTTCATAGCACGTCAAAAAGTATTATAACACTATTACATAGTCCATTACGAAATAATCGAGCACTGTTTAATTGAGCCCTATGTTGCAATTAGACAAGGAAACCGGGTTCATGCGGTTGACCTCACCGCGGCGCGCTGAACCGCAGTGATGCGACCAGACAATTACATACTTCGTGACCCGTCGTTTTCCAGCTTACACTTAAATATTGTTCATAGACACTTCGTTTGCATTTTGTAAATTTAGATATATGAATGTTATAGAAATCACTAAATAATAAGCTTCCAGAATTTGCTAAATTGCTAATTTAAATGCTCGAAATTCGATAATTATTACCAATATGTGTGTTAATAGTACGAGAACAGTCATCAAACATTTAGGTCTTTAATTAAGTTTTTCTTCACTATCTGCCTGTGTTTTACTGCTATCACTACACTCAATGTTGTGAGTTAGAATCCCACACAAGACAATTATTGGTGTGATTCACAAAGGATAACTCACGTACACTTTTTGTCTATTAGTTCTATGTTTATCAAGTTCCTTGCGAGACAAGATCCTTGTTCTTTGATCTCCAGTCTGGAAGTTAACGTCGTAAGATTAAACTTTAATTAAACATTGGATGCAAATATAAAAAAAAAACTTATTTACTTTCATTTAAATATTATTTTTGCCGTAATGCATTTTACTATAGCTTCTTGTGTAAATTTATAGCTAAAGGTGGTAATACAACTATGAAGTGACCAAATTACTATGCAATGGCCTATATAAAATCGGGTGAGTGCCTTAAGCGCTCCTCTTGGTAGTCCGGTGAAACTGTGGAGGCCTTGCAAGGTCAACAGTGTAGTCGGTTCGAAAAAAAAAACACTGTGCAATGAACGGAATTATTGTGCACAATTACTGTGCAGCTGCAACACCCTAATAATTTGCTTTACGCATTACGCATTTTTAAACATTTAGTTTGACACTAAAAATGCTCTAGCAACATACTAGTGTTTTATAATAATTTTCAATAGAAACCACTCAGATTCGGTGAAGAATTCGAGTTTACATAATTAATTAACCTACGATTAGTGATCTTTCATTGTTTGAAAATCATTTTAAAAACAATAATAATTTTTCAGAATAAGTTGCTTACTACTACATTTTTATTTATTGCCAGTAATTTGAAGCAATATTACATGTTTAGATCATATTTTTGAAGTTAGTCTAGACTTCAAGCTTCAACTGTGAAGGTTGCTCACGATTCCCGCTTAGTTTAAAAATATATAGTTGGTCATTTAATTGACCTTGTATATATTATTTTAGTTCTATAGTTTGGTGTTTGAGCACGAGCTCACTTGGTATTAAATTACGATGTGGTCAATTTGGTAACCATACTAAGTCTAGAGAAGCGTCTGTCTCTTACGTGCAGCTGCGGCAACTCACCTATAGTTTCTATATTTTGTGTTAATAAAAAAATACCTATGTTATACATAAATTGAACATATTTGTAAAATAGCTGTATACACACAACCTTGAGGTTTTACTTGAGGGTATGCTTAAGCGTAAAATAACAAACACTACGCCAATTGTGTCACGACTGGGCACATTGCCATCGGATTATCCTATTGCACAATGAATATTTATTACTACGTTCTCTATTCATTATAGTTAATCTTGTGATGGTTATAGTTAACTCAACAATACAAGATATAAATAAAAAAGATTAGAAATATACTCGATAAGAAAAATCGATAAGATTCTTCCCAAATATTATTCCCTAATAAAATACCCAATTATTCAACAAAATCAGTTTTCACGTTACATAAATTAGGCTTCATCTTTATTCATCTTTGTTTATTCCCCTAAATACAGTTAAAATACAATACTGTACGAACAGTTGATAATTGAAAAGCGGAGTATAGATTCTATCTTTTACGTTAGCAATTTCTTGTGGCTGTACCTACAAATTAAAAATCTTTGTCCTTGTCTCAGTCCTTTTAGGCTTACTTAACGTCAAGTAAAAATGTGGTCAAATGCTATGAAAAAGTTTATGAAAATGAATGAATCTTAATTACTCTTTCCAGCAATAACTATCAAATTGTGTTTATAGCTTATACAACAGAATAACTCATAGGATCAAATGTATAAATATATTATTTACATTGATTAATGTAAGTGTCAAATACATTAGAGAAAAATCTGTGATACGAGTGTTATCTCTGCGTGCGAAGCATGACCAGTTAAAGTTCCGTCAAGACATTGTACGGCGTCACCATTTACGAACACATAAACGCAGATAAAATCATTGGTTGATGCTAATCTTTATCCTGACAAATATTGTACATGCGAATGAGAGTTTGTTGATAAAACATTATCAGGGGTAGAGAAAAAGCATAGGGTACATTTAATCCAGAAAGAGTACTCTTCCCGAGAAATAGATTTAATACATTAACACAAGCGAAGCGCGAGCGTACGGTAGTAATGTTATATAACGAGGCAACTTTGATATTTAAAGTTATCACCAGTTCCAAAATTCCCTATAATTGAGAAAGGAGCAGGAAGAAATCATGGTTAATTAAGTAATTGTTATAGAATTAAATTAAATTTTATGTTATCTTTTGTTTCAGGGCCCCATGAAGCGGCTGTCATGCGGATAGCGACATTGATTGCAGTCTTGCAGGTAATTATCATTAGATACACTTTATATCATTAATAATAAATTGTGGACTCATATTTTAAAACATGGAGTTTGCGTACAAAAACTTTGCATCGCCGATATTTCGTTAGTAATCATAAATAAATTCGAAAAGTCATAAACTAATAGAGTCGAACCTCAGTAAGTCGAAAACCCCTACAACTCGAAAGAGACTTCTGTAGCCTTTGAATCAAGCACGAATATCCTCCATTAGTTGAAATCTGTGTCTTCCACAAGTCGAAATAATCAGAATATTGTCTTAGAAGATATTCCAGTATATAGTATCTCTTCCTAATTGTTTTTGAAAAAAATATTTTACCACTGTACATCGACCTGAATATTTTCATGATTTTAAATTAATCACCTCTCTAGGTCTTAGAAATATATATAAAGGACCAACATTGTTTCTTACGATTTCACTACTTAGTTAACTGGTCATCATAAAATTTTGCAAATACGTGGTCGGGTTACAGAAAAGGGCATAAAGTACTATTCACTTTGGAAAAATAATGTACTGTACCCGAGGGATAGGTTTAAATTTCCATTAATGCGAGCGAAGCCGCGGGGAAAATCTAACTAAGAATATTGCCGACAATACATACAAATCGCCTTTCCAAATAATTTTTACCTAGAACATTATCTCTGTAAGAATACTTTTTATTTATTCCACATTTGTTAATTAACCCCTCGGCTGATTGTTTGAGGCCCCGATCTCGTAAATACGAATTATGTTTTTAATTTTATTTTTAATTTAACGACATCATACATTGTAAATTTCATAGTTTAGAAAAAAAAGGTCGTACAAATGAAAAAATATTTACATGCAAATTATAATTTTACAACATATCAATGGTTATTTTTCAGTTTTGTAATAAATCAGGTATTTTTCTAAGCTAATGCTGCCGCCAACCGTCTGTTGACCTGTGCCTCATGAAGTCTACATTCGTTTGTATGGAACTTAATCCGTGATGATTTTGAACAGTCGAGGGGTTAAAAATTATGTAAGCTAGTCTTTGTTCGAGGTTTCGCTCTTGTTAATGTAGATTTGTTCTATCCCTTGTGAACAGTAAACATTTTCTGTATAAAAGGTACCTGAAATAATAATAAAACAAACCAATTCAAATTTACAATATTACTTGTATCTCAACGTAACAACAAGTCGACCATTTATCTACAAAAACCTTTCTAAAACCTTTAAGTTTTAACCAGCATAATTCAAAATTCTTTCGCATCCACCCCGTACTTCCACTTAACGGATATAACTCTGATTATCTCATCAACCGAAAAGATTTTTAAGCACGAATCAGAAGAATTAAACAGTACGACCATAATTCACTAAGAACAAAGGTCAAAGTGTGCGTTAATGGATCTAATTTACATACGTAAATTGTTTTTTAACAGCCAAATGGCTTCCAAACGAAACAACAAAATTACCCAATTAGTAACGGATTAACAGGTTGCTCAATATACTAAAAAAATTAAAATACAAATTGCCTTTTTTTCCCTGGCAGTATTTAATATCAACTCTAGATATATTTTTATTTAGAAAAGTAGATTTACTCGCGTCTTTGCTTGCTTCATCCAAGGCAACAGCTCAAGCCGAGGCTCGGTCATCTTGGCGCCCTTGAGCTTGTACTAAGCGGCGGAGCGTCCGTCATAAGCGCTCAGCCTATTAGTCCGGTGGAGCTGCGAAGGCCCATCAGGCCAATAGCATATAGTTAGTTAAAAAAAATCGCGGCCATGAATGAATGGCTATGAAGGACAAGATTATTGCTAAGGTGTTCCTTTGATAAACTTATTTAGCCGATCTCAAATGGAAGGAGGTTTCCAATTCCATTGTTTTTTTTCTAGGTTTGTTTCATAGGTACTTTGCTATGTATACACTGATATAGAAAATTATTGTGTTATTTCATTTGGTTTCAAATGTGTTCCACTTTAACTTCATTACTATTGAACTTTGAATTTCGAAGATAGACCAAGGAACTCCTCAAAGTTGAACAGGAAATATATATATTGCTTGATATATTGGTTAGAGCCTTACGGAAATTCAAGACAAGGCAGGTACCTAACTATGGTTAAGGATGTTCTAGTGGATTGTACTGAAGTCGGTTCTAATTGTTAATAAAATTAACGTGTATATTATTGACAGTGGTTTTTTAAGCCTGTCTGGCTGGCTACCACCATACAATTGAAAATATATTACCAAGCATCTATAAGTGTTTAAGAGTTTGACTCTCCTATCTTAGGTCGCATAGCTATTTAAAAACAGCTGAGACTGTGATGATACACTAAAACCTATAAAGTGGTGCACCCACTTTTTTACAATTTCATTTACCTACGACTTCAACGTGTATCATACTCATTTAATTTTGTTATTTTGTAGGTTATAACATTCGACATCAATCACATTTGATGTTAAACAAAACACGCTAAACCTAAAGGGGGGCCTGGCTATTAAATGCAGCGCCCGGAACACACCAACAGATGCTTGTCGACAGATTTTTAACTTGAGGGTGGTAGCTAACCAGGCGGACTTACGGAAAGTCCTACGACCGTGCAATTTAATATGGAAATATTTATTGCAACACCTTGACTCCAGAAGAAAATTCAGTAACAATGATTTATAATATTTTAAACAGATTCTTTTTAAAGCCCCTTTCATATACTAATAGCAATATTTAGCCAACGTGTTTATTCAAATACGAATAACCAAGAAGCAATCTATAGGATATAAACTTTCGAAGTAAATGATATTAAAAGAAAACAGCAGCGTGTGTCGTAAGGACACACAACAGAAGTTAAACTTTTTTATTATTGGAAAACATTCTAATTACAAAAATACAGTAAAAAGTCAAAGTCACGCGGTGTTCCAAGGCGATGTGCCATCCAAGTACCGTCCGCGTCCAACTTTGCTCAACTTCGATGATCGGACACGAGAACCAGTGTTTTTAACACTCTACCCGACACAGTATTTACCCTTGCCACTTTTTGTTACACAAAAAGAAATGTTTCCGATTAAAATTTCCAAGCCCTGCCCTCTCATGAGAAGTTTCACTTCAATAATGATTTACAAAATATTACTTTTCGTAATCAAAAGATATGTATATCTCTGAAAGGCGTAAGAATGAATTGAATAGACATTAAAATTCAATTATATTCAATGAAATCTACACAATAGAAAGATTAAAATCGTAATTCATGCCATAGTTGATTCCGGATAAAGTTTACATTTCCGTGTCCGGATATATCAATGCCTTCATATAATAGAATATAGGAAGCTTTTATACAATTATCTATGAAGGGTTCACTTCACTTTGAGTAATCATTTCAGCCTATAGACGTAACTGCAATCGTCATATAATACTTACGGTGATAAATTGATTGAAAAGTTTCTGAAGTCTTTGTAGACGCTGACATATTGTTATGAGATATGCTTATTATGGAAAGCAAGAAAGAAATTGTCTGGCCAGAAGCCTTACAAGTTAATGTTACTTTTCTCCTCTCAAAGACTAAAATCGCCTATTTGTAAAATTCATTAATTTTTAAACTCTATATTAGCGAGGTTCTGTTGAAAAATAACACAGCTATCTGATGAGAGTAGATTGCAACTTATCGAGATTATTTTTGATAGGTAACTTGAAGTCATGGTGGCTTAGTTATTAGTGTGTGTTCGGACATCGCGTCAATCGACTTAGGTTCCTAAACTTGAGAATTAACCGGGGCTCTTCGGTGATAGCAAACATCATGTTTAACCTATAGCATAGTTGGAGGGCTTTTTCTATGCAAGCCTGGCTAGGTATAATCCTCAAGTTGAAAATCAGTTGCCAAGCATTTAACATTAGCAGAGAGCTTTAAAATTAGCTAAGGCACAAAAAAACTTGTGTACTACAATCTAAGCAAACATGCAGAGCCCATCTATTATAAATCTTCAAGAACTTCATTCTATGTCAACTCTGATACAATAATATTGCTGTAGCTGTCGCTCGCTACAGCTGTTTCAGATGACTTTAACACGCTCACAGCGGCCTGAACTGAATATCCAGCTCGCCGGTAAAGATGACCTCTCACCGTTCTACGATAGCGCTGAAGATGGTGTCACCTTCGTGAGAGGGTCAAGAGCAGCAGACTCTCCCTTATTCCCGGATATAAATGTCCAATGCTCGAATGACTTCATACAAGTAACCGTCGAATTTTCTGATGTGTACGATGGTATTATCTACAGTAAGGTTACCTGAACGATCCCAAGTGCAAGTGAGTTGATATTGCCTTGTTAGTAGCTTGTATTTCCGCTAAATCTATATATTCTAACGACTTTTTGCTTGCAGATACGTGGCACTAGGAGGCAGCCAGTCGCGTTATTCTTTCAGAGTACCATTAGATGGCTGTGGCTCTAGACCCCTTTGTAATGCTTGCGGTACCATTGACAATGTCCTCGTATTCCAATCAGATGATTTCATTCAAGGACCTCTGGACTTCGCCAGAAAGGTACTTTCGTTTTTCGCTTTAATATTTCTTTATCCGTTTCTAAGTACTGCTGTGTCACTTTACTAGTCGCCTTTTAGTAATTTTACGTTAAGCCACGTCAACCACAATCTTGAAACTCATAGATGGTCAGAGGCATCCTCAGAGTCAATGCCAGATATTCTATAAACAAGCGAAGCGATGATAGCTCAGTTATGATGTATGTATGTAATTCTACTCTACGTCTGTGTGTGACTGAACTCCTTCTAAACGGTTGGACAGATTTTGATGAAATTATTAGTGTGTGTTCAGGTTCAAGTGGTCTAATTCTAGTTTTTTTTTCTATTATTAGAACAGGATAACATCTGCCTAACCCGCTAGTATTTATATACAAATAGGCGATGACAAAACATTTCAATGATGATAATGGCTTAATTGCCTCAGTCGGACACAGCGTCGAAGGACTTAGGTTCGAATCCTAGCAACTGAATCGGAGGTTTCGGTGAAGGAAAACGTCACGATGTAACCATAGCATGGTGGTATGGCTTTGTCTAAATCCGCCTGGCTAGCTACCACCCTCAAGTTGAAAATCTGTCGCCAAGCACCTGTTGGTGTCTTCCGACAACTGCACTTGAGAGCCAGTCTCCCTCTAAGTTTAGACAGCATCATCATTTAACATCAGATGAGATTGTCGTCAAACGATAACCTATAAAGTATATAAAAAAGCATGCTAGCCAGTGCTACAGTGCAATCACTGTATTACATAAAGCATCAAAAACATTGCAACTACACATAATGCCATTCGCATAAACACGTGTTAAGTAGTAGTAGATAAAATTTTACAGTACTTTCTCATATTGTATATTCTAAGGCAGTTAACATTTAATTCATTTCTCTAATTTTTTTAATGTAAATCTAAGTATTAAGACCAGGCGTATAATTTATATCGTAAAGATATATACATCAATCAGTAAAGATCTCACAAGAGAAAGTCTACATAAAAGAATCTAATCTATAACATGGCAGTATACCGACAAATGCTTGTATATATTATAATAGAGAATTATCGAAAGAAATTTAAAGAGACAAACTTTTTTCTCTTGATTGAAGGCAACTATAGTCATACATAATTATAAGTAGCCTTACGATATATTTATTGTTCTTGAAGTATAATCAATTCGTCTGGATGCTAAATTTAAAATATTTCTAAGCTTCCCATTTGCAATTTGCAGGTTTCATGTGCTCGAACAACGTTGGAAGTATCAGCTGGTGCTAGTAGCAGTTCCAGTTCCGGAGCTGTCGCGATCAGAGAAGAGCAGCATACGCTCAAACTGAAGCCGTTTATGGTCGACATGTTGGAAGTCGTTGCTGTCGAAGGTCCCGCCGGAGGTGTTGAGTGCTGGATGGATATACAGAAGGGTATTTTCCCTAACGTAAGTATTTTAATACCTTACCATAAGTATAACAACATTTAGTAGCAAAAGTCACGTCTAAATTTCAATTTCAATGAAACCATTTCGCGTTGGTACTTTTTTCTTGATCTGACCATTAATTATTCTACCTATCGTATAATATTCATCACAAAACAATATTATGAATATTTAAAGTGCCAAAAAGAGATTTTTAAACATACTTCTATATTCGATAATTTTTAAATAATTACAGACGACTCCTTTAAAAGACTCAATCAAGATCGGTGAATACTTGACAATCCTGGTATACTTGAAAGACGTAAGGAATCAATACAACCTAAAGATTCACGACTGTTGGGCTTACGGTAGCGACGATTATGACAGTCCTAAGGTCAATAAGATACAATTGACAGACAAAGAAGGGTGCCCTAAGTAAGTTATTAATTATTTCAAATATTAACGATATCAAGCAACGTTATTGAAAAAAGAAACATATCAATGTAATTTTATCGCTAATACAGAGTGTAACTGCAATAATATGAAAACTGAATTTCATAAAATACCGATATGAATCAAGTACAAAAAACTGACACAAACTGATCCCATGTTTCAGGTTCGGTAACACCAGTAACAGTTTTTTTTTAACATTTTAGTATTGTTACATTTTACAACAATGTCCCTAAACACTTTATCAATTTGGCGGATTTTAAGTTGAAATACCAGGTCAAGCAGATTGTAATGTCAAAAGACTATTATAGGATGGATCAATATATGAACGATGGTGATTTCTGGAAATAATTTCCTTCTCTGTGAATCCGCTATAAGCTATTGTAAATTTAATGTATTTTTGTTAGAATATCAAGTTAAAAAGATAAACCAGATCGAGTTTCTTGCTGGTTCTTCTCGATGACTGGCAATTTTTTTTTTAACCGGTGGTAGTTTAGACGTTTATAAGCGCCTTCTTAGGGCAGAAACGGAATAAATTATTTTTAAAAGAATGCTATAATCACGTCCGATAATTATAAATTGACTTCTACGTATATGATTGAAATTATTCCATGAGCCTAGATCGAGAATTAGAAAAAGAAAGTACAGTATAGTGTTTTTGTTCACAGGAAAAAGAAACTGATCGATTTTTGGCAAAAAACAACGAACACAGGAAAAAGTGGGGCCACACTAATCGCTTATAGTAAAGTCAGTGCGTTCCGCTTCCCTGATACGGACCAAGTATACTTGACTTGTAACGTTGAGGTAAATTATTATATCATTTAGTATAATTTCACCAATTCGATTATACTGGACAGATTTAACTTTTATGCTGTGTTGCTAAAGTTTTAAACTTCATTATCGACTTAAATTTCCGGATAGATGCAATATACTCGTATTAAAAAAAAAGAGATTACCGTATTCGAACACCATGTCAGCCAAAACTATACCATGGTGGTACGTAGTATTTTCTGAAACCGCCTCGCTTGTTATCACCCTCAAATTAAAAATGTCTTGACGAACTCCTGTTGGTGATTTTAGGCAGCTGCATTAAGAGTCAGTTTTCTTCCCCCCTCGGTTTAGATGGTTTATAATTGGTAGATTTAGTATGAATAATAATAATCTTCTAAGTATATTTACCAGACAGGACTAAAGTCCTACTTCTTCTTAATTGTGCAAAGCCTGTATACTATAGCGTTGTTTTTTTCTTTTCAAAAGCTTCCCATGTTGAATCCCGAAGACGAATTCACACAAAAATGATCTAACGCTATATCAATTTATCTAATTAGAACTCACATAAAAGTAATTGCATAAAGAAATCCTTTAACTTCTCTTTCAATCACATGGAACTGGTACCCTAATGTCACTAGTGGTCCTCGTTTTCGGAGACAAAAGTACAGCTCTACATAGGTATACAAGTAACCTTTTTCTTAAATAATAGGACGACTTCCAATAGTAATTGGAGAGATATACTTTTTCTTGTCATAAATAATTACTATTGTTCATTAAAAGTATTTATCCGTTCTTCTATCAAGAAAAAACTGTTTCTTTATGATATCATAACGAAATAGATTATTCAAAAAAGCGAATGGGACAAAGTGGAGTGCTAAAGTCAATTTTTACAGAAATTTTTAATTGACAATTTGTACAAGTTTGACGTTGATCACTGTATACGAGTATAATACAAAACTCAAGATTACCACTAGGATATAACTGTACGCTCAACTTATATTATTTCATTAATTTAACGCACTTTCCTTTGATGCCTAAAATGCGCCTATAATTTCTGACTACAAACTTCTACTCCGCTACTACTTCTTTAAAACTAGCTAACACATTTTAAATTTTATTTCCAGTTATGCACAAGTAGATGCGATGCCAACTGCCAAGGAACTACAACAGAAATTACTAGTACCATAAGGCCACAGACTTGTTACCCAGAATCTCCTGACCCACGATGTCAACGTATAACGGCGCCGCCACAAATTAAATGCTACCCAGGTTCTTCTGATCCAAGATGTTCTCAGCCTATTATTCCACCTCCTACACCTAACTGCTTCCCAGGTTCAAACGATCCACGTTGCCCAAAACTAACAACACCAGCACCACCGAATTGCTTCCCAGGATCAACTGATCCACGTTGTCCACAACCAACAACACCTGCTTCACCCAGATGTTATCCCGGTAGTTCAGATCCTCGATGCCCACAACCTACCACTCCATCCAGACCAATCTGTTATCCAGGTTCACCAGATTCTCTATGTCCACAACCACCTAGACCAACATCAGTCGCCCCACCAACATATTTGCCTCCTACAACTCCAGCACAACCAAAATGCTTCCCAGGTAGTACAAATTCACAATGTCCTAAACCCACTACACCAGAAGCTCCAAGATGTTATCCCGGTAGCACAGACCCTAGATGCCCCAAGCCCACTACACCTGAACCACCACGATGCTTCCCTGGTAGTACAGACTCTAGGTGTCCAAAACCCACAACTCCAGAACCACCACGATGCTTCCCTGGTAGTACAGACTCAAGGTGTCCTAAACCAACTACGCCTGAAGCTCCTAGATGTTATCCCGGTAGCACAGACCCTAGATGTCCTAAGCCTACAACTCCAGAACCACCTCGATGCTTTCCTGGTAGTACAGACCCTAGATGTCCTAAACCCACTACACCAGAAGCTCCCAGATGTTATCCTGGCAGCACAGACCTTAGGTGTCCTAAACCTACAACTCCAGAACCACCACGATGCTTCCCTGGTAGTACAGATTCAAGGTGTCCTAAACCAACTACGCCAGAAGCTCCTAGATGTTATCCCGGTAGTACAGACCCTAGATGTCCTAAGCCTACCACTCCAGAACCTCCACAATGCTTCCCTGGTAGTACAGACTCAAGGTGTCCTAAACCCACTACACCAGTAGCTCCCAGATGTTATCCCGGTAGTACAGACCCTAGATGTCCTAAACCAACTACGCCAGAAGCTCCAAGATGTTATCCCGGTAGCACAGATCCTAGGTGTCCTAAGCCCACTACACCTGAGCCACCACGATGCTTCCCTGGTAGTACAGACTCTAGGTGTCCTAAACCAACGACGCCAGAACCTCCCAGATGTTATCCCGGCACCTCGGACCCTAGATGCCCTAAACCTACAACTCCAGCACCACCTCGATGCTTCCCAGGAAGTTCAGATCCCCGGTGCCCAGAACCCACCACTCCATCCAGACCAGTTTGTTATCCAGGTTCACCAGATCCTCGATGCCCACAGCCACCTAGACCAACAACATTAGCGCCACCTACATACTTACCTCCTTCAACTCCAGCACAACCAAAATGCTTCCCAGGTAGTACAGATTCTAGATGTCCTAAACCCACTACACCAGAAACTCCCAGATGTTATCCCGGTAGCATAGACCCTAGATGTCCTAAGCCTACAACTCCAGAACCACCACGATGCTTCCCGGGTAGTACAGACTCTAGGTGTCCTAAACCCACAACTCCAGAACCACCACGATGCTTCCCTGGTAGTACAGACTCAAGGTGTCCTAAACCAACTACGCCTGAAGCTCCTAGATGTTATCCCGGTAGCACAGACCCTAGATGTCCTAAGCCTACAACTCCAGAACCACCTCGATGCTTTCCTGGTAGTACAGACCCTAGATGTCCTAAACCCACTACACCAGAAGCTCCCAGATGTTATCCTGGTAGCACAGACCTTAGGTGTCCTAAACCTACAACTCCAGAACCACCACGATGCTTCCCTGGTAGTACAGATTCAAGGTGTCCTAAACCAACTACGCCAGAAGCTCCTAGATGTTATCCTGGTAGTACAGACTCAAGATGTCCTAAACCTACAACTCCAGAACCTCCACAATGCTTCCCTGGTAGTACAGACTCAAGGTGTCCTAAACCCACTACACCAGTAGCTCCCAGATGTTATCCCGGTAGTACAGACCCTAGATGTCCTAAACCAACTACGCCAGAAGCTCCAAGATGTTATCCCGGTAGCACAGATCCTAGGTGTCCTAAGCCCACTACACCTGAGCCACCACGATGCTTCCCTGGTAGTACAGACTCTAGGTGTCCTAAACCAACGACGCCAGAACCTCCCAGATGTTATCCCGGCACCTCGGACCCTAGATGCCCTAAACCTACAACTCCAGCACCACCTCGATGCTTCCCAGGAAGTTCAGATCCTCGGTGCCCAGAACCTACCACTCCGTCCAGACCAGTTTGCTATCCAGGTTCACCAGATCCTCGATGCCCACAGCCACCTAGACCAACAACATTAACGCCACCTACATACTTACCTCCTTCAACTCCTGCACAACCAAAATGCTTCCCAGGTAGTACAGATTCTAGATGTCCTAAACCCACTACACCAGAAGCTCCCAGATGTTATCCCGGTAGCATAGACCCTAGATGTCCTAAGCCTACAACTCCAGAACCACCACGATGCTTCCCGGGTAGTACAGACTCTAGGTGTCCTAAACCCACAACTCCAGAACCACCACGATGCTTCCCTGGTAGTACAGACTCAAGGTGTCCTAAACCAACTACGCCTGAAGCTCCTAGATGTTATCCCGGTAGCACAGACCCTAGATGTCCTAAGCCTACAACTCCAGAACCACCTCGATGCTTTCCTGGTAGTACAGACCCTAGATGTCCTAAACCCACTACACCAGAAGCTCCCAGATGTTATCCTGGTAGCACAGACCTTAGGTGTCCTAAACCTACAACTCCAGAACCACCACGATGCTTCCCTGGTAGTACAGATTCAAGGTGTCCTAAACCAACTACGCCAGAAGCTCCTAGATGTTATCCTGGTAGTACAGACTCAAGATGTCCTAAACCTACAACTCCAGAACCTCCACAATGCTTCCCTGGTAGTACAGACTCAAGGTGTCCTAAACCCACTACACCAGTAGCTCCCAGATGTTATCCCGGTAGTACAGACCCTAGATGTCCTAAACCAACTACGCCAGAAGCTCCAAGATGTTATCCCGGTAGCACAGATCCTAGGTGTCCTAAACCTACTACACCTGAACCACCACGATGCTTCCCTGGTAGTACAGATTCTAGGTGTCCTAAACCAACAACGCCAGAACCTCCCAGATGTTATCCCGGTAGCTCGGACCCTAGATGTCCTAAGCCCACAACTCCAGCACCACCTCGATGTTTTCCAGGAAGTTCAGATCCCCGGTGCCCAGAACCCACCACTCCATCCAGACCAGTTTGCTATCCAGGTTCACCAGATCCTCGATGCCCACAGCCACCTAGACCAACAACATTAGCGCCACCTACATACTTACCTCCTTCAACTCCAGCACAACCAAAATGCTTCCCAGGTAGTACAGATTCTAGATGTCCTAAACCCACTACACCAGAAGCTCCCAGATGTTATCCCGGTAGCATAGACCCTAGATGTCCTAAGCCTACAACTCCAGAACCACCACGATGCTTCCCGGGTAGTACAGACTCAAGATGTCCTAAACCTACAACACCAGAACCACCACGGTGCTTCCCGGGTAGTACAGACTCAAGGTGTCCTAAACCCACTACACCAGTAGCTCCCAGATGTTATCCCGGTAGCACAGACCCTAGATGTCCTAAACCAACTACGCCAAAAGCTCCAAGATGTTATCCCGGTAGCACAGATCCTAGGTGTCCTAAGCCCACTACACCTGAGCCACCACGATGCTTTCCTGGTAGTACAGACTCTAGGTGTCCTAAACCTACGACGCCAGAACCTCCCAGATGTTATCCCGGCACCTCGGACCCTAGATGCCCTAAACCTACAACTCCAGCACCACCTCGATGCTTCCCAGGAAGTTCAGATCCTCGGTGCCCAGAACCTACCACTCCGTCCAGACCAGTTTGCTATCCAGGTTCACCAGATCCTCGATGCCCACAGCCACCTAGACCAACAACATTAACGCCACCTACATACTTACCTCCTTCAACTCCTGCACAACCAAAATGCTTCCCAGGTAGTACAGATTCTAGATGTCCTAAACCCACTACACCAGAAGCTCCCAGATGTTATCCCGGTAGCATAGACCCTAGATGCCCTAAGCCTACAACTCCAGAACCACCACGATGCTTTCCTGGTAGTACAGATCCTAGATGTCCTAAACCCACTACACCAGAAGCTCCTAGATGTTATCCCGGTAGTACAGACCCTAGATGTCCTAAGCCTACAACTCCTGAACCACCACGATGCTTTCCTGGTAGTACAGATCCTATATGTCCTAAACCCACTACACCAGAAGCTCCTAGATGTTATCCCGGTAGTACAGACCCTAGATGTCCTAAACCTACAACTCCAGAACCACCACGGTGCTTCCCGGGTAGTACAGACTCAAGATGTCCTAAACCCACTACACCAGAAGCTCCTAGATGTTATCCCGGTAGTACAGACCCTAGATGTCCTAACCCTACCACTCCAGAACCACCACGGTGCTTCCCGGGCAGTACAGACTCAAGATGTCCTAAACCTACAACTCCAGAACCTCCACAATGCTTCCCTGGTAGTACAGACTCAAGGTGTCCTAAACCAACTACACCAGTAGCTCCCAGATGTTATCCCGGTAGCACAGATCCTAGGTGTCCTAAGCCCACTACACCTGAGCCACCACGATGCTTCCCTGGTAGTACAGACTCTAGGTGTCCTAAACCAACGACGCCAGAACCTCCCAGATGTTATCCCGGCAGCTCGGACCCTAGATGTCCTAAACCCACAACTCCAGCACCACCTCGATGCTTCCCAGGAAGTTCAGATCCCCGGTGCCCAGAACCTACCACTCCGTCCAGACCAGTTTGCTATCCAGGTTCACCAGACCCTCGATGCCCACAGCCACCTAGACCAACAACATTAACGCCACCTACATACTTACCTCCTTCAACTCCAGCACAACCAAAATGCTTCCCAGGTAGTACAGATTCTAGATGTACTAAACCCATTACACCAGAAGCTCCCAGATGTTATCCCGGTAGCATAGACCCTAGATGTCCTAAGCCTACAACTCCAGAACCACCACGATGCTTTCCTGGTAGTACAGATCCTAGATGTCCGAAACCCACTACACCAGAAGCTCCTAGATGTTACCCCGGCAGCACAGACCCTAGATGTCCTAAACCCACTACACCTGAACCACCGCGATGCTTCCCTGGTAGTACAGACTCAAGATGTCCTACACCCACTACACCAGAAGCTCCTAGATGTTATCCCGGTAGTACAGACCCTAGATGTCCTAAGCCTACAACTCCAGAACCACCACGATGCTTCCCAGGTAATACAGACTCAAGATGTCCTAAACCTACAACTCCAGAACCTCCACAATGCTTCCCTGGTAGTACAGACTCAAGGTGTCCTAAACCCACTACACCAGTAGCTCCCAGATGTTATCCTGGTAGCACAGACCCTAGATGTCCTAAACCAACTACGCCAGAAGCTCCAAGATGTTATCCCGGTAGCACAGATTCTAGATGTCCTAAGCCCACTACACCTGAGCCACCACGATGCTTCCCTGGCAGTACAGACTTTAGGTGTCCTAGACCAACTACGCCAGAACCTCCCAGATGTTATCCCGGCAGCTCGGACTCTAGATGTCCTAAGCCTACAACTCCAGAACCACCACGATGCTTCCCGGGTAGTACAGACTCAAGATGTCCTAAACCTACAACTCCAGAACCTCCACAATGCTTCCCTGGTAGTACAGACTCAAGGTGTCCTAAACCCACTACACCAGTAGCTCCCAGATGTTATCCCGGTAGCACAGACCCTAGATGTCCTAAACCAACTACGCCAGAAGCTCCAAGATGTTATCCCGGTAGCACAGATTCTAGGTGTCCTAAGCCCACTACACCTGAGCCACCACGATGCTTCCCTGGTAGTACAGACTCTAGGTGTCCTAAACCAATTACGCCAGAACCTCCCAGATGTTATCCCGGCAGCTCGGACCCTAGATGTCCTAAACCCACAACTCCAGCACCACCTCGATGCTTCCCAGGAAGTTCAGATCCCCGGTGCCCAGAACTTACCACACCGTCCAGACCAGTTTGCTATCCAGGTTCACCAGATCCTCGATGCCCACAGCCACCTAGACCAACAACATTAGCGCCACCTACATACTTACCTCCTTCAACTCCAGCACAACCAAAATGCTTCCCAGATAGTACAGATTCTAGATGTCCTAAACCCACTACACCAGAAGCTCCCAAATGTTATCCCGGCAGCACAGACCCTAGATGTCCTAAACCCACTACACCTGAACCACCGCGATGCTTCCCTGGTAGTACAGACTCAAGATGTCCTACACCCACTACACCAGAAGCTCCTAGATGTTATCCCGGTAGTACAGACTCAAGATGTCCTAAGCCTACAACTCCAGAACCACCACGGTGCTTCCCGGGTAGTACAGACTCCAGATGTCCTACACCCACTACATCAGAAGCTCCTAGATGTTATCCCAGTAGTACAGACTCAAGATGTCCTAAGCCTACAACTCCAGAACCACCACGGTGCTTCCCGGGTAGTACAGACTCAAGGTGTCCTAAACCCACTACACCAGTAGCTCCCAGATGTTATCCCGGTAGCACAGACCCTAGATGTCCTAAACCAACTACGCCAGAAGCTCCAAGATGTTATCTCGGTAGCACAGATCCTAGGTGTCCTAAGCCCACTACACCTGAACCACCACGATGCTTCCCTGGTAGTACAGACTCTAGGTGTCCTAAACCAACTACGCCAGAACCTCCTAGATGTTATCCCGGCACCTCGGACCCTAGATGTCCTAAACCTACAACACCAGCACCACCTCGATGCTTCCCAGGAAGTTCAGATCCCCGGTGCCCAGAACCTACTACTCCGTCCAGACCTGTTTGCTATCCAGGTTCACCAGATCCTCGGTGCCCACAGCCACCTAGACCAACAACATTAGCGCCACCTACATACTTACCTCCTTCAACTCCAGCACAACCAAAATGCTTCCCAGGTAGTACAGACTCTAGATGTCCTAAACCCACTACACCAGAAGCTCCCAGATGTTATCCCGGTAGCACAGACCCTAGATGCCCTAAACCTACAACTCCAGAACCACCACGATGCTTCCCTGGTAGTACAGACTCAAGATGTCCTAAACCAACTACACCAGAAGCTCCCAGATGTTACCCCGGCAGCACAGACCCTAGATGTCCTAAACCCACTACACCTGAACCACCGCGATGCTTCCCTGGTAGTACAGACTCAAGGTGTCCTAAACCCACTACACCAGTAGCTCCAAGATGTTATCCCGGTAGCACAGACCCTAGATGTCCTAAACTTACAACTCCAGAACCACCACGATGCTTTCCTGGTATTACAGACTCAAGATGTCCTAAACCAACTACACCAGAAGCTCCCAGATGCTACCCCGGCAGCACAGACACTAGGTGTCCTAAGCCCACTACACCTGAACCACCACGATGCTTTCCAGGAAGTTCAGATTCCCGATGCCCACAACCTACCACCCCATCTAGACCAGTTTGCTATCCAGGCTCTCCAGATCCTAGATGCCCACAGCCATCTAGGCCAACAACAGTATCCCCACCAACATATTTGCCTCCTACAAATCCAGCACAACCAAAATGCTTCCCAGGTAGTACAGATTCTAGATGTCCTCAACTAACTACACCAGGGGCACCCAGATGCTATCCTGGTAGTACAGACTCGAGATGTCCGACACCAACTACACCAGAAGCTCCCAGATGTTATCCCGGCAGCACGGATCCTAGATGTCCTAAGCCCACAACTCCAGAACCACTTAGATGCTTCCCAGGAAGTTCAGACCCCAGATGTCCTACGCCCACAACACCCAGTTCCTGTTATCCGGGTTCGAAAGACCCAAAATGTCCTCAACCTTTCGCGCCAAGTAGTACCAATCCTCCTTCCACTTATTTACCACCATTTCCAGCTGAGAACGAAATAAAATCATCCAGAATTAGCAGATTGGCCTCATCAGATAATGACTTCTATGATGATCAATTGCCAGAAGTTGGTAAGTATGAATATAAGACGAATCACGACATTTAATAAATTATTACGAATTTGCAGACATTTACTTAAGACTAATAAACAAGAAAGCCGTAAGATATCGTCAACTCTTAAGGATCGATAGGTACTTTTGGACAGGGTATTTCGTTTCTTCCATCGCAAATAAATATATCATTACCTTCCCGAATACCGCGATCAGAACTATTTTGTGAAAAACGATCTTGAACGAAACTTGGTCTTTTCTCTTCATTAACTACATAGCGTTGCATCTAAGTGTTCCAAATGTAGCCCGGTGGAACTGTAGCGGCCTTACCAGGCTAACAGTGTAGGTCAGTTCGAAAAAAAAAAAAAAAAAGTGTTCTAAATGTAAGGTAGATATTTTCTTCAAACCATTTCCGACTATTAAGAACTATTAAGGAATCATATGTTTTTAGCGATAAAATAAATGAGAACAGTTATAATTTTAGTTTACAAATTTACTCTTTTCTGGATAATTTTGTGAAATTTAAAATATTATGTCATTTCTCAATATTTTACGTGTTCGTTTATAATTATTTTATTTCATATTTCAATTTTTTTAAGGGTCATATCTAGAAAAAAAGGTTGGAGCGTACACTTTATCCTAATAATAATATAATTTATGGTGGCTCGGCTTTGGTAACCCAAATAAAAAGACAAAAATATTTTTGTCATACTCTAAATTGTATTTGTAATATGAGCTTGACAAAATAGTCATATCTGAAATAAATACACACGAAAAATGGAAGCAACTGTTGGACTGATCATGAAACTTTGCATGTATATTTTATTTATTGTATTAATATTATAATTTTTTTTTTGTCTTACTTCATATACCAAGCTACATTTCATATAATATGATCGACACTTTCAAGAAACTACATTTTTTATAAATCTCACTCATGTTTTCCTCTTTACGTAAGATATATTGTTAAAATACTAAACAAAGTCGCGGATATCAGCTAGTTTATACAGAAAATAAAAATCTTTACATCAATATTACAGATAATTTCGAATTTGAAAGGACGAAGCCGAGATCAAGAACCGCGAGAGACGTCAGCGGTTTAAGCGACAACGTGGCGTATACGACAAACGGATTGTATTTAACGGTCGGATCCGTCGCATTCATGCTTCTATCCGTGACTCTTGCCGTATATTTATACAAAAACAATAGAAAGCTCAAACAAAAGACAATAACCGTCCGACCAACAATGAAAACCGAGAACCCCTGTTAATCCTCAATCAACCGTTATCTTAAGAAAATAATCTAAGGCATTCATTCTTATATTTGCCACGTATTATTTGAATAAAGAAATGGCTGCGATATTTTTAGCGTAACTCACTGCCTTTTAGCTTTACTAAGACGCTTTTAGCTTGACTATTTTATTTACATATAAAATAGTGCCATACGGATCAAATAAAAATATCTTATAATGTCGAAACGAAAGATTATTTATATATATATATAAATACATAACACCTAGTCAATGTATGTGTGTACAACGTACCGAGTTTATATTATTTGTATTCGCATAAAAAGTTGCACATATTTTTTTGGCGTTTAAAAAAAATGAATTTAATATACTCATGTAATTTTGTGATATTTTTTGTCTTATTGTAAATATTTTTTTTTTTGTTTTTCAATACAATAATAATGTGGCCATTCTATATTAGACTATAGATTATATTATTTCGTTTCAAATGACTTTAGGTACAGTATGTTATGTTACAGCTTCAGTTCGTTTGTAACTCGTTTATTAAAAATATGTAACATATTTTTTTATCATGAAGCAGAATGTACCTAAATCCATTTAATTTTCGATTTTTGTAATGTTAGAATAAGATTGCTTTTTGAGACAATCTAAATAAAACATTCTATGAATGTCTGTGTTTGTTTTATTCATCTTACATTTCTATAATAACATTATAATCACCGTCAGCTTAATTCCCACTGTTGTTGACAATTGTGGAATACCATAACTATTATATTACTAAAAACATAAATCATTTGTTGGATGTACATTATACTGTACATTGTACTGTACATTGAAATAATCACGGGGAAAATAAACGAAAATTGATATTATCACTAATGGAAATAATCATTATTAAATTGTCTGTATTGGATACTGGAGGATCATAACAAGTAATAATGCATGATGAAATCGTCACCATCACTATGAAAATAGAAAATATTAAAGTGTTAATAAGTAACAGCTTAAAATGGATGTTGTTATGAATTGGGTATAACCTATAAAATGAATTAATCGTAATAAATTTTATAGATATATAGGCAGAAACAAAATGATTATGAATATCTTTCTCCTCTTATCAAACGATTTTCATTATTTTTTAAGGTTAGAAGCTATTGACGAACTTTAGTGTTAACATAAAAAAACAACTGGAAATAGTTCGTTTTTTTCGTTAATATTCTAAAATTGATGGTCAAATTACAACCACTACACGTAGTACAAGGAAGTTGTTTATCATTGTTAATGAAAAAAATAATCATTATTAAATTCGCTATATTTAACACTAAATAGCAACAAATAATAATATATGGCATGATGAAATCGTCAAAAAAATAAAATAAAGTGTTACCTAACAAGTTAAAATCGATACTGTTATGAATTGAATATAATTATAAATGAAGTAATCAATTTATTGATAAAATATATAGAATTGGATATCATCGTTAATAATGGTTAATTGGAATGAATCAAATTGGAAAAATAAGATAACTACAAAAATCGTTGTGGTACCAGTGAATTGTCTACCGCATGAATACACCAACAAGCACGCATAGAGTATGCTGCGTTACATTGCTAACCGTCACAGTAACGAGGGAATTTTGAATCGTAACGATAATTGTGACGAAAAATGGATCCTTTACGACAATAGAAAACGCTCATCACAGTAGTTGAACCCAGGAGAACCGGCCCTAACTTGTCCCAAGCAAAAGTTGACTCAAAAAAAGATACCGGCGAGTGTGCAGTGAACCATTTCTGGTGTCATATTCAGTTTCCTAAGCTCTGGCCAGACGATTACGGCAAACAATGATGCAAAAGTCAACGGTTAAACAACCAAGACTGCTCAATCTCTCTGGCCTACTGCTGCTTTATGACAACGTTAGTCCCGTTATTTCCACGATAGACGATCGCAGATTAGAGGAATTGTCTTTGGAATGTTTCCAACAAACACCATACTCGCAGGATCTAACACTATAAAATTTTTTTCGGAATTCGGAGAATTAATTCCCAGGAAAAAAGTTGAACTCCGATGAGGCAGTTAAAACCGCCTCCAAAATTTTTATTTATTCTCGCCCCCACAATTTGTTCAGCAATAGAATCAATGAGCTACCTATAAAATGGTGAAAGTACATAGATAATATCACCATCATTATCTTACCCTTATCCCACCTAAGTAGGGTCAGCACAACATGTTTTCCTTTTCCACTCTCCTCTGTCAGATGTCATCTCAGTATTCACACTTTTTATACACATATCATTTTTCACACAATCCATCCACACCTTTTTCGGTCTTCCTCTACTCCTATATCCATCCACTTTCAAACTCAAAATATTTCTTGTTACATGACTTTCATCTCTTCTCATAATATGCCCGTACCATGCTAACCTATTACTTTTCAACTTTTCTGTCACTGGTGTTATTTTCAAACTTCCTCTGATATACTCATTCTTAATATTATCCATCCTTGTTACACCACACATCCATCTTAACATTCGCATTTCTGCCACATGTAGTCTTTTCTCATCAGTCTCTTTCGTAGCCCAGCACTCGGATCCATATTTTACATGGCTGGTCTTATTATAGTTTTATACACCTTCCCCTTGAGTTTCAACGGCATTCCTGGGTCACAAACCACCCGAGACACATTTCACCAATTTATCCACCCTGCATTTATCCTATTCCTCACTTCCTTGTCTATTCCAACGTCATTTTGGATCAATGAGCCGAGGTACCGAAAATTGGAGCAGGCTGGTAAGAATACACCGTTTAAGGTAATATGACAAAAACTGGAAGGACCTCGGAAGGCACAGAACAAATGTTCAGTTTTCATCAATAATGGTACCTAATTCAATTGTTTGAACATACACTATTTAAAAAAAAATCGTTTTATTTTTTCCATATAACACGCAAATTTCATATGTAAGGGCCTAATAGTAAAGGAATATTCAACAATTAATAATAGGTAGGTACAAGGTATCATGAAATAATAAAACGAACGTTAAAATTTATTACTACTTTATTTTCTAAAGTAATATGCAGTAACTATGGACAACTTTTTAACAATATAACTGCCTGCTTATTTTCATTCTGTTTAATTTGAAATTAGGTTATTAACTTGAGTTTGTTGAACAATGAAAACTTGAATTCAAACATTCATTTCTAATTTTATTCTCCCCCATAGAGTTTTTAAAGAGAATTTAACAATAATATAGTGGTTTCTCTTTCTTATTCACATACTTGTATTATTTGAATATCATAGTTTTGATGGAATTTTGCGTAATCTAGTTATTTTACTGTGCACAAGTGTAATGGATAGCGTGGAACAGAAATGTTGTTAAAATACTGATAATGTACAGTATATTCTCCTAGTTACGTACTCGATAAGCATAATGATAAACTACAACAGAGAAGATCACTCACCTATCGTCGAAAAAAAAAATCGAGACAGTTATAAAGACTGCCGATAGAAGTGAAAAGGAAAATAATGAAATAACTTAAGAAGACTTGAAAATTGAAATTTTAATTCAACATTTAAATTTCATATTTTGTAAATTGAAATTATTAACATTAGTCTGATTTTCACATCTATTGGCACTCAGGGTAATAATTATACACATTTTGTACAGTTTATTAATTAATCAGACAATATGATCGGCTGCATAAGCTCAATACAAAATATCAATATAACATGTACACAGGCCGCTATACTACCCGTCGCTAGTATCGCGCAGGCGCAATACGTCATGAGCATGTCGAAGTCATCGGTGATGCGAAACCATAAGTCACTCCCGTAGCAAATATTTATTCTTTCTAAAGAAGATTTCACTTCAAAAAGGTATTTCATTTTAGTGCAAATAAGTTAATTTCTAATTTCATATACATATTAACAAGCGCTCTCACTGAGCATCAGGGAGCAAGAACTTCCTTATTATATATATACACGTAGAAAACAATAGACACATATATACTATCTGTCTAAAAGTTTTATTCTGATTGGTCCATTTGGCGTGTACATCGGATGCACGTGATAATCCAACGGTTCGTGATGATACTCCATTTTGAACGATTGTACCATCTGCAACATATCACCATCAATTTAATTTAAGATTATGCATCGCTTTAAGCCGTTAATATTTTGCAAATAACTAAGCATAAGTTCCCTGTTCTTTTGATAAATTATTATTAAGAAGAAATACTGATTTATGTAATTTTGTATATTGAATATTTAGTTGAGTACTTAACAAGTTAAAACATAACAAATAAACAAACTCAAATTCGCAATTATGATATTAGATAGGATGGTTAAATTTAAACAGTTCTTTATGAAATTTGAGACTTTTAAATTATTGCTTCTTCACAACATCTACCTTGTACCCTTTATCAGATAAAGCGTGACGATATACTTTACAAAGTTACCTTGCAAATTATTGTATGTATCTCAAGTTCAGCGAATCGTCGCCCGAGGCACATCCTTTTTCCGAAACCAAAAGGTAACGACGCGAACGAATTATGCCTTTGAGTCGCCGACCGCTGCGACCATCGTTCAGGACGAAATTCCGATGCCTCAGTGAAATATTCATCACTGTTCCCCATCACGTAGTGTTGGAATATGACTTGTGTCTAAAATACAGTTTAAACAATTTTCTACAAACGTCATGAATAAACTCGTAGCAACAGATAAGGCAGCACGATGACTCACCGATGCACGGAATCACTCACATATAAACTTTAATGTGCATAACTGTGTTGCCAAAGGTGGTAAAACACTAACCCTACATGAAGAGACTAAGTACAATTGCCGAAATATACCTATAGGTATTTGGCAGTATATAATATAAATATTAAGTAGAAAGTGACTGGAGCAAGGGGCATTGGCAATGTCATACCATTAAAGGATTTCATCACAGCGTTTTCGTTGATTTCAGAATTTAAACTCATGTTAATCGAAGTGACTTCCACTAAACTATTATCACTTTCAAAAACCTTCATACAATTAAACTATGGAGTGTAGAGATAAGGAGAACCATGTATGTGTACGAAAATGTGCCCATCAAAATGTGCTAAATTATGATAGTACTACACTGTAGCAACAGGGTTCATTATTGTTCAATTAAATCACAAAGCCTGTAAAATGTTATTAGCAATTTTACCGAACTCCTAAACATATTTAACATATGGCATTTCATATTAAAAATGGGTTTGCTTATGACTAAGTACGTGATAGAAATTGAAACCTTAAAATAAATACATGGACATTAAAGTTCATACAGTATTATCAGTCTTCTTATGTAATAAAATAATAATAATATTTAATACTTAGAACATCTATACTTAAAATATCACAGTGGATTCAACTGACATACATATGTATATATATATCATATATTGGGGAGATTACTATTGACCTACGTCCGTACTATTGACTCTTACTAATGACCGGCTACTATTTGCCCCGTTCTGAACCATTGGTTGGAGGTAACGGCTGTTCATGCATCTTTATTATTATTGGTTGTCGGCTTTAGCTGAATACTTTAAAAGGTGGCCGACTGGGCAATTTCGTTCAGATAGTTGGACTATTCACATGTCCGGATAATTCGTAACTATATTGAGTAGCTATTGCATTTGTGTATCGATTGATGTTTATATTCAATTAGTTTTGGTGGATTGAGCGATCAAATCATAACCATGGCGTCATTATGGATGACGTCATTCACTTACATGGACGCCATTTTGTCTTCGCGCCCGAAACATATAATATTTTATTCTTAGTAAAATAGATACACACATACATGCATTATAAGATATAATATTAATAAAATAATTATTGAAAGGATGCACTCCTTATCAGACGGTAAACTGGGATGATAATAACTGGAGCCGAATATACACGGAGTCAGTACGTCACCAACCCGAGCGTGACAGTTTATTTTCGTTCACTATTCAACACGTCTAAACAAGTTTTCACTTCAGAAACTTACCCCTTTCGGTATATTGTAGCCGCAGATAACTGTATCTTTGGTAAGCTGACGACCGTTTCCGATGACGACGGGAAACATTCTGAACGAAAAACATTTTAATATTATGTCTGTTATATAAATTTTATTTGACCAATAATGAGCCATGAAAGTAGTTTTTAATTGACACCTCATGTTCTGTTTGATTAGAATTGCGATGTGGGTGGCCATCGGCAGTTTGTTTAGACAGCCAAGCTTAAAGAATGTTCGAGAAACGCATAATTATCCTGTTCATTTAACTTTAATTACTTTGTTGGTGTACCATCACTTAATTAATATATTGCACTCGATTGTATTGGTGGTCGAGAGGTTTCCCCAGTAGAATATCAATCCGATATCTGCAGCTTTAAACCCAGGCATGTATCAACGAATTTTTCGAAATTCGCTTCCATTTACAAATTTAAATTGATGACACTATCGGCTTACGTTGAAAGAAAACATCGTGGGGAAATCTGAGAAATGTTCTTGTAGTACCACGGTATGCGGGAAAATATAGAATCGAGTTTCTTCAAATTACCAATGCATCGTGAACTGACGTGGTGGTTATGCCCATGCCTTTCTTCAGGAAGAGGCCTATGGCCCTACAGTAAGTCTATTATAGGGCCATGACGATGACTCCCCGACCGTCTGTGTATTATTTCTTCTATAGTTATTTATTATTATTTCTGTTTAGAGGAATACTATAAAGATATCAATTTTAATTCTGCGCAGGTAACATACTTATATCTCGAACATTCTCCAATGCTTTTTATTAAGTTTAACAATAAAATAGTCAAATAATATCAATTTGCAAACTCTTATTTAAGACATTATTGTATTAATACGTACAAGACAAAAACTACATATTTTACGTTTAAAACGAATATGCCGTTAGGGAATAAATGGAATAATTCGAAATATTCCAAAATCTAGTTTAGGATAAACTTGGTTTTTTGTATAAATTGTAATTCGGATGATGCCGCGGTTATGAATTAGTATATGATATGAAAATATTTACCTCAATACTTCTTTAACGCAAGCCTTCAAATAGGGCATTTGGTTAACGCCACCCGGTTTTACAGGTCCGCCCCCTGATACCGAACGAATTTCTTCGTAAATTCTATCTTGTACAGTCGGCCTCAAAGCTAGTTGGTATAAGATCGACGCTACAGCATTCGATGTCTAAAAGCAAGAATTTTTAAACTACTCATTCATTTCATGGTATTTCATTATAGAATTATTGTATACCTGCTATGTAGCACATAATATATAATAGTTCAATGGATTTGGTCTTTAAATAACTTTTCTGCTTTGGATTCGTTACAAAAATAATATTCATCTTATCTATACACTAATATTATAAAGATCGGAAAGAACACATCTGTAAATTTGTTGTTGTCGAGTGGTTTGACTGGTGAACTAGCAATTTGATGTTCGCATGTTCAAACCCCAGCATGTACCGACGATTTTTCTTATCGAAATTCGAATGCATTTGAATTTTTGAATTTCATTTGAATTTTGAAATGCATTAATGAATTTCGATTGCATTTAATTGGTATCATTATCGGGTAATGGTGAAGGGAGATATCGTTAGGAAACCTGAATCTGAGGAATGTTCTTGTAGTACCGATTTATGTGGGAAAATTTATGTTGTAATAATAGGTGTACCTGGCAACCCTCAAATTGTAAATCTCTAGCGAAATATTTACATAGTGGGTTCCTGCAATTGTGCTTAAAATCTAGTTCTCATTAGAACTAGACACTACATTTAGTGTTATAATTTTCATTATTGTTAGAATTTCTTTATTGTATTAGAAGCGATGATGGCTGGTAGCGTGTTCGGACACAGCGTCGATGGACGTAGGTTCGAATCCGTGCAACTGCTCAGTCGGAGCTTCCGGTGAAGAAAAACATCGTGAAGAAACCAAAGCATGTTAAAACCTATAAAATTAAAATATAGAGATACATTAAAATATAGACATACATGTATATATACACACTTGATATTTAAGCGTTTTAGAGTTCATTCAATCAACTTTTTATCCACTTATACTTTTATATATCTACTAAAACACTTTATACAGATAACGCACATGAAAACGCTCTTAAATCAGAAAAAGCTTCCAGTGTTGCTATTAAAGTAAACAGTCAAAAAAAATATTAACATTATAATTTTTTATTACAATGTCAAAATCATATTTCAAAAATTATCTTAGCCGACATAACCATTTCATATCAGGCGAGTTCGTTGCCAAACGCTAAAACCTATAAAGTTTAAAAAAATGTGAATTTTTAAAATAAAATCTTACAGTATCAATGCCCACAAGGAACATATCTAAAGCGGTAACAGCAGCCACTCTTGGTCCAGCCGCCGTAACTAAGTCTTGAAGTAATGATTTACTACCACCGTGTGATTGGATTTCATCTAATGCTTTCTCTACGTGGCTTAGAGTCACACTGAAAATATAAACATTATTCGCAAAGTACTGATCTTTAGTACCATAACAAAAGAGTCAACAAAATTATTCTAGATTGTTTCGAATGCCTTTTAGAGTCGTAAAAAAAATGTAGGGTTTATGAAACCACGATGCAAGTGAAACTTTTTTTCGGATCGTAGGCCTTTAACTGAAAATTTCCGCAATGTTATTCGATTTAGAATATTAAAATTGTGATTTTCCATCTTCGTATTAGAGTACGGAATACATAATAAATACAATCATTCAAATGACAGAAGTATTTTAAAAACTGAGCACAATAATTATTTAAATCATTGAATCATTTTGAATCGAACCATGGGCTCCGCCACATTGATCTTGGCTATTCTGCCGAACGCGTTTCACTTTACCCCTACTCCGTGGTCGGATGTAATGCGACATGCGATAGATGTACGAAAAATTAAAGGAGAAAAAAAAGTTTACTTTTAAGAGATAGAATGAACACCTTTATGTTCACCAATGTAAGTCATTTATAAATAATTGGGTTAAATTACATCTACCATTAAACATCCGGTTTCAAACAATCTCTAGAACTCTGGCTCTTTACACCATAGATATAAACTCCTGCCACGACCAGACTTGGAGTCTTAGTGCCGTAGACAACTACCCATACCTATGATATAGACGATATAGCTCTAAAAATGATTAATGTACGTATTTTTAACCTTGTGATGAGGAACACAATAGCACAGATACCAAAATACCACTGCTTATAGACACAAATGAGTATAGAAGGTATGATTACATAGTCAAACAGGTTCAATCAATATAAAATAATTACTACTCATTACTTACACGGGTTTCTCATCTATTGTGTCGTTGTCCAGTAACATATAAGACAGTGATAAGCTGAAAGACTCTTACATTACACCATATAAATACAATAACATTTACCTGAGAATCGTATCAAGAGCCGAGACATATTCCTTGAACATAGCAGTTGGGTACAGCCTCCACCACGGCGCTCGGAGCTCCAACTCTCCTACGCATAAGAAGAATGTTTTCACTGCGTCTATAAGGCGTTGACTTTCTGAACCTTCCTTCGCTTCGAAACATCCTAATCTCGTATCTAAAGCTATTAAGCTTAACGCTGAAAAAAGACGTATAACATGTAATGACACTTTATTGGGTGAATATAAACAAGGGTCCATTGAAATATTACGTAAGCACTAAAGAGGGGGCGAGGGTCTTTAATTTGCTTATTTTTGGTGATACGAGCATTAGGGGGATCTGGATGTGTAGATCAAATGTATTGGCTGCGTGGTCTTAACCACTGGCCTAGTAGCGAACCACTATAACTTATTTCCGCCATAGAGTATATATTCCTTATTTCTAGAGTTGTTAACTGGTGTCCATAAATCAGGAAACCATAAGGAAACCAAATCAGATTAAAAACACTTACGTTTACACGAATTGGGGGAGGGGGATGAAGAGCATTGTCTACTTTTGCTGAAGGGGGAGGGGCAGCTAGACATTACAAAAATTCTGCTTACGTAATACTTTAACGGCCCCCAACATTTTTCTTTATTAGCTTCATATTAGATCGAAAAAGGTGTAGATGGATTGTATGAAAAATGATATGTGTATATATAAAAGGTGTGAATACTGAGATGACATCTGGCAGGGGAGCGTAAAGGAAAACATGTTGTGCCGACCCTACTTAGGTACACTTCGTAATAAAACTAGATAGACGTACTCCAATGAAGGCGTAGACTACAAAAATATTTACTTTTCTCCGATTTGTGTTTTCATGCACCACTTTTTCAACCGCGAATGATGTACTGGGGACAAAATTTCACTAAAAATGTGGTGATAAAACGTGTGAGCAGATTGAGGTATGTGGCACGTTCCCGTGCACTGGTAAGTGTTATGGCATCATGTATACCGTTCGTATAGATGCCTTTTTGTTGACTATACAAATCAAAATCAAACATACTTTATTCAATTTAGGTTTTAAGAAGACCTTTATGAACGTCAAAACTACTACCAGTTCGGAAAACAACCCAGTCATCGAGAAGAACCGGCAAGAAACTCGTTCAGGTTTATTATATATATATTACAATAATTTTTAGTGGATGCATAGAGAGTGTCAATTCCAGTTCAATTCAAGTTTTTCCAAACATACATTCAATTATCAAGAATGTACACGTAATGAATCGAAATGATATGTTACAAGAACTAACAAACGAATTAGAACGATTTACGCTCTACTGAAGACATTCTCTCTGACCGGTTTTTACCTATAGTATACCTTCTGCACGTGTATTTATGCAAAAAGGTAACGCGTCGAGATTTTACCCTTAGTATAGTACCAATAATTTATTAGTTAACCGAATGTGGAAAAGGAGGACGATATTTTTCGAGTGCATGTGTTTATATCGGTTTCTTTAATGTGGATGGATTTTAATATATGACGTTAAATATATCTTAATTATGAGAATGATTTAGGTTATTTTGTATATTTAAGCACGATCTTTGTGAATAACAATCAAAATGATTTGTAATCACATTTTTGACATTTCCATATTATTAAATTCGTTTGTTTAGACATTAAAAATGAGTGCGAAACTGCCCTTTAAACATAGGCCTAAATATTGTTTATATTTTAAATCAACCAAACACTCACATTCCAAAGACCATTTATGTATCTCGTTCAGGAAATCGTCCGAAGTTTCCGAATTTTTATCCCTCGATATTCGTATCCTGTAATTCATTTTTGAAGAATTAATTAAAAATTATTTATTATCGCGTGATTTAATTTTGAAATTAATTTATCTACCTGTCTATAAAAGCATCAGCTACTTCTGATACCGGGAGAGCGTACTGCGCCGCTGCTCCCACACTCAAAGCCACTCTCGACACTTTCGTTCTAAACGCTGACCACGAATCGCCATGACTTTGAAATAAATATGATTCGGAATTAACACACATGAATAAAATCAATCGTAATATTTTGTTTGTACAGACTAATTTTCAAATCACATGAACGGATTTTAATAAGGATTCCATTAGCAGATAGCGAGCGGACTTTTCAGACTATTATCTGAGATACATATCTTTACGCTTTTCCATAGAGGCTAAGAAGTAATCATAAAATTTAAATAGAGTAACATGAAATGGAGAAAATCCTTATAAGGGTTGAGTATTGATCATAAGATTGAAATAGAATAAAAATTATAACTCGTACTACATAAAACAAGTAATTTCCATGAAAAAAGAAAAAAACATTTGCGCGAACTAAGTCGCTGACATCAGCTTATTTATTAGCATAGTTTAACCACATTAATTTGTATTTAGTTTCCAGTTTCGTGGCATTATTTACATCAATTTCTTTAAACTTTGATCAACCTTAAACACTTTTATTTCAAGATAGATGTTTAGATTTTGGCTAAGATCAAAAAATCGTTTAAAAACCTTCCCGGATTGCCTGTGCTCGAAAAGAGCCAGTTTAATACCAAATTCAATGTACTAGAAATAGCACCGCATAATTGTCAGTACATTTAATGTTATACCTTATTTTCAGACATCCGCTAGCACCTAACGTGAACGAGGCAGTAAAATTTTCAATGCATATACTGAAAACAAGCTTAATTTAATTTAAAAAAGGATAAAGTCTCATATCATTAAATCCCGAAATATCTAAAACAATATTAAAACCGATAAAAGAATTAGAGACACAACTCACACGGCAATGACCCCAGCACAGTTTTCCTCCGCACCGAAGAAGTCTTTCCTTAGGGTATGTTTGTAGTAATTTAGCGACGGCATTGATGGTCTGTAAATTAAGCACATTAATATTTCAACGACGTATAAATTAAATAACATATGTTTCCGTGGTAAATGGCAACCACATGCGACTCTTTAAATTGCAATACAAAATTTAAGAACAGTATAATTATAGTTTAGCGCCATCTAGTAGCGAACAATATAAGTATAGTTTATGCCGCATATTTTTTCTTCTGTATATATTATTGTAAATAACTCAGATGAAATTGCGGGTATTAGTTAGTTATGCAATAAAACTTAATGGATTGAATTAATTATGTAGTATAATGTATAGATTAAAAAACAATTGAAAAAACGCACCGCACTTATGTTATACGTACATACCAACATACATGTATGTATGTATATGTTGTCATAAATTCTCTGACATTGTAAGTTTTCTGCTATACGAGTAGAACGTGCACCATTTGAATTCTGCTTAACCAATTTGAATACAGTTTTTAGATTAATATAGAATATCAAATGTATCATCAAAAGAATATTCACGTAAACAAAGTTACAGGTATGAACTAGTAACGATAAAAATGAATTAAACCGTTCGAATATAGTAGCAAAACGTAGAGGAAGCTACGAATAGAATGGAAGCTGTCAGAACAGAATTTATGTTTGTAGTAACTATCAAAGCCATTCCGCACGCATATTTTATTATTTATTGCTATTATTATCTACTTTAATAGCGATCCTTACTTACTTCCTATATTATACTATTGTGTTATCATAAATACGAATGTGAGTCTGTAAGTTTGTTGCACTTTCAAATCTTAACTATGTACTCGTCCGATTATCAAAAAATTTTGCATAGACATTCTCAACTGTTCATAAAATGATATGGGTATCTCTATCTCTAATTTAGAAAAAAGTACTGTTCCCGAGTGATAGAGCGAATTAATTTTTATGCAAATTTTCTCTCGGATTATGATCAATAGTTACAAGATGCTGTCATTTGAGTAGGCTTGAATGCTTAAACCTCACAGTTGTTATACCTTTGCTCCCGTTGTTATATTCTTAACTGTAGGGTTATGCCTTCTGCTTACTCCGTATTTCGCAAAAGCAAAAAAAAGTACAAATTATTAAAATCCAGTTATAAAATGATAAACTTAGTTTATGTGGCATAAACAAACCTTAGATAAAGAGCGATAAATCTGGCGGCACTATGTGTCCAACATTTAATTTAAAATTTCATCTCGCGTTATCGATTTTTTTTACTTACAAAAAAAAAGAAACCTAAAATATAATACATTAATTGAAAAATTGAAAACTTTATTCTGCTATAAGTTAGTATTTTTATTTATTATAAAATTATGCAACAAAACTTTTTTCATTTTATACAGAATTAAAATAATGGGATAACTTTTATAATACCCAGGGGCGGTGCTAAAATTGGATCGGGCTATGGCTACTCAGACTGAGAGTCGTGTTTGAGATACATAATAAGAGCCACAGTATGTAAATGAAAATGAGATTAAAAAAATATATATTTAATATTTATTACCTGTGTGGCGATCCGTCTTCTCCTCGAAAAACTCTTTCAACTTCATTGGCATCGAAGACGAATAACATATCTGGCCGTCCGAGAAGACCAGCCATTTTAACACACTTCCCATATTTCTTACGAAGCGATACACACACTTTGTCTATATGTTCGACTGAATAACCCCCTGAAATACAATAGAATAGGAAATATTAATAAATATATACCCATAACGTACATGCGTTCTTTTGAGGCTCATGCACATCCAAATTACTGAACTAATTGGCATTGGACTATGATCATTCCATGCGTAATTTTTCGTAAATGCTTCTAGGCTATTTATTTTTTAGATTCCATTGTCCTTTCCCATTTATTTTGTGTTCATCAAAAGTTTACCTAATTCACATCGAAGCGAGCTGGTATCAGCTAGTTGTTATAGAAGCCTGTAACCATTTGTCATGGGCGTTTTAAACTGTAAGTAAATGTTATTCAGAACGTTTTAGATAATAATTTTGTCAAGCTAGGATAAAACTAATCTTCTTTATATGTAGCGTGGATGTTTTGAATGAAGCAATACGAGGAAGTACCTTTTTTTATATTATAGAGGGCAAACGAACAGGTGGGTCACCTCATGGTAAGTGAGCACCGCCGTCCATAGACACTAGCAACACCAGGGGAGTCGCAAGTGCGTTGCCGGCCTTTTAATATATGTGGGCCTCCGGCGCTCTCACTGACCGAACGAAACGCAACAGTGCAAGCACTGTTACTTCACGTCGGTTTTCTGTGAGAGGGTGGTACTACCCCGGGCGAGCCGACCCATTCATGCTGAAACCAGTAATAGCTTCAGCGTAGCTCTACCACCTACATTGACTGTTGTAGTTACAACAAACGTTCTTAGGATATTATACATATTTATTTCAATAAATTTTCATCTGCATTCACAGATTTTTGAAAAAATATGTGTAGTCACCAATTTGTATAACAGTCGGTCCTATTTCTTTTAAGAATCAATACATTTTATTGAAATTATTGAGACGTAAATATTGTAAATCCTATTTCACGACATACGCAGTTTAAATATTGCAGGTTACCTAATATTTAAATAAACGTATTCCCTCATTGCAATTTCAAAGGAAAGTCCTTATGTATTTAGAGTTTGTGAGGATAAGTGATAATATCTCATTTTGAAACAAAAAATATAACCTAAAATAAATTTTAAAATTAAAAATATTTATTTAATTTTTTTTTTAATATAAAGCTGAAGACCGCTCTAAAAATCACCATTTTCAACATACTCGATTATCATTACAAAAATATTATGTTTATGTTTGCAAAAGTATATCATAATTTTATTATTTCTATAGAATATTGATAATAATGGCTATGAAGATACTTCGCTAAAGTTTTAACAAATGGCAGTATTTCACAGTTGATAGTATTTTGAAAACAAAATCGTTCGATTAAACTACAACAGATGGCACTTTACATCTTTTATAGGAATTTGAAATAAATTATTTTTAATCTATAATTATTACTTTTGTAATTTTTTAATCTGTAATTATTTACTATAAACATTTACAAAGACAATATTTTTTCACATGACAACGTTAACAAGATGTTAATAATTATCACCTGGTGTCTAAGAGTCGCTTCATTCGCACTAAACAAACTCAATAATACAATACAGAGTTGAACATCTTTATTTACATTTAACTAAACAATATTTCAATTGTATCAAACCTTTATTCTTTTTTTTAGCGTGGGGAAATCCATCATGGACATACCACCCTCCCGGGGGGGAGAGTAGGTAGTGTGAGACTCTTACTCACTAAAACCCCACGGTGTACCGGCCGCCGCTTGGTTCCATCACGATTTTAATTTTTATCTTAGTTCTACATCGCAATGAAAGGCGTATCACGCGCTATTATTATTAGCGTCTACACTAACGATTAGTACAAAATACAAAAGTGAAAAAGGTTCGTTTACCACCTTGAATATATTTACGAAAACTTGATAATCAAAATCTTCAGTCCTAGCCAAACTGTTTTGACCCCTTTGACTATAGTTACGCAATAACACTTTAGGCATAAATACGTATTATATAATATGTATAACATCGAGACAACAATAAATGAATACTAATAATAGATTCACATAATAATATTTTAATATTGTTTTGTATTCAACCGTTGAGTATATTACGTGCAAACCCGAACTCTTACGACTATTATCAGAGCGACCAAAAAGACTTTACCATCAAAATCAAAAATACTTTATTCAGTTTAGGCCCTGAGAAGGCGCTCATGAACGTCAAAGTTACCACCGGTTCGGAAAAAAAACCCAGTCATCGAGAAGAACCGGCAAGAAACTCGATCTGGTTTATTTTTTTATTGAACATATTATAACTCATATTTTTAAACATAGTCATAAATAATTACATTCGGTTTTAGTGGATGCATAGAGAGGGCGTCATTTCCAGACGTCACCATCGTTCACATATTAATCCACCCTGTAATAGCCTTTAGACATTAAAACCTACTTGACATGGTGCTTGAAATTAGTATCTGGCAAATCGGTAACGTGTTTTGGAATTTTGTTATAAAACCTAACACTATTACCTAAAAAACCTATGTGTTTCTAATATAAAAATAACTGTCAATGTTAATTACTAAATGTCAATTAATAATTTTAGAAGAATTTCAACAAATGGACAAGCAGTAGTGTGTAAAAATGGGTGTCTATATATGAAGATCAATAAATACAAACACCATGTATAAAGTTGTTTTTCATAAAACACCATCTATCCATTCATCACTTTATAAGCCTTCATCACTTTATAAGTGTCGAAGTTTTGTCACTTCTTATTATATAAATAAAATGATAATGGACTGCCATTATGCACACATCACAAATAGGTACTACTGGATAGGTTAAGATCCATTTTATTTACTTTCACAACTTAGACACTCGGTCCTTATCTAAAAAAAAATGAAGAGCTCTTCTTTATTTAATATAAACTTAGAAGAAACTGTGATAGGACTAAAGAAAGAGTAAAGAAATTTTGTTAGCAAATTATATTTTTGCCTCTGTACATAAAATATATTGTTCATTGTTAAAACAATGCAGTCGAAAAATCACAAGTAGCTTGTTGATATGAAAAACTCTTCTACAAGTATAATCAATCCGGACGGAGCCGCGGGCGGTAGCTACTTCATTTGTATATGTATTTAAGTGCGTAATAAACATTACTATTTTATTGCCGTATGGTAATTTAGTTAGCAGTTGAACTATAATTATGGATACATTTTTATAATCTACTTTCATATTTCTACAATCTCGCTGTGTTTATGAGAATATATAATGATAATATAATAACGTTTATGAGATAATCCATTCCATTGTATCTAATTTTGAATTAGAGAGATGAAATAATAAAAAAAATCTCAATAAGAAGCGATATCAATGAATGTACACACATATTTTTAGTAATATTCTTAAAATCAGTACCTTATTTAATTTTCCTTCGAGCTATAGAAGACATGAATTTTAACTAATTCAATTGTAAAGATTTAGATTCAAACATATGATATACATACAGAGGTCAACTACATTCTCTTCAAAGTTATAGTTAGTACTGAAATACCTTGTAGGCAAATTACTATAAGTAAGTATAACTAGTAAGTAACCACAACTTTGTCCGCGTTGTTTATTATAATAATAAAAAAATTGATACCAAGAAGAAAACATAAAAAAATTAAAATCAAATTTATACTTTGCTTCAAAAATTTCTTTGTACACAATATTATTCGTTTACTCACACTTTCTTACGCGTACTCATGACACCGTTTGCCCCCACTTTACACATCGATAAACACATAATTTGTTAAAACTTTAATAACTGTATCTTAAATTAATCTATCGTCATATTTTTTTAGATAAGGCCCAAATGTCTAAGAAGTGAAACTAAACAAATTACATGGAATCTATCTGTTAGTTTTAGAAGTAGATAAACCTATCAAGGTTACAAACCTAGAATAATCATATTATTTAGACTTCAGTGGCAAGGAGCAGTAGGTTCCTATCGGCTTGTACAGATTTTCGACTAATCGACTTTCATGAGCGAAAAACGTAGCCTTCGGTGAAGGAAAACATCGTGAAAAGCCATAGCATTGTGGTAGGGTTTATTCTAAACCCGTCTGGCTAGCTACCACTGTCAAGTTGAAATCAATCACCAAGCACCTATCCTATAGGTGTTCCGGCAACTGCACTTAAGAGCCAGTCTCTTTAGGTTTAGCGTGTTTACCATCTGAGACCACATCGTCACTTAACATCAGATGAGATCGTGGTCAAACGCTATACAGTATTAGAAAGTCGAGTTTCGACTCATCGCGACTCTACTATCTACCAGTTTCCATTTTTTAAATTTAAAGCGGTAAGTATTTACGGCGAATTAAACAGTAAACGAAAGGAACCATCACACTCGGATCGATAACGTCGAATCGTGTTCATTCGGCTCGACTCGGCATCAAGTACATTTACTGTCTTACAAGGAGTTCATCGTTCCCATAATAACGTTTTTAATATTGCATATTATGAATACAATAAAATATATATTATATATAAGGAGTATAATAACTCAAATATATATAGTATGCAAAGCTTATTGTATATGTTCAGAGTAATATTTAAAGTGTATACAATGCAACATGCGTATTATTATCACTGAAAAATATTTCACTTCTATCGTGTGGTTATATGTACACGACCACTTTATTTTTCTCTTTCTCTTTAACGTGTATAATATGTTACTGGTATAAGGTAAATACTACATTTATATATGTAAAAGAATAACAGACTGCTTGACTAACTCAAAAACTATTAGGGCTACAGTCGAGAAAATTAGAATGCGGGCTCCATTTACACTGCAGATGAGCACTAAGGATTTTTAGAAATTCAACCCTTAAAGTGATGAAAAAAAGGATGAAAGTTTGTATGACAATTCGTCAATTAGCCTTTTATATTTATTGATATGAAAATAAAGAGTCGAAAATAATTACTGCACAGAAAATTTGTACAAAGCCACGGTAAATTGCTAGTAATATATAGTAACGTGAAGTATGCGTTGCATGTTACTCCGTGGTACGTCAACCGTGACTGTATTGTGTAACATGGGAAAACGTTGCCAAAGGAAACTGCTTTTCCAACCTAACAGGTTAAATTACTTTTACTAAACCCCTCACATATGTGATTACCTTGTATAATACAGAGACAGGTTCCTACTTACCTTGTTTATACATAAATAAAATGATAGTGGTCTGCAGTTGTGCCCACATCACGTAAAAACTTCCGGGTAACTTCGATCGTTTTTTTTAGTTTTATTTCTTAGAGACTTTGTCCTTAACTAAAAAGGAATTATCACGCTATGTTTGTTTATAATAATATTATTAAAGTTTTATAACACTATGATTTTTATCAATATTATGCGTTCAGCAATATACATATATCCTTGGCGTGGAGAATTGGGGTAAGCGGTGTCGTATGAATGCGCAGGAACGGGAAAATATATAGATAAAATTCTTTACAAAGAAATTTGGAAGAAAAGTAGTTTTTGCTTTGATTTCTTTTTGTCTATAGTCTTCTGTACATAAAATATATTATTAAAATAATTAAAGAATCCAGACAAAGTCACGGGTATCAACTAATCTATCTATAGAACTATTTGACTACACAATAACAGGAAAGTTCAGGTTCAATTAATACGTTGAAACCATATCAAAGTCAATTTTTGATGCATTCCTTATTTCAACGTTTTACACTAATTAACTAGTTAATGCACCCGACTTCGTCGTCGTGGAATTGGTATTGGTATTTTATAGAAACTACGTCTTTAATCTTGTCCAACTTTAGACTTTTATTATTTATTGCAATTTTATTCAATATCAAAAATGCTTTTTCCAATTTAGGCCCTAAGAAGGCGCTTAAGGACATCAACATTACCACCAGTTTGGAAAAACCAAATCATCGGGCAGAACCGACAAGAAACTCGACCGGGTTTGTCTCTTTAACATACAATTATATATTTAAAATACATACTATGATCGCTTTTAGTGGATGCACAGAAAGGAGACTATTCCAGACATCACAATCGTTCACGTATTGATCCATTCTATAATAAGTCTTTTGATATCAAAACCCGCTTGACATGGCGCTTAAACTTACATTCCGATAAATCGGTAATATGCTTTGGGACTTTGTTATAAAACCTAACACTATTACCTAAAAAAATAGTATTATTACCCTATACACATTTTAAGTTGTTGCTGTCAATATTTATTATTACTTCTTAGCATGAAATAACATAATCAGAAAAGTCCTCCATAGGTCAGTAGACGTACAGTCGAAATTAGCACCCGTTTCGTATATTAACCCTGAAAAATAAAATATTCTTCAACGTTATTTATACGTAAAGATTTACGTAGAATTGAAAAAAAATCTATGACTTTCATCACACATAAAAATATGAGCAACGGGGCCATTAACAAAGATAATGACGCGTGTAGAATCAAAATTACAACCTTGTCCCGTATTTTTTTTAGATTTTCGTAACTCGACGCGACGATGGCAAGCGGTTAGTTATTCCGACGTTATCGCGACGTGCAACGCACGCGCCAAACAATGGACGATGCAATACATTATATTGTTCGACGTGTCGTTCATTACCTTTGGTTGTGCTAAAATCAATCACTTTTATATCTCGTCACTGTCAAAATCCTATTTATATTATAACTGACAAATCTTCACGCAAAAAGTAGTAAAAGGATTTTGATGAAATTTTATATTAAAGTAACTTATATATCAGAGTAACACATAGATTTATAAAGATATTACTCGAAGATTCTTCCGCGTTGATTTATATTTGATTTGTACCTCGGGAATACTATCTTTTTGTGGATAAAATATACCCTATGTCCTTTTCTATACTCCTGTTAACGTATACACAATATTTCACAGTGGTCGATTGAATACTTACAGTGTGAAATCGTAACAAACAAACATAGAAACAAGCAAACTGACATTCCCATTTATAATATTAGTTATTAACTAGTTAGGATTATTTAAATTGACTACCATATATCAGTAGGTATTAAAATAAGTTTGATAAAAGTCTACAATTTGAGTGTTATATTTCCTTGCGCTGTGTAAGCCCTTACACTTATACAAACTGCGTATACTGTCATCATTTATAAGAATACAAATGCAGAGGAAGTCGAACGGTTGTTAGTAGCCAGTATAGATTTTAAATAGAAGTTGAGAATACCACATAGCTTATACATTACCATAAGATTTCACTAAAATTCATTTAATAGTTCAGGCATGAAACAATTCGTCCATCCCCACAAACGTTCTTTACAAGGCCACACTTAAAACATAATGGTATAAGGACTAATATATTTTTTTACTTCACAGGCATCTTCAACGAAGGCACGAAAAGTCTTTAAGATATTTTAGTTGACATTTCAAGTTTCAACAAAAACAAAATAGCATTGAATATATTACTTTTAAACTCTTAATATTATTTTTATATCAAGGTGTTTCCATTCACTTATATAAAAGTCTTGAAATAACCTTTACTGGTAGTCAAAACTGAATAGCCGATGGAGGTTGAAATTTTATCATCTATATCACTGGTCGTCATATTACTCTGTCCAAGGGCAAAACTGAACCATGTGAGGTATAGGTATAGCTGTGAGCCGCAGATTTATAGATTGGGTGGGTGACACGATCGAACAATTAACATATCTTTTTACGAGCTGTCAAAATACGGTCACCCTCTAGACTCTCACAAAAAATACTGTATAATTCTATTATTCGTAGTCACTTGGATTACGGTATATTCCTTTTAGACCCGTGTAATAAATCAGCCTTAGACAAATTAAATAAAATTCAACATAATAGCCTTAGAATTATCATAGGGCAATGAAATCTTCCCCGACAAATGCTCTCCAAGTAGAATGTGCTGACCCCCCATTATACTTACGCAGACAATATAACTCTGACCAGTTTCTTTTTAAGATTTATCAGAATCCAAATCATACTCTAATTCGTCGTTTACAAAGTCTTTTACAGACATTTGAATCCAGAGGTTACCAATTTGTGAAATCGCTTCCTTGTATACTTCAATTTTTCATTAAAATGAACAGAACCGTATACCCCATTTTTAAATCATCCATCGATCCTTTATACTGCACTAACTATTTTGCTCTCACCTTCAGGCCGACTATCATATTAGACTTTGGTGTCGATAGAGACACTATTCAAGCTAACAGTATTTTCAACAGCATATTAACTAGGGACTGGCAAAGCTGGATCCCTTTTTATACTGATGCATCTAAGCTGTCTAATTTTGGTAACGTGAGCGCTGCAGTTTGAATACCTAGATATAGGATTATCCTTAACTTTAAATAGTCCCTCTCTAACATCTGTTTTTACTGAGGAAGCTACTGCTAATTTTCGAGTATGTGTTATTCATTAAGTCACACAAATTAGAAAAAGCAATTATCTTCACTGACAGTAAAAATTGTTTACAGTCTATACTTTCCAATCCCTTCCGCTCCAAATACAAACATCCGATGATTTTGAATATTAGAGAGGTACTATACAATTGTCATATTTTAGGTATCAAATCAGCGCTACCTTGGATTCCAGGGCATTGTGGCATCTCAGGGAAACGAATCAGCAGATTCCTGCGCAAGAAATGCTGCCCAGTCCGGATCCATGAACCATTATAGTTTATATACCGAGGATCTGTGTTCTCTAGCCAAAACTAGATTGTTAGAATCATGGCAAAAGGATTGGAATCTCTCCAAAAAATATCAAGGCAGAAATAATGGTACTTTACAAATCGATATTCCTCAAATGCCATGGTTTTTTAAATTTCATATCTTAGTAACGCTTGTAACTTCCAGTAATCTGTCGTCTTTGTCTAAGTCGTTCTTGTACACCAAGTACATTTATCTAAATTAAGGATTATGAATCATTCTCTCTGTGAATTGCGGCCTAGAGGACGGTTCTCCCAATCATATATTCTTCAATTGTTCGAGAAACAGATTCTCCCTGTATGATATTCTCCCTGCCTATATTCCCCGTCCTACTAACCTTATGTGTCTCTTAGCTTTAGTGAATAATAATCTAAAGGGTTGGCATGCCTTTTCCTTATTCATTAAAATTAACAAAATCAAACTTTAATCTGATTATCTATGTCTCAATCGTTATACATCTAATTATGGCTGTATTTTTTTTTTAACAATAACTCGGTCTGAGTGTAAATTACACTAAATAATTATTTTCTTTTCACAAATTACATTTTTTAATTGCTCTCCTTCGTTTATGACACTATCTGCCACAGAAAGCGCTCACTCTGTATCTACATAACATTGGCGGAATTGTCTATTACCTACACACAGCGCCACAAATTAAAGAAGAAGACTTTGTACGGTAATAACAACCTGTGAAATCATTTATTATATGTCAGTTCAATTGACTAATTTCAAAGCAACTAAAAATGTAATCTACAGTTAGTATTAGGGCATGTATTTTAGAGAATTTGTGTAGTTGAGTTATTGGTTAAAAAAGACAATTACCTACTAACTATATTACTGGACATGATATGAGCAACGCAGGAAGCATTGTGGAAGTGAGAGTGAATACATAATGTATATTAAAAAAGTATCTTAATCGTTTTGTATTTTTACATACACAGTCATGTGCCCAATCACTCGCTGTACTTTGTATTCCCCTTCCGTGTATTTCTATTAGTTAAGTACATATGTAAATTTAATTTGATAGTAATTGTTTACTAAAATTGTTCGCTTTGTCGCCGGTCGCGCATATACCAGCAATGGGCCGTAATTTGACGACCACGGCATCTATATCTATTCCGGAATTAGCATCGGAAATTAGCATTATTATCAAAATGCATTGTTGTAATTTATGCATTTATTATTTGGTGACAATTTTAATTTATTTACTCTTTAATTTTTATAATGCAATTTTTTTATAACAATCAAATCATAATTCCTTTATACTGTATTTTCCTTTACATTTTTATAAAAGCCCTTTCAAATAAATATATACATGACCAGGATTTGTAATAGATTTCCATGTTCATTACAAAGTATAGTTTAAAATACTTATACTCATACACGACTATTTGCTAACGTTTAGTCATCAAAAACATGATATTTAATTGACCTTCACATTAATGAAACATTAACTAATAACCAGTATACTTTGGTTAATTAAAATTCGGTGTTACAATTTAGAACTTATTTATATTCATAAAAACATTTCGAAATCGCTCAGGTGATGAATTTAACGCAGATTTTTACTCGAAAGTTTTTTTTCTGTATGGTTGTGTAATCCAATTTAAAATTTAAATCAGTAACGGAAGAGCGAGAGCGCGCTCAACGGCTGTTCTGGAGACGTGAATAGTAAAAACCGTGACTACGGAGCAATTTTTAAACATAGTACAGGCATATTATTTGCAATTTTCACATCAAGCATTAAAAGGTTATAATCAATAAACCAATAAACGTGGCATTTCGAATTAAACTATGGTTGTAGTCGAAATAAAAAAACAAAAGTTCAAGTTCAATAGATTTACACCCTACTAAGGGTGCTAATTAGCTCTCTTTATTTCAAAAAGCCGAACGCAACGTTAGCTATGGTGCGCATTGTTCTGATGTTTGCATGCTAGGATAAGTTAATCTTAGACAATACTAAAAACGATAAACACTCTTAATTCGTTTTTAAATGATGCGCGCACAGCGGTAAATCTTTGTCATTTTATTTATATGGAAGAGTATTTTATTTAATTGATATCATATTTAGAAATATACTTATTACTCATTTTTATTACAGTAACTAAAGTAATACCGAGGATTGAATTACTAAAAACAAAAGAAGGTCAGAAATTAAACACGATTATTTTGTTTTATATAATAAATTATAGAGTAAATTATGTCGTTACAAAATTTGCACACCCTGAATCGCAAAGGATTTAATCAAAAGTATTATTTACTACCTGATACTCGCCCCCACTTTGTTATGTATTAAAAAAATGACAAATGATCAATCGTATCCAAAAAATAGCCTAGAACCATCTACAAAAAAATCCGCACCGAATGGTCGTAGTCCCGTGCCGATACGTTTAATAGTTTTGACGTGATTTAGCCTCAAAGAAACTGTATTTTCATTATACATATATCCAGATCCATTCCCAATTGTCACCATAACTGGTTGGACTCTAGTTTACATGTTTAGAAACTGGTTGAGGAGAGATCGAATCAGGTTTGGACAGCGGGCCCAGTTTATGAGGTATAAAAAGATCTGTACATTAAATTATAAATTGATACAGAAATAGCTGCAAAAGCTTATTTGGGAGTTTGTTCAGACTAGAAATTAAAGCCACGAAAATAAGCGCTGTTAAATGTAAATGCTAAAATCAATATTTAGTTCCTTTGTCAAAATTAAACATACGACTTTCCGTAATATCTTAATATTCAAAATTATATACCAAAAAGATTCGGCATCAATGGCTGTCCTTTACACATCACGCGATATTGAAGTGTGCAAAATTGAACACGGGAAAGCGCGTACGTAAATTCACAAGTGATTGTTATTGATTCTCTATACACGCGCACTCTTTTCCGCGCGAAAGTGTTTTCACACGGGAAAAACCGTGTCGTATAAAGGTAGCTATTAAGATTGTACAGTTAATTATAGCAAAATATTTTATGCACATAATAAAAGAAGTTAATGTAAGAAGATTACGTATAGTAGATATACAAATGTTAAAATAGATTTGTATTGTATCTGCAGTGGCTATATTTTTAAAAATGGGTATATCAGAGGAAGTATGAGGACAGTACTAGGAATAAAGACATTGATAGGAGCACACCTTGAGAAGGAGTAAAAGACCATATACGTAGAGAAATGTTAAGTATGAAGGTGGATGGATGTAAGAGTAGAGGAACACCAGAGAAGGTATGATTGAATTGTATAAAAAACGAAGCGTGTATAACAGATGGGAATACTGTCTTGCGACCTGACACAGGGGAGTAGAAGAAAAAAACACGTTATGCCGACCTTGCTCAGATGAGATACGAGAATGAAATTGATAGTAAAATTGGCATTCAAATTACCTAAAAGAAGATGATAGTTCACGTTGAATGTACTATAATATTTGACGATCAAATCTGAATTATTATAATACTGCTTTAAAGAGTTCACAAATGCAGTAATTCCACGGACAGTAAACTGATAACTTATGCTATTAACACAATAAAACTTACCGATGTAAGGCGTGAACCGCCATGTGTTTCCGAGGAGCGGCAATGGTTTTGGCCCGGGGACCTCATCCCATGACTTTACTGGCGAGACAGTCTCGAAGACTGTAGATTCTATCGCAGCGTGAGTTGATCTTGCACGCTGACCATGTACCGGGCATGAGCGATTTGGCACCTTAGTACCTGCTGCAAGTATGTTTGAAAAACATTATGTATTTTTCAGTGAAACTTCTAAGGGTGCGGTGAAAGTAAATTTCAAGGTAAAAAGGTAAAAAAGACGGAAAATAAGCTCTTGACTAATGAAAAAAAAGAGAAGGAACTCTACGATAAACGGAGAGAGATAGATGAACACGATAGTATCAAACAAGTGTACGCACGCACGAAATCAAACTACAAAGTCAAGTAAAATATTAGAGAAAGGAAGGTGTGTTATTGATTAATTCATAATTTTTTAGGCGTATATCAATTAATTATAGAGAGTAATATTTTTGTTATCTATTCCGATATTATATCATAATTGCTGACCAAGAGTAGATATGGTGCCGTGGTTCCCAGTCCAACGGTGCGGTAGGTGCACAAGGCATCGAGTCAGCAATTTCAGTGGAAACGTTCGGCAGACCGATTCCTCCGTTCCCACATTGTTTTTGTACAAATTATTAGACCAGATGGTCATTCGACAGTGTTAGCCTGGTATCGACAGCATGGCACATATTATTAGTTTTAGACTGTTTTGTAACTTAAAATATATAAGGTCAAAGTAATTTGAATTTTATCATCCCACGGTGGTCAGAACCATTGTAACTAGCGCAAGAGATTGTCTGAACGTGCTAATCTCGGTAACTACCAGATGTATTTTTAATGATAACTTTGTACTTTATAGTATACTAGGCCTAGCGGAAATTGTCGCGCCGTTATAATAAAAGGAGTCCTAGAATTAGATCGCAGCGCCATCTACCAAGTTAAAAAGAAAGACGAGGTTGAAATGAATATAAATCATTCTTGAATCCACCTGAATACACTTAAGCTTTTTTATCAAAATCTGCCCAACCGTTTAGGAGTAGTTCAGTCGCACACACGTTATGATCGAAGCAACTACAATACAAAGAATGAATCAGATATTAGGTTAAATTAAAACGAAGTAATAAAGCGAATGATCCCTGTGTCAGAGTGTTGGGAGCCGAGAGCGAGTTGGCCGCCCGACGAGATCTTAGTGGGATACCGTAGTACAGGGCCTTGACGGGCATTCACTCGTCGGCTCTTTACGCACAGTCCCTTTTGTACGAAATTAGTTTAATCTAACCCTAGTGCGTTGTTAATAATTAAAAATAAAAAAATCAACACGAATGAAACCTCGTACCTCTTTTTATATTTTTTTTTATAAAATTCCAAACGTGGGTAATTCTAATCGCGGTTTGCTGTAGTCGTACATCACAAATGAAGAATTTTTAGGCGGTGATTAATAACCTATCAAATTACTAACAAACCATCATTAAAACTTGTAAAGGAAGAACCGGTTCCTCCTATCGATTCGATTCACCTTAAATAGTTGTTCGAAACGTGTATCTATTTTCTCCAACGACTCAACAGTGTGATAAATGGTAAAAGACACGTGTTTAAAAGTTACATAAAAAGATATAATGGTTATTACTTTTATGTTACAGAACTTAATATTAGTCACTACATTTCAAAATACACCAACTCCAGTTTTAATCGTTCATAAGACCTTTCGTATTTTTGAAGTGGAGCTTCTTATGGGACAGCATTAAAATTCTGATCGGCACCTTTATGTGTGACGAAAAGTAAACACTGTGTCAGGTAGGATGTTGAAAAGCCCAACCCCGGTTCTTGTCCGATCACGGAAGTTAAGTAACCTCGAGTACGGTCACTACTTGGATGGGTGACCGCCTGGGAATACCGCGTGACGTTAGATTTTGTTGTATTTTTTTTCATTAATATGTTTCCATGTAATGCGAACGTTTCACTTCTGTCGTGTGTCTTTACAACACACACTGTTTGTATTTAATTTTCCGATTTTATACATCGCGAATGAAGACCATATTCTGCCGCTTATAATCTTTTAATTCTTTTTAATAATTCATATTTTACTAGTACACAAATTGATGATATTAAAAAAAAACTTGTAAACGTATGAATGGCTAAAATGGGACTTGATTCATTTTTAGATGTAATGACTCATCTATAAAATAGCTTTTCGTTATAAGTAACTAGCATTAGTCCGTGACTTCGTCCGTAAAAAAATGCAATATAAAACTAAGTATAAATAATATAAAGAATATGACAATAAATAAGAACGACGAAATAAGCTAGCAGAGGAAACTATTAAAAACAAGTGAATGGAACTGAGGTAAAATACCAGAATATAAGTTAACAATCAGGAAGTGTTGCCAAACTGCAACACAATACCAACAGGATTGCGTTCACATTCCAAGAAATAACAATAAAATATACTCTATATAATACCTAGAGGCGAGACACTAGACTGAATAGCATTGAAATCTTCCCCGCCAAAAAATATTTAGATGAAATACAATTTATTGTGACTGGTCACACAGCTTTGGGCGTTTATTATATTTGTAGTCTGTGTACCGATTATACCGATGAACTACTGGATAGATTTCGAAATTTCGTTTTGCTTCGTAAACACTTCACCCTTATCTAAGAAAAATATCAAGATATCTTCATTCCACACAAAGTTATTGTAATTTTAAGGAACTACGATGTTTATAAACACTCCATGTTTATTGTATTTTCTTGCCGTAGAGAAGTGGAGCAAATGGACGGTTGCGCATGCGTAAGATAACGCAGAAAAAGCCACTGGTATCTGCTAGTACATATAAATAAAACAACAATATTTTACGCAAAAAATAGATTTTGATCAAATTGTTTTTGTTTGACTTTTTAGATTCTTGGTCCTTCAGTTAATATAGAATTATTAAAGTTTAAATGCAATGGGATTTTTATAAGCACTATGCGTTCAGCTATATGTGTTTTCTTACTGTGGAAAAGTGAAGTAAGCAATGTAGTGCGCATACGCAGAAGAGAGAAAGTAAGCAGATAACATTGTTTACAAATAAATTGTATACGGAAAATATATTATTGCTTTCAAGATAACAAAGAATCTAAACGACGCCGCGAGTAGTATCAGCTACTTATTAAAAAATATTAAATATTTGTAGTTTATCTGGGCTAGACTCTGAAACGGCTGAACCGATTTTGCTAATAATTTTATAGACAGATAAACCATTTTTTCAAAGTATTATCTTGGTTACATATCATTACCCTTTTTCATAGGGCCTAAACAGTAATGAAAAAATGTAAAGAAAGTTAACTTAGCATCACTGAAAAAATTTGTAATGACAAAATTACAGTTATAAAAAAACTAGCTTTTGCCCGTGGCTCGCTCACGTTAACATAGATTTCATAAAAAGTCAAAATCTTAAATACTTGACTCAATTTAGACCTTCAAAAAGCGTACATCAACGTCAAAACTACCATCGGTTCGGACAAACAACCCAGTCATCGAAAAGAACCTGTGAGAAATTCTATCTGGTTTATCTTATTAACGTACAAATTTTTCTTATACGTTAAAGCTACCATCGCCTTTAGCGGATCTACCGAGGGCTGTTAAATTTGACGTCACCATCGTTCACATTTTAAGCCACCGTATAATAGCCTCTTGCCACCAAAACCCATTATTACAAAAAGTAATGCTCCACAAGATACTCTAGAAGTAAATTGTGCCAAAAATTAACTATTGTACTCACCCACATCAAATCCACCGTCAGAAGCTTGTTTACATCTCGACGTAGTCGCGAATCGTCTAGTGGAATAATATTGAATCGGCCATTTCACTAAGCTGTTTCTATATCCCATATTTTTCATGGGATATTAGAACTGAAAAAAAAACTACATAATTAAATTATTTACATATTATACTAGCTTCGCTCACGGTTCTACTCGCATGAGGTACAAATAAATATTTCTTACACCATATTTATTACCCACATAATGGCACCAAATTATACGTCGTAAAGAAATAAAAGAACTAATATATTTACTTATCAGTTGTTACCCGCAACCTCAACCGAGTGGAATTTAGCAAAAAAAAATTATTCAGTGTAAACGTACGTATGAAGTGCGCGCGGTACTAATCATAGGCTTCTTTAGTTTGTTATATTTGCGTGGAACTCTATTTTTTATCCCTAATTACTCCCTATAACATCAACTATATTCCAGTGGAAGTCCTGTCAAAACCGGTACAACCGTTTCGGAGATATGTCCTGCAGAAATAAACTGACAAAATTCTAAAAATTGGTTTATTCTTATAATTACAATAAATACCATTAATGTACATTTAGTTATGATTTTTATATGCCTAAGGGCAACAAACAGGCAGACGGCCCATCTAATGTTTAATGACTACCGTCGCCCATGGACAACTGCAATACTAAGGGCATCACTGCTGTTTTGCCGACCCTGAAGAGCGTGCTTCAATCCCTTTTCCAAGAATCCATGTCATGACCGTGGGGAAGCACCATGCACCTTATAAGTGTTTATGAGTGTTCATAGGTCTTCCTCTATTCTTACATCCGTCCATCTTATACTCAAAGTTTTCTATTATATATCTTTCATCTCTCCTCGTAACATGCCCGTACCACATTAACGTATTATTCCTCGACTTCTCTGTCAATGGTGTTATTTTCAAACTTCCTCAGATATACTCATTATTAATGTTATTCGTTCTGATTATACCACACATCAATCATAACATTCGCATCTCTGTCACATGTACTCTTTACTCAGATCCATATAACACGACTGATATAAAAGTTTTATACACCTTACCATCGAGTTTCTACGGCAAATGACAGAATGAAAAACATAGGAATGACAAGTCATTTATATAAATGCAAGTTAATTCAAACATAAGTAATACCTTATTATTTTCATTACTTATGAGTTTACTAAATACAAAATATTATAGTAAAATTAGTAGTAGGTACTAATTATTATTAATAATTAGGATTAGCTCCAAACTGAAATATTTTTAAACACAAACATAATTAGAATTAATTACCTCGTTAAATTTTTTTTTCAACTAACTTTCTCGCTCGTTTTAAATAATTTAGTCACTAACACTCACACGTGAAACTCTTTACTGTTTCTACATTTATTTATGTACACCCTTAGAGCACGCGGTGAAACGACTGCGCGGCTTCCTTGGAAATGACTTAGGTGCTTGCTTTCTGTGATACCGTTCGCATTATACAACGTGATTTTTTAAAATGAAAACAACAAATATATGTACATTGTTAGTTTACGGTAGCAGCATATCATCGCCATCATCAAGCTTATAAGAGACCCACTATAGGGCCATAGATCTCTTCTCGAAAGAAGGTATGGATATAATCACCACAGCAGCTCACAACATATTGGCGATTTCAAACTCCGAGAAATGCGCAGTCTTATATTTTCCTACATATAGTGGTACCGTGTGATTACTACAAGAACACTTCTCAAGTTCAGGTTTCCTCACGATGGTTTCCCTAACCGTCAGCCGATAGTGTTACCAATTTAAATGAGTAAGTATACGCGAATTCCAACAAAATTCGTTGATACATGCCTGGGGTTCAAACCTACGGACATCGGATTGATATTCCACCGCTCAAACCACTCGACCACCACGATTCTAGACTATAAAAGCCTATAGTTACATATAACTAACCTTAAATCGACCATATCCTAGATAACTCATCATGTGCCGTTACTTCTAAGGATTGAATTTAAATACCAGGTATGCTAGTATGTGTTGCCAAATACGCTCTTAACACCTCGTAGAGATACGAGGAGATATTTTTAATTTGAAATGAAACTTGCACGCGTTTGTGTAACATACCATGAAGTTAATTAATAAACAGTTTGTTTTAAAATTAATTTATAAAAACAATTTATTTGAAATATACATAATATTGTATATAATTCGAATATGTTATTTATTTAAACTTTTATAAGTAGTATTTAATGTAGTCGTTCGAAGTTTTAACTTGGTTTAAAATAGTGAAAATTTATAAAAAAATAAGATTTTTTTATTCTATTTACGTTAAAAAACTATGACTTCATGTGTGAATTCATAAATATATCCATTATTTTTTATTAGGCAATGTACATAACCTTAAAGAACATAGACAATTTGAAAGAAATATCTTATAAAAATTCTATCCATGAATATGCGTCCATTGCGTGCATCCAATAATCCAACTTAGCTCATTTCAATTGCTTGTTTATTACATTAATTGGACGTATACCTTTCGACATAAGTATTCTATAACAATGGAAACGTGCTTTAATACGCAACGACGCGATGCGACGCAACGCCATGCGGTTTTCACGTCGGAACGGCTCATTTACAGATGAATGAGATCGAAAGTTCCCACTGTTTCGGCTCGCATCTAATGAACTACGACAAATCAACAAAGAACTCCCGGATACGTACCACTTCGTACTAACAAGAGATCGTTAAAAGTTTGTCAATCATCGAAAGAAAGTCACCAAGGCGAGTATTGTTGATAAAATCTATACAGAATTAGGTTACAAAAAAGCTAAGAACTTTTTCTTACATTGTGCCGCCGTTTTAAATGATTAAAAATAATAATGAAAGTTAACTTGTAGGCCTGTATTTTGACTATAAAAGTGAATTGTAACGGCTTTAATGTTCGCGAAACATTTAAAGCGATATACCCCTTTACAATCATATCTCAGAGTCCGTCTGATGTCGAACTTACAACAGTCCAGTATATATAATACATACATATATAAATGAAGTATTATTACGTAGCAAACATTTACAAAATAAAATTTACTATAAAAACATACGAAACTATCGAACTGTGAATTTGTTGAAGTTTGATATCAACAATACGTCGTGGGCTGGAGTGATTATTACATCAATACCTTCCTTCGAGTAGAAAAAATCCTATGGCCTTGCAGTGTGTCTTGCAGGCTGAAATGATACGAACACGAAAAAGTGATTAATGTGTCTACTTGAGTTAAGCACAGTGTAATATAAAAAAAACGTTTAACACCGAGAGATATACATACAATCTACCGGGAAACACCACTATTATGTCACCCAGCAAGCCTTTAGCCTACTGGACTTGTAATGGCTAATCCCGAAACGCGGCAACCTAAGAAAGCGTCACTGTGTCTTGTTTATCCCCCTTTGCATAGTAGTAGTTATATACAGTTGAAAACAACTTGCGTGTACAATCATTGGCATACTACATATTTCTTTTAATTTTATATACCACTAGTTTTTACTTACAGCTTTACTCGCGTTAACATGGATTTTGAAAATAAAATACAGCACAGGTCATTTTCCGATCCTGTTTTTTTGTTGTTTTCCATAATAAACAAAAATTTAAATCCTTTGTCTTTACAATAGTATAAAGAAGATATACCCATGCTTCTGTCCTCCTTTTTTATTATTTTTTACTATAATTATTTATTATAACAAACAGCTGAGATACAAAAAAATTATTGTGTACACACACCAATTTTCTTGGCGATCGTTTGAACGGTATGGAAATTATATACTGCAGTGCCACCTGGTGGTATTATATAATAATATAGATACAATCGGAATAAAAACACTTGATGTGCTAATATTCATGCTATGTCATGTCAATGTTGATGTCAACGAAGACAAGAAACTGAACTTTGGTAATTTGTCACGAAATTCTAATCCCCATTTCTTATTTTAGGAAATTGATGCGCGCGTACGCCTTACCGGTGTGAGTTACGTGAATGGCCGCAAAGCAATAATTACATATGTTTCGTAACTCTATCAAAGAAATAACAGTAATTGTTGTGGTGTTGTAAAACTCGAATCGGCTATTAACCGCACGCGATAGTTAGCTCTGCGTATAGGATATCCTCTCACTTCGTAATTATTCACACACACATATATGACTGTATACGATACACACATTAGTTCAAACATCGATATTATCATCATCTACATGTTATAAAAGGCAATACATGTCTGTCCGTCAATTTATTATAAATCGAAACGCACTGAACCGATTTACATGATTCTTATATTTAAGTGAAAACATTTTTAGCCCCGTTGTGATTTGAATACTTTGCGTAAACAGCATAAATATCGAATTCAGTACATTGACTAAATAATAGATTCAACAAATATAAATAAGAATTATTTTATTTATTGTAAGAATAAGTAATTATCTTTTTGTGTGTGCGTATATACTTCACCATTTCGATGGATGTTCTAATTTAACTTGTTTAAACATTGAAGTTTTAAACATTTCGAAGCCTACAAATATTATCATTCAGAACCATTTTGAGAAATGAAATGGCGGAAGTAAAACTTCAGAATGCCATTTTGGTCGAAAATCTATGTAATATAGGACGATCGTTATATGTATTTAAAGGTTCATCATAGACAAAAACTTGAAGTATATCTAAGTTTTACGAATTCTCTCATATGTAATCTGTCTAGAATAGTTCGCAATGATTGTTCAATTCTTATTTATTGCATCATTTTATTTCGTATAATTAATAAATAATAATATAATATAATAATAATAAAATTAAAATTAGCATTTCACATTTGCTGTGCTAAGTAGAAATAGCAATAATTCTTATTTCTATTTCATTCTCTCGAACGCTTAATCCTACAATGGTATATGTTTGTCCCTTATAAATGTCGCTTTTTCGTTTCAATGAGTTTCAAATCACAACGGGACTAAAGAAACTTTTACTTCGAAAAATAGTACATATAAATATTGAAACTTGTGGACGTCTGATATACCTAATATTTTAACCACTAGTGGCTATACTATGACTGAAAAAGCGTGATCACTATTATAATTAATGTTTTCTAAACCGGTCAATAGATTAAGGCGAGGTTAATACGCATTTTTATTTAGAGATATTACGTGTACGACATTTTTGTCGATACAATTAAATGTAATCGAAATGCTAGTTCAGTTTTAATTTCAAAAAATGTACAATAACTACATTTACATGACTCATTTGAGATTATATCCTTCGTCATGTAATTGCGTGGCGCAAAACTTAGCTTTATCTGGAAATCTAAAATGAAATCTTAATAATGTTTAAAGATGGTTTCCTCTATTGTTTGACTGCAAACCAACGGAATTTTATGTGATAATATGACCGGAAACACCAACATAATATAACTATAAATTAATTGGCTGTCCTTGTTGCCAGAACACCCTTATAGCTGTTTGCCCTCAACTATTAGCATAAAAGTGGTACCTGGCCAGGCGGTCGGTAAAAAAATACTATGTGTAATGTGTAATGACATATTGCCTTTCCCTTCACTGTAAGTTTTGCCTCATTCGCAAATATTCGAAACTGCAATGGTTTAATTTAGCATGTCGTGCTTTGCTGTTATTTGCACAATATTTGTAGAAGATGTAATATGATACGGTGGTAGAGCTTTTCTGAATCCCGCTTAGCTAGCTACCACCGTACCACCGTCAAGTTGAAAATGTATAGCCAAACACTAGGTACATCCGTCAGTTACAATCGGGAAAGAGTCATTTTAAGCTTAGTATGTTCCTACAGATTGTATGGAATTAAGAAGCCTACATCGTCACTTTACATTATCGTTAAGGTTATAAATGAACAAGAAACCGAGATTATTTTAGGCACGAGTACTTTAGCATAAGACCAAACCACAAAACGAAGCCGAATTAAAAATTTGTAGAATTGCTTGACATCTTTTATAACTACTTTTTAGTCTATACGGAGTTGATATATTTGTTTCTTTATAATATACTCATGTTACTTAAAAAAACGTTGGTATGTACTTATGACCACACTACCGAAATAAACAGTTCTGATTTTCTTAAAATATTACAGTAATCATGTATGTATAAAACATACACAATATTTTTTTATTATTACAATACATGATAAAGAAAAACAAAATCAATGGAAAGGCGCACCTCTTGTCAGACATTAAACGTGGTTTAAAAAAAGACTGAAGCCAAGTATACAAGATTCAGTGCATCGCCAGGACGAGCGCGCTCGTGAAGTGGAGCCCACAATATCCGGTTCAGCGTTATCGATCCGATCATGAAAGTTCACTGTTCAGAAAGAACGTAGCCAAAGAAGTTTTCACTAAATTATAAATTTAAAGATATTTCTACCCCCATAGTAATAAATACTAACGTGTCGTCATAAAGGCATAATATTTAATGAAGATTAATAAAACATTTTTATTTCTAAAACAAAAGCAACATATAATATGTTTCTAAAATAATTAAAGTCTAATTAATTCTTACCTTTTTCCTGAAATTACTAGTTTTATATATTTTTTTAATTTATCGATACAATTACATATATAAGTGTAAAAGGTGGCACATCCTTAATCGTGACCATCAATTGATTATATTACATTTGCATTCTGAATGACAGATAATATTTTTAATATGGTAATGAAGTTATTTAGAAATTTCGCAATAATTTCATAAGCGTCTTACAAAATCTACTTAATACAATTATTTAAAATGGTGAAACTAGAAGCGTGAGATTTGCATACAAATATGTTATATAACCCTCATGGGTATAAAGAAAATAATTTTGAAAAAATATTACATATATAACTAGTACTTAACACAACTAGATTTTTTTTTTTTATTGGAATCAGAAAAACAACTTATACAATTTTAAAAATGACCGTTATCAGCTGCATTAGTGAAACTGTGTCGCAGCCAATAGCGCCCACCTCCAGAGCAACAATTGCGTTCCTCAAAAAATAATAATAAGGATAAATAAAAAAGTAAATATTTTTGAAAATTTGTGTGAAGTGAGGAAAGGGTTAAATGTTAGTAGTGTTAGATGTGTTGTGTGTGCGTGAATGTGAGTGTGCTCGTGTGTGTGCTGTTTGTTTTTAATATTCAATTGTGACAGGACAATAGAGGGAAAATATTTATTAGACACGATGAAAATCAATGAATACTATCCAGATGAAATATCTTCTAGGTTTTGACAACTTTTTCAGTTTCCTCATAGTTTAGTTTAAGGAGCCATTTTCTTACCCGCTTTTTACATTCTCTGTAAGTGAGGGGGAAAATATTAAGTTGTTTGTTAAGCCTATTGTACAGAACTGGACTCAGAAAATAAAATTGTTTTCTAGTTACAGCGAGAGTAGAGAAGACTTCAACGCATACTCTGTCAATTCTGCGTTTATGTTTATATGTTGTTGGATCAAAATTAAGGCCTGAGTGTTGACGTAGAATAGCATGTAGAAGAAAGGATTGTCTAACTGTGGGAATATTCCATAGACTATATAATTCACTAGTTGAGAATCGCACCGATTTGTATGCCATGACTTTTAATACAGCTCTCTGAGCCCTCTCTAGTCGAAGAAATAAGCACTTCCCTGCTCCACCCCAAGCCGCTATGCAATAAGTTAAAATTGAATGGGTAAGGGCATAATATACCGTTTTCAAAATATCGTAGTCCGCAGAGGCTCTTAAGTTCTTAAAAACAAATATTAGTTTCCTAACCCTACATATAAGTGCTCCTACATGCTTATCCCATGACAAAGTGCTATCAATCCAAACACCTAGATATTTGATGGTATGTAAACGTTCAATGATGGGACAGTTACATGACAAACTAGGTAATGAGGAGCACTTATGGGCAGTCAGAATATATGGTCCAATAGGCTGAGACGTAATTCTAGGTGCAAATGTAATAAACTTGGTTTTGTTTACGTTTAATGTTAATATATTTTCAGCCAACCATTTCATTACTACCTGTAAAGCAAATTCAGCATGGGAACGAGCTTCAGTCCAATTAGCGCCCCTTATAATTATTACTGTGTCGTCAGCATAAGTTATAATTTTTGCGTTATTAATCGAGAGCTTACAAAGATTATTAATATAGATTAAAAATAAAGTAGGACCTAAAACACTACCTTGAGGGACCCCATATGTTAGACTTTCTTCATTACTCATATAGTTACCAATTTTGACGATCTGGGTACGGTCACTTAGATAACTTTTAAAAATATCATTAGCCTGTCCCCTTATACCAATCTGTTCAAGTTTGCTCAACAGGGCAGGAATAGACATAGTGTCAAATGCCTTGGATAGGTCTAGAAATATTGCGATTGTTCTGAGTCCATTACTGAGATTGTTGGCCACAACTTCAGTTAATAACAAAACTGCATCTTCAGTACATTTACCAGCACAAAAGCCATATTGATTTTCAGCTATGATTTTGTGTGCATTCAGATAATTGACGAGTCTATTATTCAAAATTTTTTCTAATAATTTAGACAAGATTGATAAAACAGAAATAGGTCTATAATTATTGACATTATTTCTGTCTCCACTCTTGTAGATAGGATGTACTAGCGCTTTTTTAAAAACTATCGGGAATACACCAGACGAAATGCAGAGGTTAAATACGTGACAGATCAAAGGAATAAGAACATGTCTACACGTTTTTATTAATACTGTGGGTATGCCATCCCACCCAGCAGCACAACCTGTTTTTAGTTTAAGAATAAGAAGCTCAATCTCCTCATAAGTTGTTAAAAATATAGCCATAGAAGAAGGAAAACTTTTTGTAAGTGGGTCTATCTTTATATCTTTATATCTTTATATAAAAATATGAAATCTATATATACAGATATTGCTGTACCCTGTATACTAATATAAATAAACAATAAATTATTCATCGACCGTGGGAATCATAAAATAATGGGCTTCTAAAAATAGCCCTTTTCCAATTTTGTAAAATCGTTTGAATAATGACGTCAGCGTTCCAGAGTTTTCCACCCGTTTCGTACGTCCGAATTGAGTTCTATTTTGGACGTCTCGGATTTACCCACGGGCGTAACAATATGTATAACAAAAGTTTGACCATAATTCTTAATTTTTCAAATTTCAATACATAGGATAAAAACAAACATTTTCTCTAGGTTTTATTGGTAACAACACTAAAGCTTGTAGATATTATTATCTATTGTAGAACGTGAAGTATGAAGAGTACAGAAACAAATGAAAAAATAACGATTTTCATTTTTTACTTTTGTAACAATAAAACTCGTCAATATCTACTAAACAAATGAAAAATAAAGAACCTATCGTTATAAAAGTTTACATTTAAGTGTCGTTTGTCGTGAAGATTTTTGTTCGCACATTTTACTATAAACTGGCCCCTAAATCGCACCACAACGTCAACTTCTTCACACTTCAATAGACCGTCATTATGTACTATAGTGTTATTAAGTGTATTATTTGAATATGCAGAAAGTATTTACAAAATATTCATTTTCCTATAACTCGAATATGCTCAACAATAAGTAGTAAGTATAGTATGAGGTCTACAGTAGCACGCGCAACACGCAATAACTACTTGATAGTTTAAAGTTACATTAATGTTGGTCATTTATAAAATATTAACCGCAAACGAATTCGAAAACTAATAATAGTAAATCAATCTATATATGCCTTAAAAACTTCTGCAATGTATTTTATATTAACAGTGCATTTACAGGGTGTTTTATTTGAATAAATATTTAGGTCATTCGTCTGCTATTGTGTGTGTACCCATTAATATTTATCTTATAGGCTTGGTTAAGGTAGGTTTATTACATGTTTATACAATTATGTTGTCCAAACTCAAACGTATCGCGTAAGTGACAAATTTTTGAGAGTTCAAGGCTGGAGTAATGTAATTTTGGTAAGCTCGTTATGTGTCGTTTAAATTCGAAAGAGATACGGAATCGCTTTTGACTGGGACTGGTTAAATTCAAAGTCAAACTCGTAAACTCTCAGATATAGCGTCTGCCGTGTTCCTCGATCGGCTTATATAATAGCTAGCTGATGCATACACTTTTTTAATTGTAATTTAAGAAATGTAAAACTTTAAGATGCCGAATTTCAGCAGGTGCTTTCAAATACATTTTTAGATACAACACGTGCTGGCCGACTGTATGTTAATTGTACCGTGCCAATAACAATCGCGTAAGTCTAAAAAATAATGTGAAGATCTATCATTAATATGGTATGGTAGCTCATAAAATACGAACAAACAACATCGATTCTTATACATTAGATATGTAAATACAAATTGTGTGCCGGATGGGATTTACCATCAGCAACATATATAGAACTTCAACTCATTGTATATCCCCCTCAGTGCTCATCTACACTATATAAAAGACTAATTAAAATTTTAAGCTACACACAATAAGTCTTTTAATTTTTATTATATACTAGATCAGTGATTCCCAAAGTGGCCCTGGTGGAACCCCAGGGCTCCACTAGAGACTCAATGGGGGTGTACGTCGGCGTGACAAAGAAATGGGGGTGCACAATTAGTAAGCGGGGGCCTATGAAAATTTGTCTATTTTCGATTGCGTGAAGAACTAACAATGTTGGCTTGAATTCATATGGTAGTATTTAACCTGCAGGGGTCCACCGGAACCAGTAAAATTTTAAAAGGGGTCTATGAGAAAAAAACGTTTGGGAACCTCTTTACTAGATGAACCGGTGAACTTCGTATCGCTTATATATATTTGTGTAAAATGTGGTCAAAACTTCATACAAAATGTTTATTTACATTATAAATGCAATACAGTTATGTACTTAATCAATTTAAAGCTTTCTCATGTACTGGTTTTATTTCTGAAACAGAACTGTTTTATATTTCAACAAAACAGAGCAAAGACATCGGACGTCATACTATAACTATGAAACAGGCAAATTTCTGAAAATTCTTTGAGACAAACGAATGACAATTTTTTATTTCTAAAATGACAAAAGACTGCAAATGTTGTATAGCTAGGCACATTTTACTATTTTCCTTTCACAAATATTTCAAGATCAAAATTAGCCAAATCGGTCCAGCTATTCTCGAATTTTAGCGAGACAAACGAACAGTAATTTATTTTGATATATATAGGTTTGTCGCAAATACTTATAATTAATATCGCATTTATCTAGGCTTATGTTTGCCAGAAATGTTGCATTATAGTAGTAAAAATGTTATTAATGTCTCAAATAAATAAATGAGTATATATATTTTATTCAATCTCTACATTTACGAGTATATTAATAAGCAATGTGTGCTTTAGTAATGTTGTCGTGAAACTTATATTTCTTCATTCATTGGCCGCTCACCGAAGCATTTCCTCAATTAGTTTCCATTCATAACGATATAGTATAGAGTAGTGTCGTGACGTTCTAGTAGTTTCACCAGTGGAATATCAATCCGACGTCCGCACGTTCAAAACCCTGCATCTACCTAAGATATTTTTGGAATTCACGTACATTTTCTAATATAAATTGGTAACACCATCGGCTGACGGTGAAAGAAAACATTGTGCGGAATCCTGAACCCGGGAAATGTTCTTGTAGTAGCATTGTGTGAGGAACAAACATAGAACTGTGGATTTTAATTTTTAATCACCAATACGTCGGGGGCTAGCGTGGTGATTATGCCCATACCTTCCTTCGGAAAAAGACATATGACCCTGCAGTGAGTCTCTTACAGGCTGATGTGCTGATGACAGGGTACAGTAGTATAGGATTGTCAAGAAATGACGAACACAAATGTTTAAGATATATAACTATACTTAATATGATCAAAAATGGATTGAAAGTAAACGTATATTTCATAATTATTCATTTGTTGTTTGATTCACAACCATTTTTGTTGTAGAACTCTTTAGGTAATACGTTTATAATCCAATATGTTATTATAAAAACCTCTTTCTATCTTCAAAATGATTCTTAATTATACCATTGAATTGTAAAGAATAAGATTATATTTGTTTTACTAATTAAAAATATAAAACTACTCGAATTCTTCGAATTTTACATTAATATAAATCAAGATATAAAACTCTATATCTCTCTGTAAGCAGTTGCTAATATTTAACAATTAAAATAACTCATTGAAGTCGACGTAATATTCTCACACGTTGCTATGGTTACTGAGTTATATGGGAGCCAGAGCGGTAAATAAACCTAAATAGCTGTCAAATTAACCAAAAACACTATAAAATTCAAACTACATACATAAAAGATATGAAGACATAATATATGAAGCGATGATGAATCAGATGGTAGTGTGTTCGGACACACCGTCGAAGGACGTTGGTTCGAATTCTAGCAACTGTGTCGGAACTTTCGGTGAAGGAAAACATCGTCATGAAACCATAGCATGGTAGAGCTTTTTCTAAGTCCGCCTCGCTATATGTACCCAAAATAATATACGTTTCAATTATATTTCATAAAGCTGTTCGCCGTGACTTCGTGTGTGTATAATTTAGCAAAAAAATGTTGTTCAATGTAAACACGACGCACGTATTTTAGTAGATACCTAAGTTTTTTACTTTATTATTTGTGCACAAAATCATTATTTTTTTACTGTAAAATAAAAGTATAACCGTTTCGAAGGTTACTCAGAACAAACACACAGACAGACAAAATTTTTAAAAATTCTTGGGTTGTTATAAGTAGCGTATATACTTTCAAACCCTTTTAGTAGAAAGCTGTTATTTTGCATTACAAACAGATACTTTTATTTGATGTCTAAGATTACAAATAAAAAGTTGGTCACAGAACTAACGTAAAATAAATGTTGAATAAAAACTCACCAATTCCATGAACACAAAATAAACTTTGGAAAATGTTCCTTATAAAAACATACCACGTTACCATGGCAACGGTTACAATATTAATGGTTACTAAAGCAACGGTTGCTTAGTGTAAGTGGCTGATGATGCTTGTGGCAGAATATATGATAGTAGCTGAAAAATGCATTTTGGATAGCTTTTTCGTAAAATTCGTTCTTAGTGAAAACAAAATCCTCTGTCTACCAAAAAACGTTTCGTCTAATTCGGCTCATAGATTAGTTACGACAAACATCAGACGCGGCAATTTTCTTTGTATGTATAAATTACAAAAGTATATATAAACCGTTTATAAGTAAAATACGTCATCAACTCATGACTAAAACATGTCAGAATTAAAAAAAAACAATGCTAGACAAAGTATATATTTATTTTGATTTCATTAAATTATTACAGACATTATACAAATAATTCTTATTAACAATAGCTTTTGTAAACAGCCTCACTAATGTTAAAAAAATATGGATACTATGATTATTTAAATAGGCAACTATAATGAATATACCGCGCTAAACGTTTTGACCACTCTGAAGATAGCTGCGTATAAACCACATTCTTCTTCTTCTTCTTCTTTATTTTTTGGCTCCGGCACGGTTTGTGCACTAGCCAGCGTCAAGTAACAAGCTTTTTCCAAGTAAGTGTCTTGTGATAATTATAATGTTCTAACAAGATGGTGGTTCCCTTGTTAGAACTTTCCATGGAGTTTTGGTGGCATCTCAGAATGCATGCTCCGTGATATTATTTCCCATCCACTTCACTTGTGCATAATAACCGAACAATATTACGTAAAACACCACCAATATTACAAAATATAGAGTCTAATAACACAAGATTACGGATAAAATATAAAAACCACTACATGACAGACTAGGTTCCCGCCAAAAAAAAACAACCCACAATACTATACAATACAGAATACAATACTAGAATTTCTTGCATTTTATAAACACCATTTTTATTTCTCATCTAAAAATAATAGTTATAGTTTATTGGAAAGGGTATATTTTCAAGGGAACCCATTTTAATTTCATCACCTTTAAACATTTGATTTCGAATACGTACTAAAGAACTCTTCAAAATTGAATAGGAAATTGGTAGGTTTATGACAATCTAAGACTAATAACTAAACTAAACTAAACAACTTTGTGCGCGATCGTCGTGCGGGGTGACAGACGTCGGCAGAACGAGGTTCACTTGATGTTACCGGGGGCGGGTGATGTAGTGGGGAAGGGAAACGGCGTGTTACCTCGCTCCACTAACGTTTGTCACTAGATGTTAAGGGGGGCAGGCAATGTAGTGATGTACTAGTACATAGTGTAGTGATAGTGCTAAATATATATCAGCAATAATAGCTTGTCTCTTGTATGTCTCGTCTTCGTTATATATTATTCGAGACTGTCAATACTGCATCAATGGCCGCCAATTGTGGCATGGGCTTTCGTAAGACGCGCCTGAGTTTATTATTGTGTTACCTCAAAAATGTCGGTAAATTATATTATTTGTTCAATGTTTTCACCAAAAATCGAAGTAATTTTGTTTTAATTTCAAGGTAGATTAATAAAATTGCTATTTAATGGAATGTAGAAGTTATTTTGATAAACATTGATAAAATCTAGAAATGTCTCCTCCCATATCAATTGTAGATATTTTCGGTTTATAGGAGTGCCTCGAAAATTAATTCACTCGGGAACGCTTTAGTACTTTAAGTATTAATCATTCTTATGTGCAGTATTGATAAATTTCAAATTTGTTTGTTACATTTTTATATATATAATATAATATTTATTGTCATTTATAGCTTTTATCTATATTATTACATAGAAAAAATGTTTTAAACGATTATCGCTCGACCATACGCAGGCGTAGTGGTCCGTCCGGAGCGTACATAAACGTGACGGCGTAGTTCAGAGGCTCGTGGTGGTATTCCAGCCGATATCGGCGTAGCAACTGGAACAATTATACACATTTTACTGTACCAAGACATAATAACTGCATTGTGTATGGTGGTAAGTATCATACGATCCAAAAACGGTGACCACTGATTTAAACAGAATGCATCAGCTACTTAATATACGTGACATTCGAAAACAAAGACACTGTGACTCCACCATATGCATAACACGAATACCCAATTACCTTAGATATCGGAAAGCTATACGAATGCCAGTACGACAGGTTGTACATCTGCTCTGCGGTAGTCAAGATCGAATAAGATACATTGTCCATGTTCCTCTCATTTATAAAAAATAAATAAAATTAAAGTGTCTGTTTATAATGCCAAAATAACAGTTTTTTACTGAATAGATATGAAAGTATATACTGTACTTATATCAAAAACCGATTTTCAAAATTTTTGTCTGTCTGAATTTAGAGAATGGTTGGACTGACTCTAATGTTGACTTCTGTCGGATAGCTGGTGTTATAAAGTATAAAATGTTATTTTAGGAAAAGATTAGGATTCCGGGAGAATACAATAAAGAAGAAAAAGAAAGAAGCAGTGCCCGGTGCCGCAGCACCCCTTTTACACTATACTATAATAACGACGAAGAAAGAAGAAAACGGCATTGTCCGGTACTACACTACACTAAATAAAATTTGTTTGCCTATTCTATGCGGACGAAGTCCCAGGTAACAGCTAGGCTAAAATAAAATAGCCTATGTTACTCCCTATACTATCAACTATCAAGTTCCATCAAAGTTGGTCCAACAGTTCCGTAAATTAGCCAGAACAAACGGACAGACAAATATTTTAAAAACTGGATTTTTGCTATAAATACTTTCGTATCCATTTAGTATAAAGCTTTTATTTTGATATTACAAATAGACGCTTCAATTTTATATATTAGTATAGATTGTTTTTTTTAATATTCAATAAAACAAAATAAAATCTATTAACCTATTCCGTATGAAAGAAAAAGAAAACCATAATTACTTGTTGTTGGATTGTATTGCGTTAAGTGTGGTTTCGGAAAAAATCGAAAAAAATCTCGATTTAGAAATTAGTTTGAACACTATAAATACCTTAGACAATAATATCTGTATCTCCAAGTCGGCGAATCTCCGTCCCAAGCAGATTCTGGCCCCAAAACCGTAAGGAAGCGACGCGAAAGGATGGAGCCTCCCGTCGGACTCCAGCCACCTCTCCGGCTTGAACTCTTCAGGGTTCGATACAAACTGATCCATGTTACCGGTTACAATCGTTGGGAACACCACTTGAACCTAAGACAGAGACAGTAAAATAACAGTGATACGAATTTACCTACACGATTTCAAAAATAGCAATGGTGTTTGAAATGTTGACGATGAAGAAAAAGTGACAACTTTTTTTATACAAAGGGTAACAAAACAAAAAACCAACGTGCCGCAATGTTCCCAGGCGGTCACCCATACATGTAGTGACTGCGCCCGATATTGCTTAACAAAGGTTGCGTATCAGAATTTCAAAGTCTTCCCATAAGGAGTTTCACTTCAATTATGACAAACTACAATAATTTTCGTACAATACCGCCATCTAGTAGCGAAGCAATGAATTACTTCTCTGCATACCGCCAGGAATCGGTGATAAACTATGGTATTAAGACATGTAATTTTGTATATAGAAAGTGTCCCTCAAAACGCATGAAATTCAGATGGCGCTGCTGGAGCTAGAAGGTGAAATTTTAAAGAACGTGCTTATTTAATATTTTGTAGCTTACTAGCTGACATCTTCGTCTGTGTTGTTTAATATCTTAACAACATACACAGTACAAGATATAGTATATACAGAAGAAAATACATTGAAAAAAGAAATAGAAAACAAAAATAAACTTTGCTTATAATTTCTTTGTAAGCAATGTTATCCGTTTACTTCCCTTCTCCTGCGCATGCGCACCATACTGTATTGTACATACAACATTCAATAAATGGAACTTTTGTCAAGTGCTATTATTATTATACAGTATATTTGGAAACGTTTTTTTTTTCTAAATATATAGTTACCCCTTTAGGTATGTGATATCCGCAAATAACGTCGTCCTCTTGAAGCGTACGTCCATTGCCAATAACAGTGGAATACATTCTGAAAATAATAAATTTAATTATGCAAATGTAAGGTATTTTCTATGTATAATATCTCTATATACAAATATGGCAAGATAAACTTATTCTCCTGTTTTTCAACAAATTTTCTTATTTGGTTAGTAGTTATTGACGAGTTTTAGGGTTACATATAAAAAAATGTAAATAGTTTTTTTTTAACCACCGACGACTAAATAAGATACCAAGGCTTATTTATGACAAAATATTTGTCTTATTTCGCGGTCCATTGGCAAAAAACAAAAATAATAACAAAACTTAAAATTAAACTGTTTTGGTCGAATTTTGACTACTGGATCGACACTAGCTTATTTTATTTTGTATTCATATTTATTATTAGCATTAAAATCATAATTAATGAAAACATTAAAAAAAACATATTTGCTCAAAATAAAAAATGTGTGTGTTCTTATGACCACACGAATGAAGTGAAAACTCCTTTATAAAATTTACAACAAAACTGGGGAGAAAACTGGTGTTTCTAAACATACCCGACACAGTGTGTTACTCTTCGTCACCCAAAAAGGTTATCGATCAGAATTTCAAAGCCCTCCTATAATAAGTTTCGCTTTAAAAATGCATTTTAAATGATTTCATCTATTTAGTAATGTCAATATACCTGAAAACTTCTCGTACAAAAGCCTTAGTGTAATGCAGTTTATCTAAGTCAGCATAGCTTATAGGTTTACTCGGGTCTGGGAAGATTCGTTTGATTTCTTCAGCCATTTTCTCTTGCTGCTTTATTCTTATGCTAGCCTGGTACAGGATCGAGCATACCGCCATGGATATCTACAATATTACATACTAAATTACTATAAGCTTTTTACTATTGACCTTATTTGAGCAGATAAAACTTTCGATATTTTTGCACTACCCGTAAGTACCCTTTAACGAAAAAACCACTCTATTGCTTTTTACAAAACTTTACAGTAATATAGTTCGTACATAAAAATAACAAATACGCTATAGTTTGTGTAGATACTATTATTTAAATTGGCCAACATATTATGATTTTAGGTATTCGAGAGCGATAGTTTTCAGATCTCAAAACTCCTAATGTACATGTAATTGATTTTTATTTCACTGAGGATGTGGAAATCAAAATAAGTTTTACATACGATGATTTCTTCAACAAGAAGAAGTACAGTCTTAATTTTTTGGAACTGACTACACGTTATTGGGCTGACGGACCTTCACAGCTTCACGGGACTCTCTTGGACGGGCGTTAATGGCACTCAGTCGTTTGGCGACAATCACAATGGTGCCTAAATGGCCGAACCTCGACTTAATCTGTTGCTTTAGATGCAACAATGGGAATCTTTCTAAATTAAACTAGCTAAACGAATAATGCATATAAGAATTAGTGATATACACATGCATATGCACACAGCACAGCGTGTAGTATGTATACTTCCCGAACTAAAACATGCATTTCGTATCTGTCAACTCAGCTAGACTTAACTAACCAAACTCGAAAACTAAGGCAATAAAATAAAACCCTTCCACCATATATGTACCTTCGTGCGTGTGTGTGCATGTATGTGGGGGTAATCTGTGTTAAGAAGTACGATACAGTGCATTGATATGCATGAACCATTTTTATTATTTTGTTTATGAAAATTACACCTTGGTCTTACCGTATCAATTCCAACAAGTATCAAATCGAGAGCCATTATGGTAGCAATCTTTGGATCTCCCTCGCTCCTCAACACTCGTTCCAGTAAAGAAAGATCATTCTCTGACGTCACTTTCTTCGTCTTAAGCCTCTCCAATGCTTCATTGATATACCGGCTGCATATTCTGTTCAAACATTTAATGAATTTAAATTAATTGCAATATTAAATGTTTTATTGCCTATAACTTTTAAAGGTATTGATGATAATTCTTAGAACTTGTACCATCGAGTTCAGTTAATTAACGCAATAATTACATCCTTGTTATTGGATAAAAGACAAACGGACACCCAATGGGATAGTGCCATATAACGGCATCTCGCAAGATTTTGAGGTATCAGTATGTTATCATCTATGGACAGCAATGCAAATACCACTAAAATTAACGAGATGGCACTACTTTTAAAGTATAAAACATGTTCTATGTATAGCATATACTTGATGTGTGCACAATCTCATAAAAATCAGTGAATCAGTTTTTTAATTAAATTCAAACATACAAACAGTCAGATAAACATTTTAAATTTCACATTTAGGATTACTATTCATTTTAGAAAAGATTTTTATCACTAAATTGGGAACAAAATACACGTACAGACAGACCTACAGTTTTAATAGTGTATTACTAATACTATACATATATACAGATGTGTGCCTGTAGATACTCACTCAACAAAGAAATTCATGTTGTTTACATATCTCGTCCATAGTGGTGTAGGTATATATCTCCAATATGGAGCTTTCAGCTCCAAAACTGCTACATTTCTCAATGCATATTTAGCTGCGTCGATAATACGTTGAGGTTCCGAATCTTTGTTCAATTCCGGGGAAAGGCAACCCAATCTCACGTCGAGCGCCACACGACCGATACCTGAAACAATCAGTAGGTGGCATTAAATCACTATTTCCTTATTTATAAGATAAGGGCAACAGATGGCAGCACTTTCATAAAGTTGTTATAATCCATGTTAGCAAGCTTAATGACACAATGCACTTTCTTGTACGTAGTCCGTTGAAACTGTAAAGGCCTTGCCAGGTCACAGTGTAGTCAGTTCGAAAAAAAAAATCTTGTAGTGAGCCGAAGGTATTGTGGAAAAAGAAATATTGTAGGTCGTGGAGATATCAAAAAAAGATAAAATATTATATATTGTAGTAGTATAAATAGTATGTATAGATCTATTGTAATACAATAAAGAAAATATTTTTAAATAACATTTATAGTATAGATTAATAATGAAGAAGGTCTATAGAAGTTGCATAAAAAAAATTAGTACATGAATGTACTCGGACGGCTCTTTTACAATGATGTCGTAGAACAGATGTTCACGTGTAGTTGAGAATATAAATTTTAAAGAAAAAAAATCCCTAAATGATTTTTTCTACGACAATTCGGTCACTTCTCAATGACAGTATTCTGTGAGTTTTAACGACAGATTCATAAATAAAAGAAAATACTACGCGTAGACATTACTTATAAAATTATTCGAAGGAGGATGCGATTTATGCTACACCGTAACATGTTTTCGAGTTTCAAGCCCTTGAAATTCCAACTTATTATAGCAATTTAGCCCTTTTTGTCTACATTTTGAATGAAATCATACTATCTATACAATAAATTACAACCTATATGAAAATAGACAGTAGAAAACCAGTTAAAAACATCTGCCTCCTTTGTAGAAATACCGATTTTCTTTATTTTCTTTTTATTGGTCATTGACTAGCTTTAGTGTAATCAAGATTTTTTTTGGTGAAGTACTTTCCCCATAATATTGAAACTTGAAAAATTAATCACTTATGTTCAAATTGGACTAGCACTAGTCTATGTGTAAATAGAGAGAGAGAAAACAGTTAAGAACATTTTCCGCTTATATTTCGATTTTCTTTACATTTTCATAGTGACGAGCTTTAGCTCTATTTATAGCTCTACATTTGTGATATTTCATGATCCATACGTCAACGATCTTTAACATTTTTACAATACATATATATAATAATCTGTGAAGAAAAAAGTATGATCGAATTTCTACCATAGAATTTCGACATGTTACATAAAACAAAAATAATACTCACATTCAAGAGACCACCTATGTATGTCATTGTCAAACTCGTAAGGCAGATCACCGTTCTCGTCTCGAGCGTCCTCCATATACCTGAAATTACATGTAATTGGACAATGAATGATGAAATAAGCACTATACAATATTACCGGTAATGTTGTTTACGTTGTTTTTATCTTGAAAACAAGGATAAACTTTGTTTACAAAATGTCTATGTAAGCAATATCATCCGTTTACTACTACTGGTCCTGAGGTATAGCGAGCGCAGTCGCTAGCAAATCCTAGTTAATAAGCTATTTACATTACAAGAAAAATACCTGATGAAATCTTCCGTAACCAGCTCGATCGGTGCGACATACTTCTTCACGGTTTGCGGCTGGAGAATCGGACGCTGAACTTTCGAACGAAATCTGCGCCATTGTTCACCGTGTCTGTAACAGAATACATTAAAAAAAAATTAACACTAGCGACCTTCCTCGTCTTCGCACATATGTCGTCGTACATATACTAAAATGTTGTCATAGTGTCTAAGTATTTTAAATCAATTATTAAAAAACTTTAACAGTCACATTTCATCAAAGAATTTTTTATATACCTTTGAAAAGACAACGTACATATTTTCTTTGTTCGTAATTTTAAAACTGTAATATCTTCTAAAAGTTTCTATGAAATAATACACTGTAAAGGACAATTTGATTCTAGTGAAAAACAAATATATTTACTTCTCGCCCGATTTTCTTTTCCATTATTAACTATGTATTAAGTTTTCTTAAATACCGAAGATAAACGATCAAAGGTTACGATCGTGTTTATAATCTATGATAGAGTTCAATTTATCATAGCCGTATTTATAAAGAAGACTAATGGAAGATCCAATAAGTATCATTGTTATTATTTCATTGCTCCAACGTGTATAAACAAAAATAAGGCCTATCTAATAAGACTATTTCCAATGTGAAAGCTAAGTTCGATTTATTCCGATTTTTAAATAATAGTGTTAGGTTTTACGATAAATTCCCAAAACATATTACCGATTTGCCAGACTGTAAGTTTAAGCGCCACGTCAAGCGGGTTTTGATGTTTAAAGGTTATTATAGGTTGGATAAATACGTGAACGATGGTGATGTCTGGACACTCTTAACACTTCACCATGTGTCTCCGCTAATAACGATTGCAACGTTAATGTATTTTAAACATGTATATGTTAAAAACATAAACCCCATCGAATTTCTTGCCGGTTCTTCTCGATGACCGGGTTGTTTTCCGAACCGGTGGTATTTTTGACGTTCATAAGTACCTTCTCAGGGCCTAAATTGTACAAAATATTTTAGACATTAGTTAAACTTCAAGCTTCCCTAAACTTTGTCAGATGTCAGATGTACATTTTAACCATGTCTCAGATTTTGATTGTAAATTTACTACAAATCTATACATTGGATTAGCAATACTATGTACTAATTATCTACATCATGTGTTTCGAATATTTTTTTTATTGTAGGCATACAATCCTAAGCGTCGATAAACGGTATTGTAATAATCCTCGAGGACATAACATTATCCATATCGACATTTATTGGAAGCTGCAAACACAATTTCATCTGTCATGTTTACAATATATGTCATACATAAACATTATTTCAGTATGGACTTGGTATGCATCGCATGTCCATAAGACAGGCCGCCATTCCGCCAATAGCACTGCCATTTCGATTCCGACCGCGATTTCTTCGAAGGAATGCTTGTCATGAATGTGATATAGAGGGCCGGTTTTTCTACTATACTAGTTTTATCTCGTCACTTTGTCTATATCGTAAAACAGCCATAACCCAAATAGGTAAACATTTAAAAACTATGATTTTTTAGAATTACTATAACCTAAAAGGCATAGCCTAGGTTTAAAATATCAACATAATATTTTTTTATTTAAGGTTCACAAGACTTGAGTTTTATATTTTATCTGTATGAATAATTTCAAGCAAAGATATAGTTTTTGTTTTATCTATTACGCTATCTTCAAGTCTATCAATCGGATTTGAATATGTATCTATAGTTACGTTATATGGTTAATTGATTTTTATATATAACATCACGCTACAACCCTCTTAGGAATCCTCTAAATCTAGGTTACGCGTTACGCGGTAGCGGACTAGTAGAGCAGGCGAGCCGTGTGGCACAGCAGTAGTGAAACCGCAGCCGCACAACAGATTTAACAAAGAAAAAAATAACCAAACATCAAAATATAACCTTAGGATATACAAGTGATAGTTTATATAATTTGCGTCAAAACAATTATACACTTTTTCTATATCAATTTTTATTGCGTAAATATGGAATGTATTATTTACACAGATATTAAAATAAATGTCGACTTGTCGATGTCTCGTCTTTGATGAATACTTTTTCATTGTGTGATCCGCATAAGAATATAGTTTCTATACGCTGGTTGAGTATCAGCAACGGTAATTGAATATTTATGTCGTTTACAAAATATACATGTGTATATACGGACAGAAGTCGACGAACTTTGAAGTCAAAGTTCAGAGTGAGTTTTTAGATATTGTTACATCCTTTATGCAAACTCATCTAAACAAAGAATAACGCATCGACCACCAGAAAGCCATACAACGAAGTTCTAAAAATATCCCATCTCGAACTTTATAATATCCTCGAATAATGACTTCAGACTTCCAGAGTTTTCTACCCTCCGTAAATAAAAATTATATAAAGAGCGCACCGGTGCATCCAAGCAAAGTTCTATTCTAAACGTCACGGATCCTCTTAATAAAATAATGGCAGCGACCGATTGGTACCCCTCCGACTCTTAAAACGGAGCATGTACACGCCCACGACCGCGTAACCACAGATCACGCCGCCATTGCCTGGTGGTGAATTCCGCTCCCGAGCTCTCGCCGCGACCCCTCTCAGTAACAGCCCAAGCCAAGGGTCGGCCACTTTGGTACCCTTGATCTCATTTAACAAGGGGCTAAGTGCCTTAAGCGCTCGCCCTATTAGTCGATGAATTCGTGAAGGCTCCCGTCAAACCAATAGCGTTTGTCAGTTCGAATAAATAAACGTCAGAGCGACTTAGCAAAGAAACAAAAGGAAGACATCCTCAAGCATACTGCAGCTGTTATAAAATAAACTGTAAGTTTGACTGTAGTGTAATTGTAAAAAAGTGAGTTAATTTTGATCATTATCTGTAATAGGACAAAATTAATTTATTTTGACGTAAATAGAATTTTATTAATCTACGAGCGTATAATGAGGTGTAGCGGGTAACTATAATTGAAGTCAATCGCCATTATAGTTTTAGTGTGTAAAGGTATTATTGATATATTCTTTTCGCGTGAAAATTACACAAGATTATGTATAAAATATAAAATCCACAACATGACATTAAAAGATCCCGCCAAAACCTCCTTTATTCATATCTTAATTTATGTTTAATATCCTGCCCGGTAATTCACTTGTAGCTATGAATGATATTTTATTGCTTACAAATAACTTTACCAATAAACATAACAATTAAATCGGATAATTCCTGTTTTAAAACTGAACATATTTTGTGTTCATCTCAATGAGTCATAGAAATTCCTACACGCACTAAATTATTACATCAACTGAAACGAAGTTATTTTAAAGTTCAAACAAGATATCGAGAGTGTTTGAAGATATCATTGCCGTGACGATGTTTGCTTTGATGCTAATGTCGATTCGGTGTTTGTTCTCGGGTGTTACATCCGTACGATGTTGACACAGCCTATGCGAACCATTAGATTTTCACTTACAAGTTTACGCTGGTAAATTTTTCCTTGTCAACATTTGTATAGAAAATCTTGTTTAATGACTTTTGTAGTTGGGACTGCCGACATCCGTACATGTGGGATATAAATTACTAGCAATTTCCCGCGGCTTCGCAAGCATTTCTATGCAGTAATTATTTTTAACTCTTTATTTTATATCTCACTAACGGAAAAATGACGGATTTTCATAAAAAAATTAATACCTGTTTTCAACACGTTTGGGATTCAATATCCAAAGATCCTTCGCTAATGCTCGCCTACATGGGAAACCACATGCAAATTTAACTGTGCGTTGATATGGCCATCAGTTAATCACATATGCTTTTATATATACATATATAGATTAGCTTAAAAGCTATAAGCGAAATAAATTATTTTATAATTATATATTTTTAAATTATTATATAAATTAAAAGAAATAAGCGATAAGCTTTAAAATTAGTTATTGATAAAAGTTTTACCATAAAAGATGGAAAATTTGTAGAAACAGTGGAAGGTTAATTTTAACAAGCTTTTAAAAAGTTGTAGGCTTTTGAATCAACAGCTTTGTGATGGTTCTTATGACGACATTCACTTGTTCCTTAAAAGTAGTTCTGACTCACAATTTGTCGTTTAATATTTGTTGACTGAACCGATTTTAGCAAGATTTTCACTGGCAGACAGACCACTTCGAAGAGTTTTATCCTAGATATCATTATGCTATTCCAACGGGGTTAAATAGTAAAAACATGACAGACTACGAATAATCCAAAGATGACGCGTAGTTCCTATGAAAAAATAAAACTTTTCTCAAAAAAACGAGGCTACGAAAACCAACTAGTATTAAATAAATTACGCAAAAACTAAAATCGTTTCGAAAGTATAAATCTGAGACATATGATGTTGTGCAATGTTTTTAAAATTATAGTGACCGTGTTGACATTTTGTTTCGTTGCTAAACTTATGCATAAGTATTCTAAGTTCTATTTATACATAAGCAGAAGCAAAGTAATTAAGTACATCTCCTTCCTCTATTTCTTAGTCAATTTTCTTCGTTCCTAATTTGTTTAGTAGATCTTGATGATTATGAGATGATATAATAAAAATTGTAGAAAAATTTCGTTTTTTTTTTCTTTATTTTCGAAAAGTAAAACCTTTTAAAGTGTCTATTCATCATACTGCCCGCTCTTACGTCTACACTCTTTGACACTTATACATAATAACGTAACACTAAAGAACCTCAAAGGTATTGAAAAAAAAAGAATCAAAGAGACTCACTCACTATCACACGATTACACTACAGTCATTTACACCATATAATACTGTAGTCGCAGTTCGTTTGAACACTTCTTCCTTTCATTTCTCTTCGTATTCCCTCCAATGTTTTTTTCTATACTTTAAAAGTGTTAGTGTTTAACCAAAAACCACAAACTTTTCAAAATTATATTAAAATAAAACAGCTTAAATTACTTCTCATGAGGTCAGCGGTCTAACCTAGACGCCTTGCCAGGTTAAAAGTGTAATTTTAGATAGTTCAGTATTAGTTCAGCCGTTTCGAAGATTACGTGGTACAAACAGACACATAAATACACGTCTGGACAAGGCTTGTACAATAGAAAACGGTTGAACAATCGTACGCAAGAGTGATAAATCGTCATATAAAAGTGAGCGATTGAACAACAGAAGACAATAAGGAGATCTTCAAAAATATGAACAAATTGATGTTCAGTTGTCATTTTTATTCATTAAATGGTCGTACAGTAAAGCGAAGATTCGGTTTCATTTTCTTCATGAATAGCTAATAAGCTATAATAATTGTCAATAACAATGATAGAAAATTCAAAAGAAAACCCCAATAAGGTCGTTTTATAATAGTTTCAATATAATTCCATAAAAATTAGTTGGAAAAACTGACCTTCTACCGACAAATATGGTCAATTCTGGTCGCTTAACTAACTAGCGGTAACGGTCAGGAGGTGTTGATTACCCTGAAAAATTATCACGTTTGATAAATTTTATGAAGGCTATTTGTTTATGTTTATTTTGCAAGTCATCGTATTTTATGTTGCAAGTCATTGTCTTCAAGTATGAATTGGTTATGGCGGTGTTAAAATGTAACTCTCATTTTCTGTTTATAAGATACGAACTCAAACAAATTAACGTGTTAGAGCTACTTCAATCCATTGTAATATAAGAATACTAACAAGGAAAATGAGACTACATCTTTCCTTTATACTACGGCATGTAATGAAATATAATGGCAACTGAACATGTGAACGCCAATCGATCAGTTCTATCAATATCTTTGAAGATTTCACTACTGGCTTCTGTCACACTCAAGTACTCACTTTTATACCTATTTAGACTTTTTTAAACTAAATTTTTCACTTTTCAGTACGATTGTTCAAACATTTTTTTGAATGCATACCTTGTCCTGACAATTACAAACACAACAGATAATGGATTAGTCAAATAAATACAGGAGTTCGAATGTGATGTACTTTTTATTATATATAGAACAACTTCAATTTACGATGCAAATGAACTAAACTAGTACTTGTACCTCTGTGTAAACAAACATTTATTTTATTAGTTATAATTACCATTATGAAACTACACCAGACAATTTCAAAGAAGTCGTGGTGGTCTAGTGGTTTGACCGGTGGAATATCAACCCGCTGTCCACAGGTTTTTTTTTTTTTTTTTTTTTTTTTAAATTTGGGAGCCCCCAATAAGGGACTTCCTAGCGCGTCTCCCCTGATGTGGCGGTCAGGGACCTTATTTAGATTAATTTATTAGCAGCCAAGTATTCTTTTGACAGATTTCTTTGTTCTGTTCGTCATCTTATTTCGAGTTATCTTTATGTTTGTCATTTCCATTGAGGGTGCTTTGTCTATTGGCCATGTTTTTGTTTCGTCATTTTTGGAGAAGGTTGTATAGTGCGATTTGTTTCTTCCCATTTTTATCTATGTTTTTATTCCTTTCTTTCTTTAGTTGTTAACTGGTTTTACTTTCCTCGATTGTCTTTACCAACTTCCTTGTCTTTTTTGTGTGGATTCTGCTTTTTTATTTCCGTTTTAGGTTTGTCATCCTCATCTTCTTTGTCATTCTGGTTTCTGCTTTTTACTTTTTTATCGCTTTTTGGGTTTGTTATTTACTTCTTCTTTCTCGTCCTAGTTAGAGTTTTTCTAAATGTTTATTTACTGGAGCTTTATTTATATTTGATTTATTTTGTTGTTTCTGATTGTTTTATTTATGTTTTCTGTTAGTTAATGTGTTTTGTTTAGGTTTTCTAAATGTTTAATTTGATTTTGTTTTATTAGAGTGGTTTTTTGGATTTTTAACTTGTATTTTACTTATATTTTGTTTTGTCGGTGATGTCTTCTGATATGATGGGTAGTTTGTTGATTTTCTACGATTTATGCGTGTATTTGGGATTTTGCTGTTTTTAGAGTGTTACTCGTCGTATGGTGACTTTTGGTCCATGAGCTGATGTTTTCTGTCATTACCAATTGTCCAAGCTGTCATTTTGTCCTCGATTGTTTTTTGTGTCTCGACATGGTTTTTTACAAACTAGTTCGGACATCAGTTACAATGGGCCCTAGATTGTGGCAGCTTGAGTGCGACTAGTTTTCTTTCTCGCATTGACCCTATTTATTATACTTGCTATCCTTTGATATTCAACTACTTTTCCATCATTATCTTCCGACTTCATTCTTCTATTTTTGAAAAAGGTTGAAAAACTTTTAAGCGAACTCAAATTCAATTTGGAGTTGTTTAAATCGTTGTTTGTCTTTGTTTTTTGTCTATGATTTTTGTTGTTTGCTATTAATTGGGTGTTTGGTGTATTAGTGTCGTTGTACTGTGTTTGTCGTTGATATAAGTCTTTCTTTCCTATATTTTTGTTACTAGCTCGATCTGTGTCCTCAGCAATATTCCACGTTCTTTCTTGCGAACTTGTCGCATCTTATCCTTACAGGACACTCGAGGTCGAAAGCGCTGTGATATCTTGTCGTCGAGTCGCTGAGTTCACAGTTCGAGCATTTAGCCCATCTTTTCTCTATGTATGCTTCGCACTCTTCTCTGTTGTGTTCTCCTGTGCAGTGTGCGCATCTCTCGTACGGTAGTGTGCACCACTTTTTTGTGTGCCCGTATTCCAAGCATCTCGTGCACTGGGTTAGGGGGGACTGGTCCGCTACCGCTACCCTTTGAAGGTCTATGAAGACCTTCTCCGCCGCGGTCAGTACCCCCCACACCTTTGGAGACACTTGTAACACGATGTGGTGCGTATGCGGATTTCTAGCCTTCTTTTTGTATTTAACAATCGCTCTAAAATCCTTCTCTTCCACTCCCCGGAAGAGGGTCCGATTTTGATTTTTTAACATGTCGAGCACCTCATCATCTTCGTTCATCTTCATCACATCCTTAAGGATAACCAGCGGATCTTTCTTCGTCATTGCCTCTGCTTTCAGTGTTTTAGATGTTTCTGTTATTCTCTTAATTACTCTCTTCGCTTCTTCCCTCCCCGCACATCCTATCACTACTTTCCCCCCTGGTGGTTTCTTAATCTTCTTCAGTCTATCTACTTTCAATCCTGTGTTCTTTGCATCGATGGTCTTCCTTAACTCGTTCGCTATGTCCTCGCTGGTGTCTTCCTCACGGTGTGACGACACGATGACGGAGTGTATGTCCTCTGCTTGGTGTACCTTATTCTTCCTTTCCTTGCCTACTATTTCCTTCTGTCCCTCTCGCGTCTGCGGCTGTTCTACCGTCCCACTTCCTATTTTTTCCCTGATGTCCCTGAGCTCCTTTATTATACTGTCCAATCCCTGTTTTGTTTCCCTGTTTATCCTTTCGATCTCTTCCCTCCCGGATCCTGTTTTCCGCATGACCTGTTCTACAATATTCCCTATTTCTCCTTCTGTTACTACTCCTCCACTGCTCCTCTCTAATATGTTATTTATTTTTACTGTGTACTCCTTCTCTAGATCTTTAATTTTATTATCATTCTCTAAAATCCATCTCTGTCTTTCCTCCTTGTGCTTCCTTTCTAAACTTGCCATTGCCTCGCTTTGTTGTATTACCAGCTGGTTTATTTCTGTGATGTTCCTTATTACCTTCTCCTTAATTGAGGTTTTGATGTTTCCAGACTGGTCTAGGCTGGTTCTGGCTTCTGTCACTATCTTGGCTGCCAGGGTCCTATAATTATTCTCCGCCTCCATACTCCTTCTTCCCCCTATATCCTTCTTACCACTTGTTACCGCGCTCATCCTAACTATTGCCCAATAAGACAATTAAATCAATAATTTGTATATGTATAAGTGTATATTCTTATGTGTCTAACTATATCTACGTCTTGTATATATGTCTAGGTCTTAATAGTATGTTTTACTACCGTGTTCCACACAGTATTATCACTTTTATGTCCAAAACTTAATTATTAAAAAATTTTTAATTTTTCCCGTCCTTATATCCTAAATTGCTCTTATCCTATGCTATCTATTCTAACAATTCCTATACTAAATTACTCCTAGTCGACTCCCGCTCCTATCCCTATACTAATATCGCAATTTATTTCCAACTAATTTTAAAGTCTACCTTACCAATCGCCCCTAAAGGGTGCGGTGGGCGGGCCCGTTTTCAAAATTTTTTGTCTCGTATCGCGCTGAAAAGGGTGCCGATCGGTTCGGGACCCTTCGCTGTCCACAGGTTAGAGAACCCCGGCATGTACTAACGAATTTTTCTGTTTTCACGTACATTTACTAATTTAAATCGGTAACATTATTGGCTGAGGATTAAGCAAAATATCGTGATGAAACCTGAACCTGAGAAATATTGCTGTAGTAACATCGTATGTGGGAAAACTATAGAACTGTGGATTTCTCAGAATTTTAAATCGCCAATACGCCGTGGGCTGACGTAGTGATTATCTTCATTCATTTCTTTAGGAAGAGGCCTATGGCCCTGCAGTGGGTCTCTTACAGCCTGGTCATCACCATTGACCAGACAATTTACTATTTAAAAAACTCTTATTTATAAACAAAGGAACGACAATTAAAGTTTATATTTCATTGAACCGATATCTTATATAATATTATAATGTCTATTACTTTATTTAGAATACAAATTCACATTACATACAATTAGAAATCCCAATAACTACTAATACAAGGCAACAAACTACTAGGTTACATGAATCTATAAGATAAACGTACAATTCAGTTCGTAACTCCACAGCAAGAAAACACGCATCTCTGAACGCGTAATGCTTATAGAAATCGCAGTTCTTTAAAACTTTAATAACTTTATGTAGAATGAAGACATCGTGAGATTTTTAACACAAATGTTTAAGAAATAGAACTAAAAGAAATGGTCGACATTTATCCAGTAGCTTTTGCATGATGCACACGCAATGGCGTTTCAGTCCGGTGAAGCTGTGAATGCCAATCAGGCTAACAGCGTATAATCGGTTTGAAAAATATAAAAAAATCGCGCAGACCTCTATAATTTTTTTCTTATAAATTTAACGTAGACGAAGTCGCAGGCAATTACTAATAAAATATAAACGTATATATATATCGTCACTGCAATGCCATGAAATATAGAAGAATTTACAATAAAATCCTTCGTAATAGAAAACCTTATTTGTTAATTCGTGAACGCATAATTTAAAATGTTCTCACCAGCTACATTCATTAAGACATCCTACCTGTTTGAAATAAAAGAAAATGAATTTATATACCTGTTAAAAAAGGTCAAGACCGAATACGGCCACTTTCGCTTCCTACATTGTAACATGAGGTAGTTGAGGCTTTTAAAGAATTCGAACGTAACTCTGTCTTTCAAAGAAAGAAGGACATGTCTATAGAGTTTTTATACATACATCCGAAATCAAAAAAAAAAATGCATTCAATAGTATTTTTTGGTTCATATATAGAGCATCTGTTCTCAAATTATACTTAGATATAAGACAACTTATAATAGCGGTACGCTATGATGGCCGTTTTGACGTTAATCTGCTCATGAAGTTGCCTATAAATTAATAACTATCTTTAAGGAGCAAATTGCTGTTATTTATTGTCAAATAGAGACGTACTAAAATTTCTCGAATTTTAAATATCGAATTTTACTATTCGACACAAAAATTATTTAGTACATTGATTTGTAAATTATATATATGTGTATACTATACATCTATTTCACTAATACTATACCTAACTATATAATATGAGCCCGTGAACATATCTTTTCAAGCTTTTACTAACAAAAATACAGCGCCGTGTGACAGAAACCAATTTCAGAGTGTATGTAAGCGCGACCCTTAAGAACGGCTGCACCTGTTTAATTTTTTTTTTATCTTACCAATTATTAAAACAAGGTTTGTAAAAAAAAGTCTGAAAAATCGTAAGGAAAAATGAAAAAAATGTTTATAAAATCTCAATAGAAAAACTTAGTGAGTGAATGAGACAGAAGGAGAGAAAGGTGGTTTTAAAAAAACATGCTTCGAATTCACAGATTGAAATTCATTTGCCATTTCATTTTATTACGTAGTCGTACAATATTTACGTATTGGCAATATTGGCGTAATTAAAGGGGCCCAGAGCCATCGAAATACCATGGGCCCCCAAAACTTCCGGGACCTCCGATTTAAGGAACTCTATGAGGTAAGAGAGACTTCGTAACTTGGATTTACTAAAATTAAATTACAACGCGACGATATTTATTGTGGCCCCATGCAATAAATTTGGCACAGACCTTAGATGGTATAGTTACGCCATTAACTGTAAAGAATAATATTGAAGGAGGATGAATCTAAGATGGGCAGCTAGTCACATATAAAGAGGTAAATAGCTTACTATATTTACTGTTATATTAACTTGCGTTACCATTTGTACGTGTATCGCGTTTGGAGTCATTCAACGAGCGATCGCTTTCGCTGCGGCCCGCTTCACAAGTGTGCCAAGTATCAACCGACATTAACAACCATTAATGTACTGTTTACTTGATATTGTTGTTTCCTCAAGGTTTTGACACTGTGATACTCTACTTGCAACTGAGTGAACCATATACGTATTTTCACAAGTTTTATGAATAAGTACATTCCCTTTAGAGTGACAATTCACAAAGAAACTAGAAATAACGGGTATCAATAATAAGGCAAATAACAAAAAAACCTTCATATATCAAGTTGGTTCAAGATTCGATCACGACCTTATACAGTAATTTAAAAAAAAGGCATAGCTGATTTAGCCAGTACCCAATTCACTGAACAATACAACTTCAATTTCCAAAACACGTATTTGTCCAAAATAGTAGAATATGTGCATCATCTTTAAACTCGGCTATATTTTCGACAAAATATAGCATGTCATTTTTCTACCTCGATTTCGGACCGTTGTATCGCGTCATGTAGAGAAGGTGAATCGACCGTCCTTTTTCAACCAAAATCGGTAAATCAGAACCGGTTTTGTAAACCGCTTTCCGAGGATTATTTTGAACGTAGTATTCTGTGTCCAAAGGTAAGTTATCAGGAAGGGGATCGAGAATAAAACACCGATGTACGAACCTTTTTGTAAAATTTGATGAATTTTTTAGATGATTTTAATGTATATCGTCTTTATTCTAAACCAGTAGATTTTTTGTATTGTAACCACCACCTACAAATATAAAAATGGATATAGACATACTATTTAAACGCAGAAGGTCCATAATATCCTAAAAAAATACCATCGCGACATTTTTACTACAATGCAGAAGTGCCCGTATTGTTTTGTGAAAAGTATTTTGCAATTAAAAATCTCTATTCCGTTTAAAGTTAGCTTATTAGTTCGGTGCGTTTTTTCTTGTTATTTGATAGAAATGTTTCTTAACATTTAGTCAATACATGCGTTAATTTTTTTTTGTCTTTTAAAATACTTATATTTACCGTATGAGAAGTCTAGTCTATGGTATTTTAAATAGGTTCTTCAGAAGACTAAAAATTACGTACACGTAGCGTAACGATTTTTGATCACATGTTTAAACTACACAACTAGATAATAACTTTATTGAATAATTTTAATATTTGATTTTATAAATATCTACGTGAATAAATCTGTAGTTCTGCCTGTACAAGTTTTTTTTCAATTGTACTAAGGACACATATCACGAATACTGTATGAAAACTGATTTCAAAAGACTTAAATTATTTTTATTCCTCCACTATCGAATTTTATTCAACCTTATATATACGTCATTCTAAAAGAAAACTTATATAAAAATTATTCTTTTGAAGGAAATCTAAAAATACACGTTTAACATAGAAATATTTTTTTATGTATTCTGAGCACAGTTTAAAATGATTTTGCATACGGATGTTCGGAAATTAATGTATATAAATTACGAGTCACAAATACAAGTAACCTAATAAAGACTTGTAAACTCGACACAGCTACTCAAATAAATATTTTAATATAATTTTCCGATATTTTAAGCAATTCTAAATAACGGGTTCCGTTCTGTCGTATGAACAAAAGACTGAAATTGAAAAATAATTATTATGACCCTTGTGTCGTCTGCCTTGTCTTAATTTGATACCTGTTCCAAATATACTTCAGTGTATTTTTAAATTGTTACAATAAATAAAACCGACTTAAAATAATTTCTCTAAAAAATGCAGTCTTCCGTCTTTAACCTTTTTTTTTTTTTTTTTTTTTTTTTTTACTTGGGGAAAATCCGTAACGGATACCCACCCCGTCGGGCAGCGGGGGGTGGGTTATGTCCGAGTTCCACGGACTAAAACCCCACGGTGCCTCACACACCTATTGGGCCGGGGAGCAGGAACTGCCAATGGCATTACTTCTGCTCCCCGACAGGTGTCGGCCCCTCAACAGGGGCCCCGTCTGCGGTCTGAGGGGTCAAAATGGCAGACCCCTCAGGGGGGGGAGGGTGTTAAGCCCCCCCCGACGAACTGTGGGAGTCGCTCGGCACAAGCGCCTCCACCACGCGGGCCTGTGCAGTTTAACTCTGCTCAGGGCGACGGACGTGCCCGCCCGTCCCGTCGCCCACAGGCCCTTTTTACGGCGGCATGAGGTCGTCGCCGACCCGTCGCCGCCGTGTTCGTCGACCGCGGGAGGGGAGCCTGGTGGTCCGCTCCCTCTCCCTCTCCGCCGCCTCCTTCGCGAGCATGACTCGCTCGCAGTACGAGGCGACGGAGATCCACCCGGCCTCGCTCTCGACCATCTTGACGATGACGGTCGAGAGCGAGAGGTCCGGGCCTATGGCCGCGACGAGCTCGCGACGTGGCTCGTTCCAGGCGGCACACTCCTCAAGAGTGTGCTGCGCACGATCTTCTGCGCAGCCACAATGATGGCACCCTGGCGTTGGCTCCCGGCCGATACGACACAGGTAGCTGCCGAAGCAGCCGTGCCCCGACAGCACCTGTGTCAGCCGGAAGCTCAGGGTGCCATGCCGCCTGGTGAGCCATTCAGCCAAAACCGGCCGAATGGCTCCTATGGTAGCCACGCCCGAGCTCGGTCGCTCAAGTCGTCGTTCCCATTCCTCGATGACTAGGACCTGGTGGAGCTGGGACCGGAGCACCTCGATTTGCCGAGGTGCGAGTCTCCGGCCCCGCTCCAGCGCCTCCACGCGTCGTTGATACAGAGACGCGTGGGCTCTCGCTTCCAGGTCCCAGGGTGGGGATCCGGCTAGAAGGGAGGCCGCCTCGAAGGAGATCGTGCGGTACCCGCGGATGGCCCTGACGGCCATCGCGCGCTGCGGTCTTCGCAGCTGGGCGCTGCCAACGGCCGTCAGGCCACACGCCCATGCGGGTGCCCCGTATAGGGCCATGGACCGCACGACCCCCAGGTACAACTTCCGGCAGGCGGAGTTGGGCCCCCCCAAGTTGGGAAGCAGACGGGCTAACGCGCCCGCCGCTCCCATTAAACGGGGGGCCAGCTGCCGGAAGTGTCCCTCGAACTTCCATCGACTGTCGAGGAGGAGGCCGAGATACCTCATACTCGACCCGACAGCGATGGACTCGCCTCCCACGACGATCTGGGACCCTGCGGGTGGCGCATTCCGAGGCCCGTGAAAAAACAGGGCCTCGGTTTTACTAAGCGCCACCTCTAGTCCCAGACGCCGGATCCTACCGACGACTTGAGCGACTCCTGCTGTTCCCAGGATCGCGGCCGCGCGGTGCGTCTTCCCCCGGGATAACACTAAAGTGTCGTCAGCATAACAAACTATGCTGACGCCCCGGAGGAGCACACCGCGCAACACCCAATTGTATCCGATGTTCCACAGGAGGGGGCCCAGGACAGACCCCTGCGGAACACCGGATACCACGTCTCGCCGACTCAACCTCCCTCCCTGACCCGGGAAGGTGACGTACCTCTCGCAGAGGTACGCCCCGACTATGCGGCGGAGGTAGCGAGGCACTCCATGGTACCGGAGTGCCTCTTCGATACAGGCCCAGGGCAAGGTGTTAAAGGCGTTGACGATGTCAAGCGACACCGCCAAAACCACCTCACCCCGGGCAAATGCTTCCTCCGCCTGGATTTTAACTGACATCACCGCATCAACGGTGGAGCGCCCCTGACGGAAACCGAACTGGTTATCCGCCAGGTCCGGCCCCACTCCTGTTAAGTGCCGGACGAGGCGGCCTGCAATTATTCGCTCGCAGAGCTTTGCCGCCTCGTCCAACAGCACTATGGGCCGGTAGGCGGACGGACTGTCCGCCTGGCGCCCCTCCTTCTTCAGCAGGACTAAACGGCCGGTTTTCCAGATGGTCGGAAACCGGCCCTGCTGAAGCGATGCGGTGACGATCCGCAGTAGTCGGGGCTCGAGGGCCTCGTAAGCCAGGACCCAGATTCGGCCAGGTATGCCGTCGGGTCCTGGGGCGGTGTTTTTCGCCTGAAGGCGTTTCACCGCCGCCCTCGACTCTTCCCGGGTCACCTCGGGGACCACGTCGTCCTCGCCGCAGCCAGCCGCGTTGGGCGTGGGCGGAGCCATCGTGGGAGGCATATGCTCTGTCCTTGAAGGGAACAGAGCAGCCAGAATCTCGTGGAGGAGATCTGGCTCGAGACTCTGGGTTACCGGGGGGCCGCCCTGGCGTAGTTTACCGCGTACTACGCGGTAAGGGCGCCCCCACGGATCCCGACTGAGCGTCTCGAGCATCTCCTCCCGAGCAAGGGCCTTTCCTTGCTCTATGGCTCTACGGAGCGCCAATCTGGCTGCTCTGTACCCCTCGTAGAGCTCGGCCTCCCTTGCGGACGTGACCTGCGAGCGGCCCCGCCTGCGTCGCTGACGGGTGTACTGGCGACGGACCGCCGTGCACGCTACGCGCAACTGCGCGATTTCGGCGGTCCACCAGTACACCTGACGCTTGGCGGGGATCGGCCCCCTAATCCGGGGCATCGCCGCATCGCAGATTTTCGTCACGTCCGCTCGGAGTGACTCCGCCTCCAGATCGACGTCGGCAGGCCTGTCCGGTGACTCTCCTGTCACCCAGGCCTGCACGACGACGGCCTCCTGAAGCGCCTCGATGTTTAAGCGCTTCAGGGCCCAACGCGGTCCTTCCGCCACGGGGGTCCTACGGGCTGGTCCGTCCGAGGTCTGGGTGGAGACGTTGAACCGTATGTAACGATGGTCCGACAACGTCTCCACCCCCTCAAGGACTCTCCAGCCCCGAACACGGCGTGCTAGAGCAGGGCTAGCGAACGTTAGGTCCACTATCGACCCGCCCTGCTGTCGCACGCACGTGTTAACGGACCCCCTGTTCAGGAGGACTAGGCCCGATGTTATGGCCCACTCCTCCAGCACCCTACCCCTGACGTTCGTGGCCGGGGAACCCCAAGCCGTAGACTTGGCATTGAAGTCCCCGAGCACTAGGACGGGGTGAGGGTGGCTGCGACCTACGACGCTTTGCAGGTCCCCGAGGAATCCCTCAAAGTCGGCGAGACTCATACTTGGGGGTGCGTACACCCCCACTACCACTACGCCGCTGTGATGTGCCGCTACGTATCTCCTCCCCCTCAAGATGTTAGAGAGGGGGGGGGGAGCCGGCGGCGGCCTGGGAAACTAAGGCCACCGAGCCGTCGAGATCACCCGCCCAGTTATCGTCGGGCGGGATGAAATACGGCTCGGCCATCACAGCGACGTGGATCAACCACTGCGCCATGCTCTGGAATAGTAAATCCTGGGCCCTGGCGCAGTGGTTGAGGTTCCCCTGGAGGAAGCGGAGTGCCGCCATTAGGGACACTCAACTTCCTCCAGCAGTGCCGTCCTGGCCCCAACGGCCCCTGACGGCTCCGGGGGAGCTTGGGGCTTTTTCCCCCTCCTCCCCCTCCTTCTTTTCGCCTGCCTCGCAGGCGGCGCAGGCCTCCCGCAGGCCCTGCTCCCCATTCTGTGGCCGGCGGGTTTCCCAGCCGCTGCGCAGACTGCGCAGTGCTGCTGGGACGTGCACCCGCCGGCCTTGTGTCCCGGTTGACTGCACCGGAAACAAAGGTCGGTGCAGTCAACCGCGGAAGAACACGATCCCCCCAGGTGGCCTTCCCTCAAACATCTGAACCACCTGAGGGGACGGGGGGGCAGGACCTGCGCCTGCGCCGACACCCAGCCAACCAAAATTCGTCGGCCATCGCCCAGCCGCCTAGCCACTGCCACCGGACACGTGACTACCGACGCCCACAGCCCCCTCAAACCGGGGCGGACGCCGTTCGTCTTGACCTGTTCCGGTGTACAGTCTCCAGCTTTGGCGACTGCGGCGATGACCTCTTCCTCAGTAACGGCCTCGTCCAGGCCCGAAATCCGCACGCTAGCACAGCGGATGGGCCTGGACACTGCCACCCCCTCGGGAACCGCCTCCCGGACCTTGGCGGCGAGGGCATCCGCCTTGGCACCGCTGGTGGCACCAGGCACCTCGAAGAGGTAGCCACCATTGGCCGCCTTGCGCCACCGGATTCCCTCGATGCCAAGGTCCGTGACCGTGACCTCAGCCTTCACTCGTTGCAGGACCTCCAGGTAGGACAGTCCCGCCTCCCGCGCCCCGGACTTAAGCGTAATCGTCACTGCTGACGTCTTCGGGGCGCGAAGATTCAGGACATTGTCCCTCCTGGAGGCCTGCTCCTTCTTTTTTTTGGGCTTGGCCGGCTTCGCCGGCCTCCCCCTCTTGCCCACCTGCACCCAACCATGATCTGCCGGTCCGGGTGCAGGGGCCTGCCCACCGCCGTTGGTGGGCTTGGGCTGCGTCTTCTTGTTCTGGGGCCTCTTCCTGGCCCCCCTCTTCTTTCCCTGCTTCTGCTTCGGCGGCTGCGGCAGCTGCGGCTGCGACGTGGCGGGTTCCGGCGGCGGGCTTCCCCTGGGCGTCGTCACTGCCGGCTCAACCACCATCGCAGCCGCACTATCGGAGGCCAGCGGTGGCCGCAAGCGCCGCTCAGGGAGCAGCCTATCCTCCAATGCCTCCAGGCGCGCACTCATCATGTCACCCACCTGCAACATGATTGCGCGCGCCATCACCTCGAACTTTGCTTCGGCATTGGAGGGAGGAGGCCCCTCAGCTCGCGGCTTCGCCTGTCGCCGCTGCGGGAGAGGAGGGAGATCCGCAAGGCTCTTGGGCGAGGTCGGGGACGGCTTCGCAACACGCGTCGCTGCGGATTGAGCGCGAACCACCTCTAGCTCTGCCTCAACCCGCGCGAACTTCCTGCGAAGCTCGTCCAGCTCGTCCGCCTGCCTGGCATTTGTCTCCTCAAGCTTGAGGCAGACCGCCTGGAGCTTGCGGATCTCATCATTCGCCTTCCGGGCACACATCTCATTCACTGCATCTGTTATCGATGCAGCCGCCTCGTTGAGTGCCCTCACGAAGGGTCCCTGCAGATGATTCGATTTCTTGCCCACGTTGACCACAACGTCAACGTCGGCAAGAATCCGGTCTCGCAGGTCCGCCATCGGCTGGTCCCCGGTATTGTCCGGGACCACGATCTTCCTTTTGGTCCCTCTCTCCTTCTGGACGCGTGAGACCTGCGCCTCCAGTTCCGCCTCCGCCTTGCGTCGGGCCTCCTCTTTCTTTAGGCGCTCCTGCAGTTGTTTGGCCGCGGCCGTCTTTAACCTACCCATATCTGAGTATCTATCAATTTTCTGTTCGATTTCTCCGGGTGTATATTCAAAATCCAAAGTCCATTGCTAATGAAATTAAACCTGGACGGACTCGTATCAAAATATCTGTTTTCCAATAAAGACGGAATTTCCTAAATCGATTTACAAACGACGAACTTCTAAAGTAACAAACATTACAATACAACCGAATTCAAAAGCTCTTTATTCTTAAAGTCCATTAAAAAAGCGAATAATTTGACAAAAGCTATAACAATATAATCGAGTTTTTAGCGGGATCTTGGAATGTCATATAATCGATTTTATATTTAATTCATAATCTTGTGTTATTTGACTATATATTTTGTATTATTGGTGGCATTTTACGTAATATAGTTCGATTATTACGCACAAATGAAGTGGATGGGAAATAATACCACGGAACATGAGTTCTGAGATACCACAAAAACTCATTGGAAATTTCTAACAAGAGACACTTGTAACATTATCACCTACCCGGCAATGGCAACAATAACCTAGATCATTAGTTACCAAAAAAAAACAATAATAATCATTCGATTATACGGTAACGGCAATGGCAGTAAGTTAGTTAGTAGAATAGAATCTAGAATGTAATTGTTATTTTTTTGGCGACCAATCTTCTATATTATTACTGCCATTGCCAAGTAGGTAATAATAATACAAATGTCCTGTGATAATTTTAATGTTCAAACAATATAATGGCCCCCTTGTTAGTATTTTCCAAGGAGTTATTATTTCTGTAGCTAAATGGATAATCCTATTTTATTTATATAGCTTTGTTTAGAGTGTGACGTTATTGTGGCATACACATACACGATATTGTGGCATACACATACATCACTCAAAGTATCCTTCGGGTAAATCTTTCATATAATCGTTTAAATACACGAATAGAAAGACATAGCACACGTGTAAATCATTTAAATAGCATGACAATACGATTATACGTTACTATGAGATGACATCACAAATCTATGTCATACCAAAGCAAGTACCTAACCTCGAAACGGTAGGTGCTAATGGCTGAAAAATATGACAATTCACGGTGCGAATTCGTATAAATTATGGAGTCGACCGAGGTGCAAATTTGATATAAATGGTAAGGCAAATTTACTAAACGTAATATTATTGAGGAAAATACTTTCATTTTTTTTATATTACTATTCTCGTTGTAATGAATCATTACTCCATCTTATCTATATAAATGTATGATAGAGGTATGTTGTTGTCTGTGCATCATACAAAAAGTACTGCATAGATTTTCATTATTTTTTTACTTCGTACATACTTAGAGCCATTATCTAAAAAAATATGACGATAGCTTAAATTGATATGACATTATTAACGTTCCAAGAAACTAAGGATTACGCAGTCAGTGATGTTTGAAATGGGGCAAACAGTGAGATATGCATGAGAAGGAGAGAGGATGTAAACAGGTAACATTGTTTAAAAATGTTTGTTTTTAAACTAAGTATATTTTCGCTTTAAATTTTTCTTATGTTTTTCCTCTATACAAAAAATATATTGTTAAAAAAATTAAATAACACAGACGAAGTCATGGATATGCTAGTGGACAATATAAGGCTTTGTGTTTGTACCGTGTATAAACAATCAACAAAGTGTATAAAACACAACCGCCATTATAAGCTTTGTAGAAAAATCCATTGCAAATTTGACACAGTTTTTACTATCATTTGGAAAATATGTTTCGGAAGGTTTACATACAGTTGAGGTCATCCAGTAGCTAAATTCGATCATCTTTTTTAATCTCAACCATTTTTTAACCGAGCTACTACTTTTCCATGAGCCTCGGCGGGGGTCACCCCCTGGGACCCATTTCATGGTGGATGGCGCCCGTATCAGGATGAGGACCCAGATGAAGTATCTGTACCTCACCATGGACGGGCGCTAATGGTTCGAGGTTTTTGCGAGGAGGTCATCTCGCAAAAAGAGGTGGCGAAGAGGGCCCGAGAGGTAGACCCTCTTAGCGGCCCTCTCCACTAAAAGAGGGACGGTGGAAGGAGACAGCGTTTTGCCCGCCTTCTCCCACCACCGTAGCCGAACCTGAGGGGGCGGGCCGGGGGACCCATCTCATTGCACAGATGGTTGTGTACCCAGTCTACCTCCCTATAAGGACGGAGCCCGGCAACCACTATCCGTCGGGCTGACCGCCGGGGCGGCATGGTGATAGTTTTACACGGCGCCATGTCGCCCCGACCAAAGCGGCGGTCGGTATGCCGTGGGGTTTTAGTGAGTAGGAGTCTCACACTACCCACTCTCTCCTCCGAGAGTCTGAAGAGTCCATGATGAATTTCCTCACGTTAAAAAAAAAGAATAACATTATACTGTTGTCTTTTATTGAGAGTTTTTGGAGGGATCTTAGTCTGTCAAGTAGTGGATTTTATATTTTATCCATAATTTTGTATTATTTCACTTTATATTTTGTAATATTGGTGGTGTTTTACGTAATATAGTTCGATTATTGTACTGAAGTGAAGTGAATGCTAAATCATACCACGGAGCATGAATTTTGAGATACCACAAAACTCCATGGATAGTTCTAACAAGGAAGCCACCATCTTCTTAGAACATTTAAATTATCACAAGGCACTTACTACCTCAGATCCAGACCTTAAAATGGCAGATTATGTTTTATTTTTTTTCAAATTTCACGACATCGTACATTGTAAATTTTATAGTTTAGTGAAAAAAAGTTCGTACAAATGAAAATATAATTTAAAAATACATTTTACACAAAAATTATACTTGTATAATACATAATTAGTTATTTTTCAAAGTTTTGTAATAAATCGGGTATTTTATTAAGTTTATGCTGTCAACAGTCTTTTGACCTGTGCCTCATGAAGTCTACATTCGTCTGCATGGAACTTAAAACTTTATGCTTTTGAGCAGTCCAGGGGTGAAAGAAAAAAAAACGGTTGACAAACAGAGAAGATAAAGCACACTTAATCGTTATATGAATTATATGATTTATTGTAATCAAATTGTAAAATATATATTTCTGCCGTTTATATTACCAACGGTGGCAAATATTACGAGACACATAAAAATAAAGTACTACGAAATTGTGTATCTTGGAAAAAACGTACAGAATTATCCGACATGTTATGAATCTACCTCCTGATAATAACTCACAGTACCTTTTATATATTACTAACTACCCGCCCTGGCTTCGCACGTATATACCAACGAAGAAAAGGGACGAAATTTTCCACATACAGTACGACCACGTGTTAAAGTAAAATGGCAACTGAGCTTTTTTTTTCGAACCGAGTACACTGTTGACCTGGGAAGGCCTCTACAGTTTCACCGGACTACTAAGGGAAGCGCTTAAGGCACTCACCCGATTTTATATAGGCAACCAGCACAAGGGCGCACAACGCGCCTCGGCTTGCACTGTTACCGAATATCCCGACAACAACTGAGCAACTGAAATCTGTCAATACTTTTTAAAACTCATTTTTTATATGAAGATTTTCTAACTTATTTTTTTTATTTTTCTCTATGATTTTTCATACATTTTCTCTTATACAAATGTTGTGGTGACAATTACAAACACAACAAAAAAAAAATGAACCAAATAGTTTAGACGTTCCGAAATTATGCGCTTACATACGTTCCGCAATTCATTTTTATTTATATACATTAACAAATTATCTGTTATTCCCTAAGCAATTTCGCCCAATATAATAGTAATCTATAAACAATAAATATGCTAATTACATTCGACATTTAATGAAAGTTAAAATTGCCCTTGACTGTATATAAATTCATGGGATACCTTAGAATAAATCACAGAGATAAAAGCATGCGTAAGAAAAAAATTACTTGTGTGATAAAATTTTCGGTGAACTTGGCAAAGAACAAAAAAAATGCGAATAAAGTCATTAACAGTTGCTAGTATTGAATAGAACATATCTGAACATTGTTTGCTGTACCCATTACGTGCTCAGGGACTAATATGCGTTGCATCATTATTAGTAAGTCTAGAACAGTGCGTGCATCGTGAACATGTAACAATGATTATAAACTATAATAAACATCAACTTGAAGGTCTTCAAGCCGTAAACCAATACAGCCATAATCTATTTTTGAAACGAAGTTCCATAATGTGTATTGGGGTAGGAGTTAAGCAGGCGTGATGAGGTACTTATACATCCTTCTCGAGGAGACCGTGTCTCGCGGAACACGGAGAGCTAAGCTGGAGAGCCGTTAAACACTCTTAGAGGTTGGTATCCAACACCAGGACGAGGCATATATCCCAACAGATAGCACCCCTCTGCTTATTAGAGAACACTAGCGACGGGGTTACAGCAAAGTTACTTCGGCTCACACATCAGATGTTGGCAAGACACCTTCCTTAAAAAGTTTTCGTGGAAAAAAATCACTTTAACAAGTCACAGCGAGCGAGGAGACAACCTCATTAAAAAATACAAACGGGAGGCGTCAAAGCGGAAGAATGAATAACAAGTTTATAAAATAGTATAAAAATTCACAGAAAATAAGGAGACAACTTCATTAAAAAACACTGCACTTTACTACCAGGCCGGAACAACAGGCAAAGGGGCGGAAGACGTGACCTTCCATTGCACTGGTTCGGTGGACGGGAGAGACGGTTTGACCGGGCTGTATGGGTTAGCGAACGGCCTAACTGAGGTATCGTGGTGCATGCTCGCGAGATCCCGTGGCACCCATTAACGCAGTAGATGGCTAACTGTAGGGTTTTAATCAATAAGAAGCTGAAATTAAGGAAAGACTAGGTAGGGAGGGAGCTCCAGGGAGGGATGGAGAGTTAGTGTCCAATGCAGGATCTCTCCACGTAAAAAAAAAAGTTAATCAAAGTCTATTAAGGAGTAAATCGTCACGTAAGGAAAAAACTATATGACTCTTGCATGTGACTAGCTCTTTCTTTCTCTATATATCTCTCTTTCTTTCTTTCTATTGTATGCTACTCCTTGTGTGTGCGTGAATATCGACATTCAAGCAAGACCATTGCGCGCTTCTGAATGTATAACCTTGATAATTAACACGTGGTATTTTCATATTTTTTTTATTATCTATTAATATGATTTTAAATTTCCTAAAATATCCAATCAGACGTTTTGATTTGATTACTTACTTTACATTATTTTCATTAAAAATAATAGAAAATATAAATATACAAATTACACAAGAAAGAGATTTTTTATTCGAGCACGACAAAGTCCACATGATGGTACGCACCACCAATGATGACCACCGAAAGATCTAGAATCTAAAACATCGGTCAGTCTCGGCAACTTGGTATACGCTGACTGACTTTGAAACGTGACAAGCATAAAGAGTCACTACAAGACACTATGTCGATGGAGGTAGGTTCGAGTCCTCGCAACTGAATGGGATATAGTGATGAAACCATAGCATGGTAATTGGTAAGGCGTTTTCTAAGTCTACCTAGCAAGCTACCACTCTCAAGTTGAGCATTTATCGCCAAACACCTATAGGTGTATATTCCAGTAGCTGCACTTGAAACTCTTAAGAACCGGGGCCTCTAGGCTTACCGTGATTACCATCTTGGACCACATTGTCATTTAATATTAGGCGTGATGTGTTCAAACGTTGAAACCAAAAAATATGAAAAAAATACTATCCACTTTCAAATAACTCTCCACTAGATGACGTTGCAGTGAATCATGTTTTCCACTGTTCAACCGTTCGCCATCAAATAGCATAGACACTTGAACACGGGAAAATGTAAGAATTACTAAAAACGTGTAGGAACGAAACCGTAACTTATAATAGTATGTTAAGTAAAAATTGAATCTGGGGTTTTTATTGACACTTCCCTCTTTTAAACAAGATTCGCTGAAATTTTGTCACACCACTATCTTCCCCCTTTTTCAGATCGCATCGAATTATAATCATACACCAATAAAAAAAAATCACTCAACTCAGAGAGCGATAAAGAGGACTGTGGTCGGAGATTTTTTGCGTAATCGAATTAGAAATGAGGAAGCCCACGAAGTTATTGACAACCATATAAATCGTTAAATTTTAATAGCAATGAACATATTACTTGTAGAAAATATAGCTCATAACGCTGGAATCTTTTCAAGTAACAACCTCATAACGCAATTCATAGTGCAGACACAAGATCTGTTAAAAGATGGACCAACAACCTTTTGAAAATTGGAGAACATATATAAGCAGATCCTGCTGATCAGTAATTTTAAGGATTCTATCCTACTATGTCCATGAGCCGCCGTTTTTCGGCTGATGATATTTAAATAGAAAAAAAAATAGATGGGTACCTATACCAATTTGAAAAGATAAATGTATATTACAACAAACCTGTACTTCAAGGTCGAAACTGCAAAACCACCAGATTAAAGACATCCAACCTAAAGCGTTTCAACATCTAAAATTTCGTCACCGGTTTATTATAATCGTCGGCTTCTGCGATTACCAAATAATTTAAAATGTTTATTAGCATTCCGTTACATAGTTAACGTCGCGCATAGAACCACGCGTGTCACAGACTTTCACAAAAATTGTAATTAGATGGCATAGATAATAAACGTGGCTCATCACATTCTAGAATTTTAAAGATAAAATGTAGATATTTGTGTCTCAAAATTAATTTTCGTTTATTAATGAACTAATTAACAACAAAATTAATTATTTATATAGAATATTAGATTGCAATAAAATAGGAAACAATCGGAAATATTATTATCACTTAATGTTACAAAGTGTCAATTAATAACAATTTACGTAATGCAATGATAATTATAATTAATAAATGAAATCCATAATAAAACTTTCTCTACTGTGAATAATTTACAGATAGATATTTGCGTTCGGTTAATTCCAATTTGTCTAATTATAAATAATAATTATAATATAATATATATTTGAGGTTTAGTGTAAAAAGTTTATTATGTAGCGGGTTACGAGTGTCAGCACGATTTTTTTTCTAATGTGAAAGTTGTTGTCGCCGGGACAACGGCATCAAGTTATTGAATATATTACACGTAATTTCCAATAATGTTATTAAAACCGCTTTATAAATATTATTACATATGTTACAAATACTACTTCATATATATCATGAATATTTTTTTATTTGCATTATTTTGATGTAAATTAAAATATTTATGAACATTAAAAATAGTAGTTACAACCTAATTAAATTAATTGGTTTTTATGAAAAAAAACTCACACTCCAACAACCCCAGGCAGTTCCCCGAAGAAATCTTTCCTAACTTCTGATTTGTATTTCACAAGACACGGCATAGCTGGCCTAAACGGCGTTGGCCCTTCTCTCCTGTACATCCTCTCGATCTCATCAGCATCATAAACGAACAACAAATCCGGCCGGCCTATCAAACCACCAAGTCGAACAATCCTTCCGTACTTATCCAAAAACAATTTGGTCACTTTAGCAAACTCGGAGATATCGTACTGCCCTATAACGGGGACCATACGCCATGTATTCCCCAAAATAGGGATCGGTTTTGGTCCCGGCACTTGGGAGTATGGTTTGGCATTTGCGAACACTTCGTCGGTTAAGTCCGCAGTTGGTGCGATTTGGGAACGCTGTCGTTTGGAGAACGGGCAACCGGTCGACGCAAGTCGAGTGTATTTAGGGTTGTACGGACGCGAGTAAGCGGTAAAAGACATTAATGAGCGACCCATGGCGGTTGACGCCGTGCGACGGTTGCCTGTGGACTGGTCCGTCCGCGATCGAGATAGACGGATTTACCGTTGCGCGAGAGTTGAATGAAGTCATGGTCGACAATTATACCGTTCTCTTTTTTTACTATAAACGTAAAAACAAAAACATTTAGCTACGTGGACGATAACACTCCAACGATGGTCCGAATTGTTAAATATTGGCCTCAAAAAGCATATTCACCAATTATAACCAAGCCTTTATAAACAAAGCACATCAGACTGTCTCAGTATTGAGTCTCAGAAATTACTCTTACGTATTAGTTTAAAAAGAAATTCTACACGTTTTATTTTTCTGCTTACTGGTCAATTATCAAAATTCCATTATATTAAATTAAATTTAAAGTTTTAGTATTATTTTGTTTGTTTTTACCAAATATTGTAAATGAATAAAGACGTAAAAATTGTAAAGAATGACAAATACAGACTCTTAAAAAAAACTTCGACTAGTCGATCACAACGGAAAAAACTGTCTTCAATTTTTTTTATTAATAACACTAAATTTCTCGGTGGCCATTAAAACAAGAAGAAAATAGAGAATATAAGTTGATAAAACGTACTGAACTATTTTATATTTAAAATGTTACGGCAAATAAAAGAGGTTATTGCTAAGGGTAGATCCAGACGTGGCCTGGGGCTACAGGGTCAGATGCTCAAAGCTGTTAAAATGAATTAAGGAGATGAGAGAGATTAATACCGACTATACAGTTTCTTATTGCGTACATAATACTTTCCAAGAAGCAAATAGCCAAATATCACGCTTAAGAATAGAGAATCTATAAATTTTCTGTCTCTTTTAAAAGGGGTGATATAGAGTATATTTTGTAAGATGCTGAAGGTTATCAAGGTCACTTTGTTTTCAATTTTGAAGAGAGATTTACGAATTTGGCGACAGATAAGAGAAAATATACCTGTAAAATAGCAAAGTTTCTTCTAATTTTAACAATCTTGTGTCAATATATCAAATCAATTCTCTGTCAAGACATTACTTCAATGCTAGTACCAGTACCAGTACCAGATATCTTGAGCAGGAATCTTAATATTAATGTATGTGTAGGTTATTCCTTTTTTACAAGTACTTTTATAGGTATTGTTATATTCTATATGCATAATGAATAAAGAATTAATCCCAAGCACAAAAGACACTCCTTAATTGCCTGGTTCTTGTGCCCCTTCCAAAAATAAATCCGGAATCCGCCCTTGGTTATGGCTAATAATTAATACGAAATTCCTATTTAAAAGCTGATAATTAACCATTTCTTCTATCATTTCGCATTTATAATACTTATAATTAGGTGGTGACTTTATATTTATAGTTTAAATTACAATACTATCACATTTTCCAAAGATCTTATATACAATCTAAGATGTCCTTATTAGTATTTATGTAACGTCCTGGGTATTAACCTGTCTTGGTAATTCGTAAATACGTATGTCATAATATCATCTTCAATCTTACGCTTAATCGCATTCAATCAAGCGCCCTCCCGTAACATTATTATTTTTTTAAAACTATATAGGTTAGTGTTTGAGCACAAACTTACCCAAATCCGACTTAGAGGCGTTGTTCGCTTTAGGGAATTCGGTCATTATAGCCGGGGACCTCAACAGCGGGAACGTTATATGGAATAGTTCGAGTACTTCTCGTAACGGGGTGATTCTCGACAAGCTAGGTAATGATCTCGCTTTTGATGTCATAGCCCCACCGGAACCCACTCACTATCAGGATCGCTGTCGGCCGACAGTGTTAGATGTAGCTCTGTTAAAGAACGTCGCGCTTGAGGTACGACTCATACAAGTCGTACACGAACTCGACTCTGATCACCGTCCTGTGGTATTACAGTTAGGTTCTAGTTTCGACATCGATTTTCAGCCCGCGCGCGTAGCTGACTACACGAAGCTTAGTAAATATTTTAAAGATAATCCTTCCTCGGTTAGTTTAAATAGAATCCCGGACGTGTTGGTGTCTAAAACCGACGCGGATCAGGCTATCGATTCCCTGGTCGACTTTCTTCGGACCTCCGTTAGGGAGACCTCGAAAGAAGTACAAGCGGTGAATGATCGCCGCTTTATACTCCCCAACGACGTGAGAGCGTTGATCACGGAAAAGAACGCCGCGACTCGAGCCTACGACACTTACCCGTCCGTAGATAATCGCAATCGGTTACGCTTGTTGCGTAAATTAGTTAAAAAACGTATTTCGGAAATCCGAGGCGCCAGGTGGGACAAGCTTTTGGAGGAGATCCAGCCATCCCACGTGGCGTATTGGACACTCGCGCGAAAGTTCAAATCAGATCTCAGTACACCGATGCCCCCATTAGACAGAGGTCCTGGGTTGCCTCCCGCGTTCGATAGTATAGACAAAGCGGAATGTCTCGCCGCGAATTTAGAGGAGCAATGCTCTCCGAACACTGCCAACACTGACCCTATCCATATTGGATCGATCGAATCCTCGGTAGAGCGTTCTCTCGCATCTCCTCGCGCGGATACCCTAACCCCGGTTAGTTTCGATGAAGTATCGGCCGCCATCAAGCGTCTCAAGCTTAGAAAGTCTCCAGGTCCCGATGGGATCAGGAACGAGGTACTGAAGCTCCTTCCTGACCACATTATAGCTCTCCTGGTCTGCATCTTCAATGCGGCCATGTCCCAGGGTCACTTTCCAGCCGCCTGGAAAAAGGCCGTAGTGATAGGAATTCACAAACCGGGCAAAAAAGCTACGCTTCCCACAAGTTATCGCCCTATCAGTCTCCTCGATACATTAGGCAAACTATACGAGCGGCTCCTTCTGAACCGTCTCCAGACCTCTATTTCAGGGTTAGATTTGTTACCACCTGAGCAGTTTGGATTTCGAGGTAAACACTCATGTACGAATCAAGTACACCGCCTCACGGAGTACATTTTTTCTAAATTTAACGAAGATCCCCAAAAGAAGGTCAACCCGGACAAACCTAAACCGAAACGCACGATAGCAGTCTTTTTCGATGTTGCCAAGGCCTTCGATAAGGTCTGGCATGCCGGGCTCGCTTATAAACTTTTTCAGTCTCGCATACCCGATACCTTAGTACATATAATCCGCGATTATCTCACTGATAGGACTTTCCGCTATAGAGTGGAAGGTGAGCTATCCCCGCCCCACCCGATACGCTCAGGTGTGCCCCAAGGGTCTAATCTTGCGCCCTCTCTCTTCAACCTGTTCATCAGTGACCTACCTCGGTCCCCGGGGATCGAGGTAGGTTGCTATGCTGACGATACAGTTATCTACGCTTCCGGTTGGCGGCCGGACTTTCTTAGAAATCGCATCAATCGAGCCGTCGCCACACTCGGTGAATGGTATCGTCAATGGCGAATAGAGGTTAATCCCGAAAAAAGCGCCGCGATATTTTTCGACCCCGTAAATCGTCCGCAACCCAAGTATCTAAAGCCCCTCAGGCTGTACGAAACCGAGATTCCTTGGGTACGTGAGGTCAAATACCTAGGAGTTACATTAGATAGGCGCCTCACTTTCAAAGCGCATACTGATAGAGTTCGAAACAAGGCCGCTATGGTCTTGGGTCGCTTGCACCCATTAGTTTGTCCTAAAAGTAAAATGTCCTTCAGACATAAGCTTACTTTGTATAAGACGTGTATCCGTCCTATTCTCACATATAGTTGTCCCGTTTTCGCACATATGTCAAGTTATAACTTCGAAAAGTTGCAAAAACTACAGAATCGTTTTCTTCGTAGGGCAGTAGGTGCCCCTTGGTATATCCGGAGAGTCGACCTCCACAGGGACCTGGAGATGCCGTCTATCTGGGAGTACGTTAGGACACTCACTAGTAGCTATTTTGAGAAAGCCGCGAATCATCCCAATCCGTTAGTGGTATCCGCCGCGACTTACAACACCGTACCCGATGCGCCGCGTTACAAAAGACGTCCGCGATATATTTTTACAGATCCTCCCGACAAAATAACGGCAGCTAACTTCCAGTACCCTTCCGTCCCTCGAAACAGAGCGTGTGCGCGCCCACATCCGCGTAATCACAGATCATGCCGCCGCGGCTTGACTGTGAATTTTGCTCCAGCACACTCGTCTAGGCCCCCCTCGGCAGCGGCTCAAGCCGAGGTCCGATCCTCCGGAATGGAGCCCTCGAGCACGTTGCTTGCGCGACAACAGTGACACTGAATTAATTTTCAAACACTAGTTTTTGACACACAACACCGATCACCCCACACACGTGCACATACACACATGTAGGTACACATAGTGGTTGGGTTGTTTTTTTTATTTTTATTTTGTACCCCTTTCTCGAACGGAGTTAGCTTATACTAACTTAGTAGTCAGATTCAAGATACATGTATGAGTTCCTGAAACATACATGCTTGGTACACGTGTATGTTTCACGAATTTATATATGTATGAAATAATAGTTAGCCTAAGCTTAGTTAGACTCGGGATAATCGGTAACAGTCCAAGCCGAGGCGCGCCGTGCGCCCTTGTGCTGGTTGCCTACATAAAATCGGGTGAGTGCCTTAAGCGCTCCCCTTGGTGGTCCGGTGAAACTGTGGATGCCTTGCCGGGTTGACAGTGTAGTCAGTTCGAAAAAAAAAAAAAAAAAGCACAAACTTATCTGATGTTAACGACGATGTGGTCTAAGGAGGTAGTAATGCTAAACCTAGAGGGAGACTGGCTCTCAAGTACAGCCCCCGGAACACACCAACAGGTGCTTGGCGATAGTTTTTCAACTTTTTCATTACGTTTAACTATTGATTTTATACTGCGTCCTGTAAATAAACCTGAATTACCTGTTATTTTCATTTTCAAATCGTGTTGATCGAATAAAAACAGAAATAAACAAAACATACTGTACTGAACTATACATCCCTACTTCTAGATTATTGTAGTTTTTTTTACTTTATAGATTTTCAGCGCTTGACTACAATCTGTCCTGATAATGAAAGGATCCAAGAATGTAAACACACTAAACCTGAAGGGACTGACACTCGAATGCAGCTGCCGGAACACACCCATAGGTACTTAGTTAGCGATAGACGTTCAACTCGAGGCTGGTAACTAGACAGCCGGGCTTAGAATAAGCCCTACCTAATGCTATGGTTTCGTCACGATGTTTTCCTTTACAGTAAACTTTGGTTTATTGCAGGATTTAAGCCTACGTCGATTGACGTGGTGTTCTTACACGTTACCACTAAACCATAAAGGAGTCAAATGCTCAAATAATAATAAAACGTTAGACCACAAATGAGGAACTAACTCACAAGTGCTTCTAACCAAACGCATAAATAAATCAAGTCGTGGTGGTCAAGTGGTTTGACCCGTGGAATATCTGTCAATCGGGATCCATTGATCCATCGTGATGTGCCAACATTTTTATCCAAATTCGTATACATATAAATTGATAACGCTCTCGGCTGACGCTGAAGGAAAACACCGTGTAAAAACTTGAACCTGAGAAATGTTTTTGTAGTAAACATAGAAATGTAAATTTCTCGGTGTTTGAAATCGCTAATACGTCGTGGACTGGCATGTTAATTATGTCTAAACCTTGTTTCGGGAAGAGGCTCATGGCCCCGCAGTCGGATTGTTACAGACTGATCTCACTCATAAATGTTTACGACAAATTTCTGTTTAAAACTGATTCAAGTGAACATGTACTGTACATATGTATATTATATATAGAATTTAAATATCAATAGTCAAATCAAAATAGAAATAGTTCGTTTTATTTTAATATTGAAACTCGAAAAGATAATGAATTATGGTCAAATATCGACCATTAGACGACCACTCGTATAAAAGTTGTTATATAGCTATTAAAACCTCCTTAGATTACCTTTGGCACTAACCAATGACATAATTTCAAGTAGCTTTCAACAGCCTGCAATTTGCAATTTGCAAGGTTCGAGTGCCGGAATGCCATTAGCACTCCTATTTCAACATCAAAGCAGTGCTTCTGTGTTCCTTTTCGAAGGATGTGGTTAGCAACATGCACTGGAACACGAGGTTTTTCAATCCAGTCTACCAGAGTAGCAACCTATTACAACTGCCCACAGAACTGCGGTCCTTTTTGAGATTTATCCATAGTTATAGGTACCACTTTAGGTAACGTAAAACTTACCAACTTACTGGTTCGTAATATAAAAAAATAGCTGATATCCTCTTGCTTTTCTGTTAAAAAATGATAGTGTCAAAAATACGAAAAATTACGCACTGATGGTCATAGCCATGCATGCATTACCCATTTTAAAAGTTCTAGTTTAATTTATGTGTATTTTAAATTACATTTTGATATGAAGTAGAAAAGAAGGATCGGCCAAGTTACTAAACTGTCTTTTTAAAAATTTTACTTCTGATTTTGTACATTACAAAAAGTTTTTTTCTCAAGTTGCATTTTATTTTTAAAAAGAGCTATTTCAGATCTACATAAATCACTGCGTTTAATATGTTATTGTAAATTACTTCAATTCGAAAAACTACTTAAAAAAATCCAAATTTCAAATATGTCTGTTCTATAGAAGCCCATAACTTGAGAAATAAACGTGACAGAAAAAAAAATTGTGCATTCACATTCATACCTTTTTTTATACGGAAGAAAATCCTACATCGGATACCCCCACACAGCCGGGGGACCACGTGAGAGTTATGTCAGACTCCTACCGACTAAAAACCCCAGTGCCGCTTTAGCGCGTATGTGGCTGGTTGTGGGTTGACGGCGAGCATACTCCACTAACCCTAGCCACGAGCTAGGGTCTCCCGCGAGATGGTAAATGGGGACCCTCCTTTCGGGATTGACACATTGTGACCTACTTGAAGTTTAATTAGGCTGAATATGAACGAATTTCAGAACGTCATTTTTTTTCGTTGTCCGCTTTGCGTGTAGTGGCCCACCTGTCAAACCACTCGACCAAACTTTAATAGGAAATACAATTTTGCGTGCAACATGCATACTGCACTATAAATATATTATTTGTATGCATGCGGCTTTTGAAATGAACATTTTAACTTTTTTTTGTGGATAACGCAAAGTACACACGCGACTCCTGCTTAATACGACTTACAATCGCGCATAAAAAATCTCCGGCCATAAAACCTCTATTAAAATAGATGTAAAAATTGCTAAAGGATTTTTTACATAGGTATTTTTATTAGGTACCTATTCTTTTTTATTCATACCTCAATTGATTACTTTCACTGTACCCACCAAATACTATGTTCATAACAATCCAAAAAAGAAAGTTTAAAGAGTAGTCAAAACACATAGACGATCATAGGAGATGCAGCGATCATGGATTCGTCAGTACTTCGACTATTTATATAATAAAGGAATAAATTACTCTGCTGAGCTGTTTCAGAATAGTTGTTAGATTTTAAACACTTAATTTAACATTCAACAAAAGTGGTTAAAATAGCTAAAAATTTATATCTGAAACAAATAAAAAAATGTGTAATTCCATTCACATTAAAAGTATGTATGGTTATATTATTATTTTTATTGTCATTTAAAGCTACATATATGAACATACTTTTTGTATTGATGAAAACATTTATATATCACTATTAAAATGTGAATCTATCTATTAAAAATTTACTGAAAGCACAACTGATCACTGGCAATTAGACACAAATACAATTCTAGCAAACAACATAGAGTGTAGAGGTAAGGAGATACATCTCATATGGCCAACATGTTGAAAAAGTATCCACATCTAAGCACTAAATAACGCTTCCAAAACTCTCTAAAATGGCGTTAGCATAGGCAAAGGGCAAAAAAAATAATTTTCTAAATATAACTTAAAATAATTGCTGTGAGAATACATTTACAGTGATAGAAGTTTTGTGAACGTTATATAATATGTTTAGTGTACTGTTATAAAACTTTTTAATTGAACAATAATTAACCCTATTGCTACTGTAGCGCCACCATATTTTAGCAAATTTTGACGGACACATTTTTTTACACATAGATGGTTTTCCTTACCTCTATACTCTATACTACCAATAATCTATCACTTGACAGTGACACTGACTGGCTAAAATATAATGGTTAAAAAACGTTCAATGGTAAAAAATGTCGCAAATTTATCAAAATTAAAATGTACAATGTTACAGTTTACATGTTTTATATTTTTGTTGTCTGTTTGTAGATAACCAGAGTTAGATACAAAAAAAAAATTGTTACAATCTTCGTCGTTTATGGTTGTATTCATGTGACGTTGGCGAAATTATGTGCGCACACATGATGCTCTTTTGAAAAGAAGAAGAATGTTTCACAAATAAAAACAAGTGTTGAAAAGAAAAGTTTAGATTTTAAGAAAATTGTCTTAAAAATGATATCAGATTTTGCCAAAGAGAAAGTCTTTTGGACGAGGAAGATGAATTTAAAATTAGTAAAATTCATTGAAAGTAAACCAAACATTTGGAATCCGAAACATCCAAAATATACTTCGATCAGTGCTAGAGACCATACATACTCTGAATTTGCTTACAAATACGGTAATGAGTTCACATGGCAGGCGGTAAAAGACCGATGGACAAATATACGATCAACATTTGCTAATTATTTAAGAAAAATTAATGCAAGCCGGGCAAAAGGCGACAGTGAGGTCTTATAATTAATTACATTCTTTTCGATACCGTAGTATAATGCTAAAATTTGTGAAATTACCTAATTAGTAACCAGCTAATTGTATGGCCAGCCATAATGTGTATAGGTCTGCAACATGAAAAAAAATTATTTGTTCAATCATTTACACTTACCCATCTGACCCGCCTTTACTAAACTATGTTATTATCTTTCATATCCTGATAATTCGATTTTTAGGGATAGAAGTCATATTCTTCCTCTGTTACGTAGAATTTAGGCAAAAATTATTTGTATAAAATTAAAGATATATCAAGTAATGTATCTAAATTAATGTATATCTTTCAATAAAAAATTTAAATAATCCATAATTATTTTGTGTTATCTAGTTAATGTAATCAATCAATATTACAATTAAAAATTCTGTGTATGTAGAATAAATTCTCAGAAAAGGCACTAGAAATATTGGAAATGTTACAAACAATCAAATTAATAAATATAAATTGTATATTATATGTAATTTTATATTATTATTATTTTGAAGGTGTACAAAGTTAACTGGCATCTATGGAAATCGTGCAGCTTCCTATTAAAAGTGAATAGAAAACTTAATAAGGATGATAATGTGTTAGAAAATGATGACCAGAAAGAACAAGTAAGCCAATATCATTAATATTAATTTTAGGAAAAGGGTAACAAACAAACAAATTCGCATTTATAATATTAGTAAGGTTTCCAATGTGATTTATCATTCTTCTATACTGCTTGACTGAATATAATACTTTTTTATACTATTTTGGATCACCAGGATTTTTTGAGCTATTGTTAGATATGGTATGTAGTGCTGTTATGGATACCTAGATTTTAAATTTACCTACCAAACTTATTTAGATATTTTTTATTCCCCACATAAAGAAATCAACTGAATTTTCGCCTTCCTAGTAGTACCTTTCAATATTTTGTATTCAATTACAACATATAAGATCTGTGGCAGTACAATAAATGTCACTAATAAATATTAAATTAGATAATTTTGATATATTCCTGTATCAGAAAATATTAATAAAAACAATTTTTAATATGTCTAAATAATATGTGTTATTGGAAAAAACTAACTGAAATCATAATCAATTTTGGACTTCAGTAATTTTTTTATGATATTACTTTAAACTAATTTCAGGATATGAACTCCGAAGGGTTGAGCAGTGAAGATGAAGTTTCCTACAGCAATTTAAAAAATTCAAATACTACCTGTGACAGTCTAGTCTCAAATTTACTGACTGTTTTTCGTGGTGTGCAGAATGATGCATTTGGTTTAGAAAACACCAAACATGGACAAATAGGCCGAGCTGTTACTAAGAAATTGGCACAAATGAATTCATATGAAGCAGCACAGATGACTCACAAAATAACAGAAATTTTATTATTGTATGATAAAGATAATCCAATGAACCCAAATAATATGAAGAATGAATAGTGTTTTTTTTATAATAATTCTCTTAACATAACACAGTTATATACATTTTTGCTGTCTAGATGGATTTATAAATATTGAATATTTTATTGAAGTAACAATTGGAAGTATATTTCATATTATTTACATTTGCATGTTTATGCTAGCCTTACACAGTGTAGAATAAAGTTGCTAAACAAATCAGCCACAAACACTATTAATCTATCTAGTCTTTGATGGATCGAATGATAAATAGTATTCTCACAAAAGAGTCGAAAAACAATAATTGATTATAAATTCAATAGCTATTTTACAACTTAACAGGCTTGTTCAATAATGTATGTCTTTAGATAATAGTCATGGAAATACAGTAATTAGCGTATAAAAATTGTTTTATTAAAAAAAACTCAAAATTGTAAGAAAGTTCAGACCTGTTTCATTATTTTTTATTATGTCATTGATATCTGTATGTATAAAATATACAAAACTAAAATCAAGAATTATGTGCCTATTTATTTTTACATGATTCTTACAATGGTAACACCATAAAACATAATATTACCCTGGTAACAGTGTTATCGTAACACTGTCAAAGTGACAAACAAATTGCGAGATCGGGTGAGAAGATTCTGTAATTTTTTTGGTATAATATGTACAAGTTATCTGATTTCAAAATTATGAATAACATAAGTTGTAACGAAAACGCATCTCCATTTATTAATGTCCTTAAATTTAAGTGGGATGAGATACACGAATTACCTGACGTTTTTCGGTATAAAATTCATAAAATGCAGGAAAAGTTTGTCGATGGCAAATATTTACTTCAGGTATATGTTATTGATATGTAGATATTGTGTACTTAAAATTTAATTCTCCAATATTACGTACGTGGTGTCTTGGCAAACTAACTAAACGACAAAATCTAATTTATCAAATAATATTGTAATACGTACTGTGTTTAACGTCGATTTTTTTTACAAGTTTTACTAAAAATACTACTGGCAACCGTCGCAGACTACATCATCATTAAATTACAATGTAATACTTATTAAAATAAGGGCCAACTAAATTAAAATAGATAGCATAAAACACACTTAAGTATGCCAATTGTTCTGGTGATCGACTGATAGAACAGTCATATAAACTCCAAAGTTTATAAATTACAGATATAACAACATCCATTTTTATATATTCACATGCTATATATAATATTGTAAATTAATTTAACAAAGTTTAGATATAGACTAATAAATATTCATGACATTTTGTGATAATCATAGATATATAATTACATAAAATTGCCAACCGATTTATCAATATCATTGTAATATTACTGTACAATAAACTAGACTGTACTCGTGACTTTTTCTGTGTTGTTTATTGTCCTAACAATATATTATGTACAGTGGGAAAAACCAACAGCACCACACCACTTTTCCAACCCAAAAAAAAACATATCACTAAATGCATACTGCTTATAAGAAATCATCGTTTTTTAAAGTTTTAATAATCTTATATTAAATGGAGCTATGATGATAACATTTTAAATTCGGATCAAGTATCCAAGAAGTAAAAGTAAAAAAAAATATCCAATAGTTTTTTGTGGGGTTGATAGCATAATGGCTGGCATACCTCCATCCTTTTATTTATGTTAATGTAATATATATGATTTATTAAACAAAGGTACCAATGACATTTTTTTTCTAGTTGAACCCTAATAGAGGAGTGAAAAGGAGAACACCAGAATTGATTGATAATATTTATCAACCATTTGATGGCAGTAAATTTAATTTCACTAAAGTGTCTAGTGATGAAATATTGTTTTCTTTGGGAGATAATAATGAAGGTATGCTGTAAGAAATATGTAACTCGAAATTGTTATGTTATCATTTAAGGATCAAGTTTTTTAGCTAAAACTATGAGTGTCAGAAACTGTCCCCCCATTATGGCTGATTAAACTTGTAATTGAATCTCATTAAGGCTTGACAAATTTATCAGCTGCTTGTTAGATCAATTTTAATTGATTTGGTACGGTTTACAAGTTCATAATTGATTATCATAATATAAATGAAGTATATAATCTAAAAAAAAACACAAATAGTAGAGGAAGAATCCGAGAGGTCTATGGTAGCTCACAAATAATATTTAAATAAATACAATTAGGTATGTATTTGATTGATATCAATCAATTTATGTAAATAATTATAAATAAAGTAGTTTTTGTTTGGACTTCACATTTAAATACATAATTAAATTTGAGTATTGTAAATATTTTCAAACATTCAGGTTTTTCTTTTGATTAATTTAATAGTTAATAATGTATTTTTATTTTATTTACCTATCTACAAACAATTGTCTCCTTGAAATATGAAACAATTTGTATGGAATTAAATTTATTTCAATTCCAGATACAGAGGTACATCATTTTTTAGTCAATGTTAGCCCAATATCAAAGTATCATACACTTCTTTGTCCATCAGTTCATAAACACTTACCACAAGTTGTCACATCTGACAGCCTTCGATTGGCCATTGATGTAATGTTCCTAGCTTCGGATCGGTGAGTGTAGGCAAGTACAGTATTTTGTTTTCCGTATTTTCATACATAATTTCTAGAATATTCCATCATACAGAATATGTTTTCTCTGATGATTATATTCAGCATGACTTCACAGATAGACAAAATTGGTGTGTTTATATATAATGTAAAGCTAGTAATTATGAGTATATTTAAAAATCCTGTAAAATATACACTTGCATTATAAATATGAAGAACTACCCTGGACAGTGGTAACAACACCTGCAACACAAATGGAGCCCGGGCACCTTGACAATCCATAGATTGCTAAGAACTTTATCATATTGACCAGTTGTTCATTTATAATTTAATGATAACATGCTAGAAATATTAACAGTAAAAATGTAATCCATGTCAAATCGAAGTTTGAAATGTTCTTTTGATTTCCTCAATTTTATGATATTTTAGTACCCAAATTTTGAGATTTTTTTAATATTGTAAGTTTTTACTGTACAATCATTCAATGAAATTGGAAATCAACAAAATATTTGATAACTGAAGAAGTTCTGATGTTCGAAAATGAAGAAAAAATATATATATTAAAAAATCGAAAATAAAATAAAAATCGTAAACACATCAAATTCCGACCAGTTTTAAGAAGGTTATGTGCAAAAAACTAAAAAAAGATCCTTTTGAAAGAGTAATAAAAAATTTATGAAACGAAACCGATAGAGGAAAATGTTCAAATCAACATCATAATATCAACTGATAATCCCGCATCTCTCTCTGGTCATTGTCAGTGACATATAATAGGGTGCAGTCATGTGATTCTGCTAGTATATTAATGCTTATGGTTATTTTTAGTGACCTCAGGATCGGATTCAACAGCTTATGTGCCTTTGCCTCTGTTAACCATTTACATTATCATTTGTTGATGGAGAGTTCAACTGCTACCTGTGGAGGAAGTTGTAAGTATATTACTTTATACTATATCTTATCTCTTTGTATTTTTTTTTTTTATATTATAGGGGGCAAACGAACAGGTGGGTCACCTGATGGTAAGTGATCACCGCCGTCCATAGACACTAGCAACACCAGGGGAGTCGCAAGTTTAAATATGTGGGCCTCCGGCGCTCTCACTGACCGAACGAAACGCAACAGTGCAAGCACTGTTACTTCACATCGGTTTTCTGTGAGAGGGTGGTACTACCCCGGGCGAGCCGACCCATTCATGCTGAAACCAGTAATAGCTTCAGCATAGCTCTACCACCTACAAATCATAATGTAATATTTTGCTTCTTATTATTTAAGCAAAGTTGCTCAGTTTTAGTTTTGTTTTTGTATATTCAATAATATCTTGTTAAGGGTCATAAACAAGAATTAATTTGATTTTGACAAGTATTTTTGTGGTTGGTATCTTAGCTTTACTGAATAAGTGTATAACGCTTTGTATAGTCTAGTGCAAATATATGCAATAGATGTCATAAATTATTTTTTTTGGGAACTTTACGCCTCTGTAAGTTGTTGTGGCCCAGTATACTATTGTAATCTATGGTTGTTTGGGGATCGATACGTACACTCATCTGGTTTGCAGACTTAGCGTATCAGACGACCATTAATAAATTTATTATTGTAACACTATAATGTACATTGTAATTATTATAAATTATAATGAATAATTATGTGTCCCAACCGGCGAGCTCAGCAAACACTAGGTACTTAGTATTTTCGATGATGACGCGATATAGTTTTTATTCTATAACTTGACTGTCGTTTTCATAATTTCATGTTCTTAAAGGCTACTAGATAAACAGCGACTAGTAAAGATTATTCTAAAATTATATTTTGAGTTTCTGCATTATAAAACACAAGTCATGACTATTGTTTTTTTCTCATTGACAATCATAGTTTGCGCATTTGCCAGTATCAGACTATAAAAGTGTTTCAGCCGTTTATTAAATAAAAATTTTACAGGAATGGAAATACATAAATGGCCGACTTTATCGTTTAGATGAATCCTACATCGCACCGGCATTTTGTTTTTCAATCGAGAAGCATTCAACTGACATAGCTTCAAAAGAAATTTACAAGATTTTAGAGTATTTCGTGAAACAATCGATAGCACATAACATTCTGATTACGATGAGAAGTAAAACATTGGATGATACCGTAAAGGTTATTATTTGGCCTAGGAAACGGACGTCTGGTGTGAAACAAACGACTGCGTTCAATGTTGCAGTTTGTGAACTGAGTGGATGGTTTCCTATTTACAGTAAGTCAGTACTTAGCTTTCCTCCAAAGCCTATAAAAACAGTATGAAACATAATGGGGCCTTTAAATTTATTAGAGGTAGGCAAAAATCTCTTCCCAAAAGTCGGGAAGTCGCCACATACTTAATTATTACTCCACTCTATGACATATTTGTTGCTTTTAAACACTTAAGAAACTTTCCTTTCACATAGTGATATGGGAAAATTTCTTTAAAATTTATTACAGCCTTATGTCATTATAAAAGTAAATTGATAGAAGAATGTCCTTGTGCACACACCACTCAAAAATTGGTGGTTAGATTTCGATCAATTTATTTTTTAGTTTTACTTCTTAGGTCTTATTCTTTGGTCCTTATTTAAAAAATGTGTCATTATTAAAGTTTTTAATAACTACGATTTTTATAAGCACGTAGAGATATTTAGCGATGTTCAATTTCTTGCCATGGAAGCGGACAAGCGGTGTAGTACGCATACGCAGATATGGGCAAGTAAATGGATATTATTTAGAAATAAATATTGTAGACAAAAGTATAATTATGCTTCTATTTTTTTTTTATTTGTCTTCCCTACATAAAATATGTTACTAAGAAAATAAACAGAGCAGACAAGTTGCGGGGTAACATCTAGTTATTAAATAAACATGGGTATAAACTTTTAATTGGATCTTAATTAGGTATTTATTCACAATCCCGGTTTAAGGGTCAATATGGACAATGAAGTAAGTCATGTACTTAGTTGAGTGACACGTATTTGCTTTTAAATACTGCTGATTGTTTATTGAGTATTGTACTACAAATTTTCATACCTGTTTTTTCACAAAGGTCTCCATTGAAAGGTTAGGGTTCACTATAATATTCGGACCCTCCCATTCACATCATCTCTCCTAAAGCTTGTGTATGTGCATTCTGATACCTACATATCATCTGTTTTAACTATTTTACCTAACTTTTACTGTTAGAGTTTTTTTATTAGTAACCGCTATTATGGCCACCATTACTTGCTTATATCCGTGCGTCCTGTTCTTTAAAAAGTTCGAACATTCTTGACTTTTCTTTGTTTTGATCAGTTCTATTTTGAACGAATATTACAGAAATGCAAACTTTTGTATTTGATTCCCGATTGTGGGTGTTTATATAGTTGCCGTATATGTGCGTATTTATAAATACAATGAATAATCGACTAAACCACCAGGATAGCACGTTCTAATACGTACGTACGTAAGATTGACGTAGGTTTGAATCCTGATGAATGAAAACTTCATGGTGGAACCGTATCGTACCCTAGTGTTTTTTAAGCCTGCCTATCTAGCTACCAGCCTCAAGTTAAAAATCTATCGCCAAGCACCTAAAGGTGTGTTCCGGCAGTAGCATTTGAGCGGCAGTACTCCTCTAGGTTTAGCGTGTTTACCACTTAAACCGCATAATCATCCAACATCAGCTAAGATACTAAACTCTATTAAGTATTTACAACATGTATTAAAAAAACACAATCTTGTTTCAGATGAAGAAAGTTACTCAAATCTCAGTACAAAAGATTTAGAAAACGAATTAGCCAAATGGGTGATAAATGATTTTGATCAACTCTGTCGACAAGTGAAATGTTTATTTTAAGTAAAATTACATAAAATAAATAAATGCACAATTACATTCTATGAATTTTTGTGATGTTTATACAGGGAAGGACTAAAGTATTTCTTTTTCATTCATTAAAATATTGGTTTATGACTCTTATGGTAATTTTGAGACTTGCTTTGTCCATTCATTTCGGTGTACATTATGTAAATTTATTACTGATATACAAAGTCCCTTCTAAAAAGAACCTTTCTACTTTAAACAAGGATAAATAAATTGAATATGGAGGATTATAAAAAAACTTTCAAAAGATTTTAATAATTATATAAAACATTTTGAAAGTCTTTTAGCCCTTGTATTCCCATTGCTTTTAATCACATTATTTTTTTAAGTTTCTTTGTTATTATACATTTTTGCCATTTGAAATTTATGCTATTAATATTATTTTAAGTTATATTTAATGGTATAATTTATTTTATTGTTTGTGTTTTACAGCAAAATCTCGTAAACATTCATAACAGTTTAATTGAAATAGTGCATCAATACATTACTATTGAATTCTTAGATTGAGTCCAATCTCATTGACCAAAAAACTTTCCGTCAGTTGCATTGTGTGCTTACTCTCAAAAGAAATTTAGTTTTGTGAGCTAAACAAACGAAAAGAAAACTAATGTGACCTGTTATTGAAAAGTTGAGGAAGATGTCAATATTGATGGAAACTTAAATTTATTGCTCTTTTCCACACCACCGCAGAGGTAGAGCAAAAGGTGCGTTTTTTTTATAGTGGTCTCCCCAGTAGGCCTAATCCACTATGGTGCATTGGAACTTTTGATGTGTAGTAAGATCATATCAAGTTACACCCATGAAATAAAATTTACTGACATACCACAGATAGATTATTACAATAAATAGTGCTATGCCATAGAATAATTTTTCTTTCAAAATGAAGCTAAACCCATACAATGTTAATATTGTAAAAAAAAGAAACAACATTTATAATATTTATTTTATTATTTTTAGTACTTACACTAGATATTAAATTACTGTCAAGTTATTTATAAACATATCTAGAATTATTTCAAATCTGGTATAACAAGCTGGATGACTTTGTCAATTGGATTAAACCTTTGTCAACATCAAAATCTGTGCTTATTTCTATGTAACCCACATGATTTTGATTATTTAAATAGGTAGACATTTAATAAATTCAGTAAATAATAACTTTAAGTGGCATATCAAAATTTTCTTTCAATAAAGTTTATATAACCTCATTAGATACTTTATAGATCACAGTGACCTATTTCACACACCAAAATATACTATCATACATTACCTGTTTATCAGTAATAGACCAACTGTCAGCCATTTTGTTTCGTAATTTGATACCTTACTGTATGCATATATTTTAAAAGTACAATTTTAATTATATTTTAGTATTTACATGAGCAATAACATTGTATTTTATAGTCAAACAAGGCCAGTTAAGTCGATTACCAATTACGCAAGCGCGGACTTGCAGCATGGTTTAGAGTTGAAGCTCTTTCGCCAATTCAAGTCTAGACCCAGCTTGATAAGTATTTAAAACTCGCTAGAAAAGCATGGAACAAAGCGAAACTGACGATCAGTTATGCTTCATTCCGGGAACAATGTTATACCTTTTACCAATATGACGACATGACGCGCTGCAAAAGTCTGTTCTGCAACCTCTTTTGTTCCCAAAACATCTCAGGTGACATCCATGCTTCTCGTTTTTTTAGATTGGTAAGATTTATAGCCAATTTTCTCACCCCCTGCCACGTCGATTGGTAGGTAAATCCTGATTTAAAAAAAATTGGGTTAAATTGCGAAATACAAACTACATATAAAATAATATTAATAAATCACTCACATTTATATTCTTGATGACAATTCCAAACAGTTAGTACATTAATTTGTATGGAACAGTATGAACATGCCAGAATTTAAAACTACAGGCCATTTCGTAAACTGCAATGTGCGTAATAGTAAAAATTGAAATTTGACGTGGAACCAGTACAGTGTTGCCGACGGCTAAACTGGATCTCATTTCTCACCAGACTTTTAAAACCACCAGAAAACGGATAACTGGCCACCGCTGTCATAATGTTTAAAGATTGCACTAAGATGGTTTTTTAGTTTCGACAAAAGAAAATACTGAGCATATCTGCAAAACGGTTTCTTTATTATTTCACATTGTGTGAAATATATATTCTTTTCCATAAAAAATAATAAATCAACACAGTAATAACAAGTCAGCAACATTAATTATCTACTCAGCTGCTACTCTATATACGTAAAAATCTTCTCGTGAATTTATGCATTAATGTTCCCAAATGACAATATACACAAAAGTTTGACTGAGTAATGTCTCGGTCAACTTCACAGTTGCTTATTAAGTAAAAGGAAATATCCTTGAAAGAAAATAGAAAAATACTTTTAGAGGAAAGCCTTTTCAGTAATTGAAACAAAATTCCAGTTATCAATAAAAACATTAGTCACTAAAATGAATACTTCCTCAATTAAGGGTGGTTGTAGTCAATTGCTTTAAGGGAAAATTTACTAAGTTGGTAACCCTATTCAAATTTAAAAAATGAGGAACGTGAAAGGTGGTACAAGGTAACAGATGTCGCTAAAAGCTTAAAATTAAAAATCATTTGACATTAACCTGCTTCGATATAATATTTCCACAACGATAATCAACCCAATAAACATTATTATCACACTTGTAAACAAATAATATCAAATTAGGTTATTGGTTAAAAACGGAATTATGAAAGAAATTTTAGATGAAAAATTATTGTACGTGATCAAAAAAACTAACAATAACAACCATTCCAATTTTCAAATGGTTTTTAACATAAGATGTAATAAATTCATTCTATTTAAAATTTTAAAAAGCTACTAGTGTTAATGACCATATTTTTATTATTCCAATATATTTTACTGTTATTCGACTTTGTGACAAAATTACATCCTTAATTTATATCACTATATCCGATTGATAACTGCGTTACTCGATGGTTCAAAAATAATATCATTTTGAATAGTAAATTATAACATTAACCAATATTATAATCAACCTTTTTTACAAATACTGACATAATCTTAAAGGCACAAAAAGCAAACAAATAGGTATTGAAAGATGATATTACTGCGTGCCAATCTCATTTATACTTGGCATGCTGCATGGTACAAGAGCATGAAAATAGTACGGATAGTAGGATACCAAGAAAGTGATACGTGGAGTTTCTTTTCTTTAAAAAATATATCACATTCACCCGTTTGTCAGAAGAGCGTAAGCGTAAGTAATACGAAAAATTATAGGTACCAAATTAGACTTTATTGAACATAAACAATTGCACGTAAATATTTTTTAATTTCAAAGTAGGAAATAAAGATGTCATGTCTAGAGCAGAGTTCTAAAAAAAATAACAAATTATATATTTTTGGGAAAAAGCATTCTTAAAAATTACTTACTTATTTCTAAGAACTTAATTTTTTTAACCATAACATTTTCGATTTCTTAAATGATTTTATCATTTTGTGTAGGATAGACAATGATTTAGCGTATTTTACTATAATAATATAGTAGTATAATAAAGCAAACTATTATATTTCTACCTCATTATTTTTTTAATATTTTACTTATTTCATTCTTGCAATTTACGGCCACCTTGTATAAAATATAGCACAACTGGAGGAATTCGTAATAATAACCAAACTCAACAAAAAACGACGCAATTTAATTAAAACTTACAAAAAAACAATTACATAAGAATTCACATAGATTTATCATTATTTATATGTAAATAAATAATAGGTATATTAAAAAGGACAATATATAGATTTGAAATACTACATTGACTATATACAAAGCGTATAATGATTATTTATACAATAACATGACTGTTGCACTTCTAGTCAGCATAGACTATATAACGATACTACGTGGTCACAAAGTAAATGAACAATTACGACTGAACAACAGAACATTGTTTGGCTACAGCCGAATAATTCGGTAATGTATAACGATAGTATCATTTCTAAGGAATACTTATTGCGACCATAAATAAAAGACGTAGATACATCGAGAAGTACATCATATTTGACGAGAAAACAGAAACAAAAATATTTATTTTGACCCCTGAACTGTCCAAAACCATAAAAGTTTAAGCTCCATACAAACAAATGTAGATCTCATGATGCACAGATCAACAGATTGTTGGTAGCATAAGCTTAAAAAATACCTGATTTATTACTAAACTTTAATAAATAACAAATTATGATTTATATAATAATTATTTTTTTGTAAAATATATTTTTAAATTATTTTTTCTTTGGTCGAACTTTTTTTTACTAAACCATGAAATTTATTATATACGATGTCATGAAATAATAAAAATAATAATAAAATAATCTGCCATTTTGAGATCTGTGTCTTAAAAAGTCAGGCGAGGAGCTAATTTTAAGCTCCAGGGATTAACATACATCTCGGACAATGTTGCTAGCCTGCAAGATGTGAGACCAAATTTAAAATCACAACTCTGCGAGACTGCCTGAAAATATGCAAAAATTACTAATTATTTTACGAATATTACCAAAACAGTGCTGACGTAGATGATATTAATCTATATTATTTAATTTAGAAAAATGTCATATTTGCAACCAGAGACCAATATTTGCAACAATATCTGGCCATTTTACGCCTTCGTTCTTTACATTTCTTTTTTACGCATTTGCCATTGTCATATCATGTTATCTTAGGCACCTTATATCACCTTATAGCCCCTTCTATCAAATACGTAAAGAAGAATGACAGATATAAAGATGTAAGTTAACGTAGCACACCTATTTCGTTAACTTGTTCGTGAAATATGCATTTTGATTTCTTTTGTCTTTGTAGACATAGCGCTTGACACAATCTCATCGGATCTTAAGACGATGCGGCCCAACATATACAGATACGGATAGACGAACTGGCACTCACTTGCAGCTACTAGAACACGCATATAGATCCTTAGTGACAGATTTTCAAGATAAGATTGGTAACTGTGTAAGTGTTAGAAAATGGTACACCACAGTGTTATGCTTGACATCACAGTTTTCCTTTATTGGTAATTCTGACTCATCGTCGATCGTCGTTGTTTTTGAAGTTATACTTCTTTAGGCTCGTTATGAAAAAATGATGAGAGTGAATTTTTAAAATGCGCGCGCAGCAGTGTGCCACGAGATCTACAGGTTGAAGCTATCCGCAAAACATACACCCTGAAGTTAGCTATAGTTAATATTTTATATTTGTACTTATGCGCTACGCGTTGCCGTTGCTATAGTAACGATTAATATGTAAATAGTTGCCATGGTAAAGTGGTAAGTTTGTATTCTAAAATTATTTTGTCATATTCGACACATATCTGTAAACATTAAACATCGAAAGGGCAAGTTATTAGTTAATAGACAAGTAAAACTATATAAGTATAGTTAAAAGATAACTCGTCGATAACATTTTTAATTATAGATTATCTTAATCCGTTCATGTACTGTAAATATCTATAAATAATTATATTTCATATATATACACTGAGAGATTAATTTATTGTATACAATTAAAAAATATTTATACTTAAGGAAATACGATGTTTGTTGTATTTTGAGTCAAATTTTAATTTTACTATTCAATCAACTGGTATTGTCATATCTAAAAAATAGTATGTATGTATTAAATACCTTTTTTTCTATTATTAGTGTCCTTTTTCTACAAACGTACATTAAAGCGAAAGACAAAACTTTTGAAAATATTTTTATCTTGTTACGCCAAAGAAGTATAACTTCTAACGCGTGTACACACTACTTATTTTAAACAAGGTAACACCAAACCTTCGTCACATTCGTATATTCTGAAGTAATCTCAATGAAAATAGTACAAATGCAAAATATAATAATAGTTTTGTAAGCATATTAAAATAATGAATATGTTTTTGACATTAAAATTACTGCTATATTAATTTGAAATTCTAAACATAGGTTGAAAAACATTTGTACGTACAAATACCACACACAAACATTGTACCGAACACATGCATATAAATCGATAACAAGAAGAACTTACATATTTACCCGTATACCCCTTGACCCCGCGTACAAGGGGATAAATTACGTTACATACTTCATAGTTCGTATATCGGTCAGTCTGGTTCCGTCGTTCTCACGGGTTCACGTGTTCGCTACTATTTCACAAGCATGAAGACGCAATATATTTTGTTGTTTATATTAATATTGTTATGCGAGTATAGTGAATCAAAATACGTATCATGGTTTCCGAATGTGTTCGATACATTTACGAATAAAACTGCACAGTTAACGAACTACGTCAAGGAAAAAGGTAGGAATATAAGAAATTTTTACGTTCAAAATGTACGAAACAAAATCACATATTATTTCGGTGGTAATAAAAATATTACCAAAGTATATGAAGACAACAAGCAGTTGAGGATAAAAAGGAAGTTTAAAAATTACTTGGAGGAGTCCGAAGCGAATGATAATAAGATTTTCGATACTATAGCACCTGAGGCATCTACATACAAATGTGATGAAGATCCATCGAATCAGATGACCACACCGCAATTGTTAGCGATGAACGGGTACCCAGCCGAGGCACACACCGTCATGACCCGAGATGGATACATCCTCACAATACATAGAATACCGTACTCCAAAAACACCACTTCGAAGACACCACCCAGAAAGACCGTGTTACTCCATCACGGTCTACTTGGAAGTTCCGCTGATTGGATCTTAGCTGGACCTAAAAAAGCCTTAGCCTATATTCTATCTGAAGCCGGTTATGATGTCTGGCTTGCGAACGCTAGAGGAAACACTTATTCTCGTGCTCACGTATCAAGGAATATAGATTCGTTCGCTTTTTGGAATTTTACATTCCATGACATAAGCCAAAACGACTTGCCCGCTGTAATCGACTATATAATGGAGATAAAAGGTTGGGACATTAAGATAAACTATATCGGGCATTCCATGGGTACCACTGTATTGTTTGCTTTATTATCTACAAAAACGGAATACAATAAAGTTTTAAGAGCGGGTTTTGCACTAGCCCCTGTCGCATTTATGACGGACATAAGGAGCCCGATACGATTACTCGCTAGGTTTAGTGATAATTTGGAATACTTAATGAAATTATTAGGTGCAAACGAATTTCTACCACAGAACGCTGTATTACGCTGGTTGGCGAAGCACGCCTGTGAAATAAATCACTACGAGGAGGCGATATGTGAGAATTCCCTGTTCGTTCTATGCGGACACGATGAAAAACAATTCAACAATTCATTGTTACCAATAATATTGGGGCACGTTCCCGCGGGCGCGTCGACAAGGACGTTGATTCATTACGCGCAGGAAATAAGAAACGTTGGTAAATTTCAACAATTTGATTACGGACCCGAAGGGAATATTAGACAGTATGGTACCGCTTACCCTCCGGAATATCCGCTTCATAAAATTACATTGCCAATTGCTTTGTTAAGCGCTGAAAATGACTGGCTCGCGGCTGACTCTGACGTAACTAATTTATATGTACAGTTAGTGAATCCAATAGAACATTATGTGGTGCCTTTGAAGGAGTTTAATCATATAGACTTTTTATGGGCAATAGACGCGCCCACTTTGGTCTATGCTAAATTATTACAATTGTTAGAGGAAGGCGTTAGTGATTCGTACTTTTCTTCAAATTATGACCGCGTAATAAATGTCTAATATGATAATTTGAATTTACTTAACTAGTTATGTAATTGAGCATTAATGTGATGTAAAAATTAAATAGCCTTTTTATAATAAATTACTTTTTTTTTTAAATATCCTAACGAAGGCTCAATCGTTGCGCTATCGCGAAATATCTATGGTGTGGAAGCGTGCAGCTGCACTTGAGAACCAGTTCCTCTAAGTCTAGCATATTTACCATCTTCGGTCACACCATCATTTAATATCAGATGAGATTGTAGTCAAACCCTAAAACCTCTAAAGTTATAACATTTTTTTTTTTCAAAAAAAGAAAGTATATCGATTACTATCAGATGCCTCTTGTACCCATGTGATAAATAGTAAAACTTTACAAATTATATTTCTAACACAATAAATACCTACTTAATGGACTTTAAACATACAAAACATTGATATAAACTTTAAAATAGATTGATATTATTATTATAATACTAGAGGGGGTTATGCAGGCCTTAGACCTGTATCACTGCGACCAGTATGATCTATTGTGATTGTCCCACAATGTTAAAGCTCCCTACCTAGTCCTATAGCATTTATGTACCGTAGGACTTTTTTGGCCGAGAGCACTTGTACCTCATACGGGAGCAATACATGCTTTCCCAGAATAGATTGATAAAGTTATTTCAAAATATTACAGGAATTATGTAAATATACAAACACAAACATATTGGTAATCAAAGACTTCGCTGATGAACTTTATTCGTGATCCAAATGACCAAAGACACCTTCTCGTGATAACTAGTCGTGCCTGGAGTAGCGCTTGTGTGAACTACAAAATTATTGTTTCATATTTTTTAAAGCCTTTTTATATATAAAAAAGTAGTACGTACTTATGTACACGCGTTAGAATTTATACTTCATTGGCGTAACAAGATAAAAATCTTTTCAAAAATTGTATCGTTCGCCTTATTCTACGTTTGTAGAAAAAACAACACTAACAATAGAAAAAAAGTATTTAATACATACATTTTTTTTTTTTAATAAAATGTTGACTATAGTTAACTTCAAGGTGTCGGTTTTTCGTGACGGTGTGCGCGAGCATCGTAAAAATTTACTCTCATCATTTTCCCTAACGCGCCAAAGGAAGTATAACTTCAAAAATACCTAAGCAATCTGACCAAATTGGCTGCCTCAAAGGATTAGTAGATATAAATGATATAATAATGTTGATGGAATTATGTATTTTGATGAAGATTAATATTTTGCATATCGCTTTTGATTACTTTAGTTCGCTTTATTATTTAAAACCGGGCCACTGTGATCTAAATATAAAGGATTTATAGTACTGCCGATAACACACTTGATCATTACAGTAAAAATATATACGAACATTATAAATGCGACAGTAAACTTGTTTCTCACACTTTTACACCGCAACTAACTACTCAACACATTGTCAGTGGGTGAGATAAAATACTGTTTCCGAGGGATAACTCAAATCAATATTAACACGAGCGAACTCGCAAGTCTAAGTTAGTCTTCAATAAACAGGACAGCTTAGAGTGTAAGACATACATGAAACGCAAACACATTAAAGCACAATCTTCTTCTTCCTCTAACTCTAATACCACCTAAGTAGGGCCTGCACAACATATTTGTCGTGTTGTGATGTAACATTTGGCTTAATTTTTAATATCGGACGCGCACGCTTGACATCAACCCTTCTTGGGATTATTTGGTAGTACCATTATGTGTGGGATAAATATGTAACTGTTGATTTCTCTTGATTTAATACAATGACGTGGGCCGCCGAGACGATAATGTTAGTTGATCCCTCCAAGCAGAAAGTTTTTCCCAGCAGTGGTGCACATTATTTCATGTGATATAAATGAGTAAGGCTACCCAATTAATCTTTTTTGACTGGAGGAAATAATATCAAAATGTCGACGCAAACACATTAAATAAGTATACACTCTGATCCTGTCATTACCAAGTAAAGCGACATGTATATTTAGATAAGAAATGGACAATTACTAATTATTATACAAAAATATATAATAAAGTAACGTTTGCGCGCGGCTTAGCTGTCGTTATTTCTGCATGTAAGATACTCTTCGGTCCCCCCAAAATAGTGTATGCAAAATATCACGATTATCGATTCAGTAGTTAAAACGTGAAAACGTAAACAATAAACAAACTCATATAAGGATTTAAACTCCTGAGTAATAAAATTCTTATTAATTAATAAGTCATTTTAAAAACAACCATTCAAAACTAAGACAATACTGTGTTGGTAAATATGTAAGTAAATATTTACAATTGGAACACCGGTAATGGATTTACGCTTAGGTACGGCAGACTTTAAAGATTTGATTTAGTTATTAACCGGCTTCAAAAATAAGAACGCTTTCAATTCGATTGTATTATTTTTTAATGTTTGTTATTTATAAACCTATATAGATCTTTATCATTTATAAACCGAAATTTTCTCTTTATGTTTATTTCTTCATATCATATTTCATTTTTAAACTCGTATTTTTATATTATTAACCAGTATTTTTGTCTTATATATATTTTCTAGTATCTATTCTTTGATGCAGTTTATGTACTTATGAGCGTAATTATTCAGGTGTACAAAATTAAATAAGTATAGATTATAAAGCAAATAGATTTCATATATTTGGGGGGTTAGGGCGCAGTCTCAACCAAATCCGCCACTGATTGAAATAATAAAATAAACAGCAATCAAATAACAATATTTGATTGCGTTAAAGATCTATTCACCACCAAGTATGATTCACACGTTTGTTGAACGTTCACCCTTTTTGATACTATTTGTATTGGTGGAAATATGGCATTGGATAATACAAAATATTATATAAATAATAATTGCTTGTGAATGAGTCATTCAGAAGAACAAACATGTTATCGCGATTTATAACAAAAACAGAGAAATACAAATACAAAGGTCGTCTAGATCGTTAAGAAATATTTTAATTATGTATTCAAAGTGAACATGCACCCAAATAGATTATAACGATCGGCATTATTCTAAATAACACGAGGAAGTCGTTTACTTGTAAATATAATACTACCTATTTTAAACGTCATGTTATTATACCTACTGGGTTTATTTTAGTATATTTTTTTATCGAGCTTTACTATCATAATCTAGCTAAATTTGTAATAAAATGATAAAATACTGCCGTTGTGGATGCATCTTTCAAACACTATTGCTGAGATTTCGATGACATTATTTTAGTTCTATTCCTTAGACACTTGACCCTTATATTACAAAAAAATATAACAACAGCTTCATTTAATAAAAAGTTATTTAAGAAACTTAGATTTTTATGAGTACCACATTTTCAGTGATGTTTTATTGTCGTGAAGAACTGGGGTAATAGTACGTTATGATGATGGAACGATATGGTTAGCTTATGTTTTTTCCTCTATACGTAACATTTTGTTACGATGTAAGCGAATTCGCGAGTATTACTACATTATAAAGGTTTAAATTTGGAAGCAATCAATTCATATTTGAAGAGGAACTGAGATAATACTGTAATATGCCTCCAAAGTATGTTAAGAGTCGGTAACGTTCTTATTTACCGTAAATTACCAGTTTAATACAATATTCGATCCTACGTTTAACTGATGTAAAGTCCGCGCGCGTTACTAATTTACAACGTAGCCACTATCGCTTCAAATAATTACCTTCTAGAAATTTAAATCTATGTAAATAATAGTCTATTGCGAAATAACTAATAATAAGCGCATCACTTCAGAACGGCTGCACATTTAACTAATTATTATTTGTTGTTGTATTTGTAATTATCAGACAGAGATTTCTATGAACGAAAATATTTGAAAAATTGTACTAAGTGGAAAAATTGGGTTTAAAAAGTCTTCATATAAAAAGTGAGTGAGACAGATAGCAGTTGGGATTCTTAAAAGATATTGACAGATTGACGTTCACTCACCATCATTGCACTTTATTTAATAACATGATCGCACTCTGAGGGAAGGTTTTGTGTCTTTTTCTTCAATAACACACCCGTACGAAGTCGGAGCGAGCAGCTAGTATTATATAAAACATAGTGGCATTTCGCGTCTGTCCGTGTGTTATTATATTATACCTTATTTCTTCTAAACTATGCAATTAATTTTGATACGGTTTTTAGTATCGTTCAGAGAATTTCTACTATTCTGTCTATTGAAAATTCTATGACCCAATTTTTAAACTTTGATGATGTTATTGATACTTTTGCGGAACAAAAAGCTCCGTGAGAAGAATCTTATTAACAAATATCTTGTTAAAATTAAACTGTTATTTTATTATAAATATTAGTAACATTGCTTTTGAAAATTAAATTTATTGCATAATTAACTAAAATGATACAACATTTTTCCAAATTTCATTATTTAACAAAATTAGTTTTTACGATTTAATGCAATTTGCCTTTATAACAATATATATTTTTTACAATAATGGCGAAAGAGGACAAGAAAAGAGGAAAAAATGTCACACATAACAATATGACAAACATGCTGTGCCAAACTTACTTAGGTGGGATAAGGACAAGAAGATGATGATTTAACTAAATTACACAGTAATACTGTAGGGTAACTAATTCAGTGTTTTCTTGAAATTAACTTACAAAGTGATAATTTCTACTGAGGCCCTATCCAATGCATTTGCCACTGACCTAAGGGGTATAGTTATGCCATTAATTACATAGATTTTAGGGGTATGTTGAACTGCAAATATCAAAGCGCCCAGAAATGGAGCCAAATTCTTTACAGAACTATCATTTACCACATCAGTACATTACACCCATGCAAAGTCTAAATTAATAAAGAAACTTCGGTGTTCTAATATGTTTAGTATGATTCGTTGTGCACGTAATTCCGAAGAGTTCAAAGTCCTACAATGTGTTGTAAGTACCAAGTTGAGTCAGGACATTGTATAGATAAGAACGCTGCAATGTTCTGAGTTAATCAAGACGTAGGTACTTAATCCTGTAAGCTAAAGTGACGATATTAAGATATGATATAAAAAGATTGAATATACTTGCACACTGTCATATGATTAGAAAGCAAATATAAATAAATAATAAATGCATTATTGTGATTCGATACCATTACAATAAAAGTACAATAATAAATTTGTAGGACGCGGGAGCGGCGTCGCGTCACCACTTTGGCGGAAGTGGTAGCGTGTGTACCACTTGCTAATTTCAGAAGGTTGGGAGAGAAATGATATATCTGATTCCGTTTGTGCAGACTAGTAATCGCTTTGGCAGCTGGATTACGAATCTCCTTTATTGAGCTGAGCAGGTTATATTTAAAGGAAACCAAAGCAGAACACGTGCAAACCAATAGGATAGAGGCAAACCGACAATACAAATACAAATAATATTAGAGTCAGAAATATACAAACAATACTGAAATCATAAAACAAAAGTAAAACTAGGAATTAACAATAAACATCTGTGCAATAAAATAATAAAGATTAAAAGTCGGGATTATAACAATTCGCCGCATTGTGTGGAGTTTGTCGGTAATATTATAGTTGCACCCAGGTAGCATGTGGTCGCCACCTGGGCGGCAAGTCTTAATTAGACGTGTTGTTAAGCCAACTAATTTCAGACTTTGTAGTGCCGCTGGTTTTTCGCTTGCTTTGTTGTAGTACACACATACCACGTTTGCTGTAGGTATGTGTGTCGCTACAAATTCTTCCACGGATTTAATATAAGAAAAAACAAAAAGCGTCATGTCTGTGGTCAGTGGTCAATACGCTGTGTCGTGAGTACAGTCCTTGTCAAACTTTTTGGCCGCTCTGAATACGGCCTTAAATTCGGGCTCAAGTAAAACACAGTAAAGAGTTTATTATAAAACAAAATTAAACTACTATTACAGGAATTTAAAATTGATACCTATTTATTCTTAAGTTGTCACTATGTTATACATTCGTGTATGTCATACATTTGTGTCTGCACTCACAACGGTCAACTGTATGTATGTTAAATTCCTTGATGACCTAAGCCATAGGCTAACCTAATCCGGATTAAACGTTCAAAGAAATGAGTAGATACTGATTTGCTTAGATAATTTAGATGCGTAAATTTAGAAATGGTCTCCATTCATGTCTAAATACTTAATTTAATTTTTACCTGTTAGATTTCCAAAGAGTATAAAATAAAAAAAATAGATGATTTTATATATCAATCAATAAACTTGATTTAAATTTTTATGCTGTGCACAAAATGCTTAAATATACTAGAAGTGTTTTTTTAGATTTTCTCGTGTTTAAATTCCTTACTGATTAAGAGGACCTGTAGAGCTTTTCCAACTTTAACTATTGTATGTAATTTATTGCGTTTTAATTTTTTACAACACATAATTATATGCAATCTAAGCAATGAAGGTATTATACACAAGTCATATGACATATAGAGTATGTTAAAAGCCCTTTATTATTTGTATGTGATCATTTCTTAATTGTTATTTATATGTAAGCTTTTTTATGGTTTATCACAATTTTATATGCATTTCAATTGGCATGAAATTATAAATAAAATATCATATTCTTTGCTGATTACTTTGTAACTTTGCACATACAAAATTACATTAAAATGTAGACAGATATAATAATACACTGCCTAAAATACAGGCAGAATTTGTAGGCCAAACCTTGTTCAATTTGAAAATAATGGTAAAAATGTCATTCAAATTACAGGTTCCCACTCATACATATGATAAGTGATAAATAAATAATGCTGCAAATATCAATTATAAGTTTGTAGCAATAGAAATGTTATAATATGACAGTCAGCTGTTTATGTCATTGCAGTAATATAATATGTCATTCCTTAAAGTGGTCGTACAAAAAAATATGTTCTATTTAAATTAAATAGCTAGAATAACAGAATAAAATGGCATACTTTAGAGGTTGGCGTTATACGGTATTCATCGGTGGTTTCGTTGGTCTTATAGGTTTAGCGATGTATCCTATAGCTATAAGTCCTATGATAGACATTTCCGACTATAGTAAGAAAATAAATACATTTTTGTTTAAAGCAATAACTGGGAGAGTTCCGTTATTTTGCTGGACTTTTGTTCACACTATAAGCAATATTTATACCTTTGATTTAAATTTTGCAGAACAAATTCAAAAAGAAGCCAGAAAGAATATTAGGCAGGAAGACATACAACCTGGAAGTGAGTGCTATTATTTAGTTTATGCTTGTTTGAAATTTAGCCAATGTATAATTGTAATATCTTTTCTATTTTAGATATGAAGGTATGGACAGATCCATTTGGACGAACAAAAGCTGACAATGAATAATTTTGTATTATATGTAAATAGTCTACTGATTTCAAATAATTAAAAGTAAGTAGTGAATTCAAGTATTTTTTCTTTTATTTTGTTAACAAGTTTTTCAACCTTATTTATATATGTAAGCTTAGTATATCCCAACATAAAATTTAGAGACAATACAGCATATCACCACCTAACAAAGATAGTATAAAATATTTCTCAATAAAAGTTTTATGATGATCAGGCAAATAGTGTCAGAATTCATCAATGTCAGGTATCACAAACATAAATTTTTATGTATACAGATATCATTTTGGATTATTTTTTCTTTTGTAAGCACATGATCTCTTCTCTCCTCACATGCTCCATTTCATGGGAGTACTGTTCCACTGTAAGTGTCATCTTGGCTTAAATTTTTTGCATCAAATATTGAGATCTATTGCTATAAGAGTTGGCCCTCTCATAGGGCGAATTTATCTGTTGCTTCAGGTCCAAATTTTTGGGAGTGTCCATACAGTATGTGATGCATTAACAATAAAGAAAATAAATGATTTTTATATCACTTTATGTAAAATGACTACACTTTTACTTGCCTTTTCCATAGAATCTAAGCTGTAATGAGAAAATTGAATATAGGTAATATTAAATTGGAGTAGGTAATAGGAGTAAGTACTAGTAATAAAATTATATTGAAAAACGAACAAAGATACCTTACTATTTATCTTGATACAAAACAAGTAGTTCCTTTGAAACAAAAAACAAAACCATATGCACCGGGATGACGATGCAAGCATCAGTCAGTCTGCACAAATAAATAAAATTGTGTGTCTGTTTGTACTGTCAAAATAACTGTTTTTTACTAAAATGATATGAAAGTATATAAAATACTTGTAACAAAAAGCAATTTTTGTAAATTCTGTTATCTATTTGCTCCTGTTAATCACCAAGACAATTGAACCGATTTTGACATAAGTTTCACCGGCAGATAGCTGATGTTATAGAGAGTAATATAGACTCTTTTTATTTTAGATTCCAAAATTAGAATTCCACTCAAAGATACATACGCCACCAATAAACTCACTGGGAGCTGCTACAATAAATAAAACAAAAAAAATATATAAAGAATTTTTTTATTACAAAAAAAACTATTGTTTCTAATTCAATCTGTATGTCTAAAGCTTTACAATCCAGTGGAGCATATTTTGTTTTTCAATATAAAAATACTTTTTTTTTACATTTGTATTTACATAATGTGCACTTTTTAATTAATATTCTTCTATTAATTTTGAATAGTGTCCAACACTTATAGTTAGAGAAAAGATAGAATTGAATGAATTGTTATGTAAATTTATGTATATCTAACGTCCCTTGCCTCCAGATCAAAGTATGTTTAATACAAGAGATATTGTACTATTATATCATCCAAGAAAAAAAAATAAAAGGAATGCAATTCTTTGTCAATAACATTGTCTATGGTTGTTCACTTAAAAAAGAAATTAAAAACATGACTGACTAGGAGAGTACTGAAATGATTACCTTACTCTTGAGTGATAAATTAAGGTTTATCTGTAATTCAGTGTTTCTTTTAGTATTTTAGTACTATACATAATACAATTGTAGTAACTAATTAATTGTTTTGATATTTAATAACTCAAATGGACACTGATTATTAGTAGTGTTGTGTTTAATATCAAACATATTGAAAATTAATTAACTACTGAATACCAATTCTTTGAATTGAAATATAGAAAATATTAAATAGATTGCTTTTGAGGTTATGTCATATTGGCCACTATTTTTTTTTATAATTCAAACTATTCTTCTATAATAATTCCAGTACCCTCATAACATGTATTTTTTTATTTTTGATTGTTAATTTTATTTAACTTGAAATAATATATATCAAGTGTTTGTACTGAGTAAATGTTCAATCTAGAATTTTCTCTTAAAATATAAAATGCCATCTAAATATGCAGTGTGTCTTTTAATATTATAATATTTAAAACTATAATTTTAAAATAACATGAAATACCTTTTGTTAATTAATAAAACGAGAGTCATTATTGCTTGTGACTAACTAACTTCGCGTTAAAGAGAAGTATACATATATATATATTGCGCCTCTTTTTTCAGCAAACATTATTGCAATACCCTTGAATAATCAATAATAAATTTAATTATCACTAATTTATATATGTGTATATAACTAAATGTAAATAGCCATAGTAGGTTCAAACAATCATTTACATAAAGAAAACCACCTATTTAAAAATATACTTAAAATACAATAGTAACATTTGACTGGTTCATAGAGCTTTAAGTGAGATTATTAATATGAAAAATCTAAACTCTCACACGTGTATTTCTATATTTTATCGAATGAACACATTAAAATCAGACGCCATATTGCACATAATAACTTGAGCCTTGTCTATGACATTTTTCACATCAGAAGCACAGGCTTTAGCGTTGCAAGTAACTATTGTAATTCTATAAAGTGCACGATTTATCACAATACTTTACGAGGCTTGATTAATAAATCAGCTTTTAGTTACTTAGCATTAAACTTCGAATTTTGCTTGCTGCTTAACCAACAACAGTGTAAAAACGCGTATTTCAATATTATAATACAATTCTTATTTTGCATCTGTACAAGTACTATTTTTCACTAATTAATAATTTAACATCAGCTGCGCAACTTCAGATCAACTTTCAATACAATTCCGTAAGCGATTCGAAAATTCCAAAAATATTATCCATAATTTTGTTACTATAAAAATATTGGCTTTATTAAAACACCGATTAAGTCGAACTTGCATTGAAAATTTCTATTTGCTGCATTGAATATAATTTTTTTCTGAATCCGTAACTTACTAGGTAACACTCTAAAACCGGGTTTATAGGTTAACCGGTATGACGGTTACAAAATAATTATGTAGTAACCTAATTAATACACATAATTAACTCGACAAACAGGTACATAATAAGCCCAAACACGGCCAAAAAGTGAAATAGACAAGATTTAAAACATTGTGTAATCGATTAAAGCGTATTTATGTGTTAACCTTTACATTGGGTTACCGGTAACCCTGTCCGGTTCTCGATAATAAGTGAGTATCTCATACTTTTGAATAAAGAACATTATAATAAAAGAGCTTTCAATCAATATTTATTATATCACTTCACTATATCTTTACTAAATCGCATTTTAGTCCAATTAATAGTCTGTTTTATAAATGTATCACTGTAGAAATTCATCGTCGTCCCCCACCTGAAAAAAAAATTGTTTTTCATTTTACTGAAACAATTGTTAAATAATACTCTGAATGTTTTATTTCAAAGGCTAACTGATAACCCACCCCGACTTTATTGGAAATTAGAGTCAGTTGTTTATCATCATAATATAATATATAGAATAAAAAAAATAGAATGCAAAAATATACTTTGCTTACAAAATCTTTGTAAACAATGTTATTTGTTTACTTCCCGTCTCCTGAGCATGCGCAACACGTTTGTGCCAATTGCAAAAAAAAATGAAATTTGATGTTACAGATATGTAACATAATGTGTATATATAGAATATTCGTTTAAAGTTTATATTGAAAGCAAAAAAACTTTACGTTTCGAGTTGAATGTAAATAAAGACAATGGGTTCGTTGGTGATATTGGTTATACTGACATTTTTTGGGCGGATATCTAAAATTACCTTGAAAAGCGGTAGTTTTCGGTTTAAAGCGTTAAACATTGCAAACTAAACATTAGTTACTAAATAAATAAACATTTATAATAACCTGTAAGAAATATTCAAAATCATTACGATGACACGCTCCTTCGGCGGCGAACGTGAATTTATGGAAGGTACCGTCTTCACAAATAACTAGAACAGAAAATAGAACTTATAAAACCTAATAAATATAAACGATTTTATCAGTTTTATACAAAAACCAATATTTGATTTATAAGTCGATAATTGTATTCATTTATCGATAATAACAACAACCGGTTTCTATCGATATTTCATCGTTTAATAGTCGATTTTACAACAAAAGCAAGTTTTTTTAACCTAGTAGATTTGTATACGTGTGATTTTCTTAAAGGACCAATATTTTGCCATTCTTTTGTAGAGTATTCATATTTATCATATATAAAGCATATATTTTTGGAAAGGTTTTAGCATACAAAATATTAAAAATCCTTTCTTATATGCAACTGTGTTTATTGTGGAACAAAATTATTACACTCTCAGCAAGCCAAATTCAATTGACACAAGTTAAATTAAATTCTATTTTTAATTAAAATAAATATTATTTATTCCTATAGATGAATGTGATTGTGCAAAATCTTAGGAATTAAACATGTGAATATTTTCATCAATTTCTTCAGTTTCTCAAAAGTTACCTACAGACTTTGATGTGATAAAAATAGCGTTGTAATTATTCTTTATTTATCCACTTTTATTAATAACCTCTTAAAATATGGGTTTAAATATACAAAAAAGTATTATTTGATAATTAGAACTCGTAATGTTGTATTTGGGTATCTTCCTTTTATGATACACTAAAAAAAAAATAATTTAAACCATATATGACTAGTGACTTTTTTATTTTTGCGCTAATTGTATTTTACTGATATTTTTATGGTGTATAACTATTGTTCTTTGTCTATTAACTAGAAATTAAATTGTTGATATTTAAAAAGTAACAGAACCATTTTTGTTTACATGTATTTTTTTTTTCACCTTGCTGTCTATATTAATTTAAGTACTTGTGTGCATACGTGTATGTGCGGGCGTTTAAGCACGTGTAAGTGCGAGCGTGTGCGCACATGTAAGTACATGCCCATATTTCTTTGTATTAGTAATGTGTTTGTAATGGATGTGTTTACTAATTTAAATATCGAGATATATATGTTACTCTACCAGCTGGAATAGAACAGCTATATTTTATTTTTCATGTTAAAATAGGCAAAGATACTGACCAACAGCGCTGGTGTCGTCAGTGAAGGCGCACAATGCTTTCGTGTCGGGATGCGCGTGCGCAGCCGCCAAGTGCGCGTAGTTACCGCGAGCCGACCACACGTGAAGTGTGCCTTTATCTGACACGCAACACAACAGCGAACCGGACAGATTGAAGTTTATACTAGAATTATATTTACAATTAAAAAAAATACAATTTGACCCCTGAGAAGACGCTTATGAACGTCAAAACTATCACCGGTTCGGACAAATAACCCATTCATCGAGAAAAACCGGAAAGAAACTCAATCGGTTTAATAAAAAACGGAACATGTCGTAAAGACACGTCACAAATAAAACTTTTGTATTACAGGGAAGCTTTTTAATTTAAAAAAAAATACAACAAATGGCCAACGTCACGCGGTGATCGAACGAGAACAGGTGTTTTCAATACTCTATCCGACATTGTGTTTACCCCTCACCATTTTTGGCCTTTAAAAAAAGATTGCCGATCGGGATTTCAAAGCCCTCGCATAAGAAGTTTCATTTAAAAAATTCATTACAATTACAAAACATTTATAGCGGATGCAAAGAGAACTGTGTTATTTTCAGATATCACCCGTGTTCACATATTGATCCACTCTTTAATAGCCATTAGACATTAAAACCAGCTTGACATGGTGTTTGATTTTACTATCTGGCAATTCGGTAATGTGCTTTGGGATTTTGTTGTAGAATATAGAATCTAATACTATTACTTATAATAATTGATAGTCGACGTACTGAGCCTGAAACATGGGATGACCAGTTTGTTTCTAACAGTTAAATCATACCGGTCTTTTATTAAATCCAGTTTTTCGAAGCTTTTGCGGACATACATTAAATTATTAAGAATGTCTTAGAGGGGCAGAGTTATGAAAATGGATTCCTGAAACTTGGGCTAGAACGATATTTAATACAGTCTATAAATTAACAAAGACAGAAGGAAACACCGTAAATTATCTTTTTCATATAGACCTGCAGCATAGTTAATGGACCATTTGGATTGCATCCAGTCGTCGAAGCTACCGTAACGTAGTGATATATTGATCGGTTCTTACTATCAGGTACATCGCAATCACTATAATTTCCAGGTAAGAAAAAAAAACTGTCCTCAAATCTATTATTTATTCCTATCACTTTTAAAAAATACTAAATAGGTTTTAACATTTCACCAGAAACCCATCTGATATTATATGACAATTTGGTCTAAGATTGTCAACAAACTAAACCTAAAGAGACTGGCTCTCAAGTGCTACTGCCGGAACAGAGTGACAGGCGCTTGGCAACACATTTTCAATTTGAGGGTGGTAACTTGTCAGGCGGATTTAGAAAAATCTCTATCACCATGCACTGTACATGTTCTTGATATATATCTTCCTTATAACTAAGTGAAAGTAAGTAAGCTTGAATGAAAAGAAAAATAGTTGTTCCTGAACATTCACTATCAGAGCGTCTAAATGATTTCAGTTCTTTCCTGTTTCCACCAACTATCCAGTAATTAAAATATGATGAAAGTACAGTATAGTGATAGATCTTTTTTAAAGCCCAAGGCTCTCTACCCCCAACCAAGTTGAATATCTGTCACCACCTGTAAATATGTCCCTGTAGCTGAACTTAACAGGCAATCCCTGTCAAGGTTTAGCGTGTTTACCATCTTTGTCTACATCGTCATTTAACATCAGGTGAGATTTTGGTAAAACACTAAAAAGTATAAAAAAGTCATTATTAAAATCGAAGAGAATAAAAAAGGGGGTAATATTTACCAATACACATCAGCGTAGTCGGAACCTCTACGTAGCTCGTGCAGCATATGTTTAGTGGCAGTGTCCCAAAGGCGGATAATGGTCCCACGTTCGGAGGCCGTGGCTAACTTGCATCCGTTGGGGGACAGGCTGAGACATACCAGATCGGTCTGGTGGCAACCCACTACAGCCGGCGAACTCGAGTGTGCGTCTTTAACCGCGCGAGACACATCCTGTAAAAAAAAAAAACACTAATTCGATGGTTTCGTTCTCGTAACGAATCGTGAACACAAATTTGGGTAACGTACTAGTAATTGTAGGGAGCCTTTCCTATGCGCGGGTGCAGCGAGAAGTTGCGTTGCGTTCGGTTCCGTTGCGATCGCGCAGAGGGGGCGGGATGATGGTGCCGTGCGTAATAACGCGACTCGCTGAAGAGAAGGCAACGACAGCACTTGAACACTAGATGTCAGTACTACTGCCACTCTGTAATATTTATAGTATAAACAAATATTATACAGACTCAACATTAATGGCATTGAGACTAGCTGATACGTGTGTGGAGGAGCATATGCAAAGATTTCTACAAAATAAATTGAAATTACCTATTTATTCTCTTCGAAATAAATCTCGAGTATTCTTAAAGTAGATGTTCAAATATTTGCAGAGACGTGTGTTTTATTTTAATAGACTAAATATGCCAATCATCGCCTAGATATTCAGCTCCCATATTGCCTTGTAACAAAACGGATCTTAAGGTAAATGACGAGAGGGACAAAACATTTAAATGTTCCCTTTCACTCTCTTCGGAAATGTTTTATATTAACGCATCTCAAACTGCAATTATTAATGTCCTGACATATACTATAGTCGTTTAGCTATAATTATAGGTATATATATTTTTTAAATCGTCATATACGACAGCAGTAAACACAAAACTTATTAGTCCGGTGAAGCTGTGAAGGCCCCTTCGAAAGAAAAAGACATAAAACTTAGTCATAGTAATATAAATAAAATAAGTTTCCCTATCTATAGCACTATTAGTCTATTATTAATTGTAACAAACGATAAAATATGTAATACAGTTTTGAAAATTACGATAAAATTTGCCGCTCGGGTTACTCGGTGAAGGTTGTTGTTTGTCTTATCGTTTTTTATTACATTGAAACGTGTTTTAAGTCTAAATTTACGTCGATTCAAACTGTTAATTTATTGTATATTTATTTGTACACGATACACTCTACTGTTTTATGAGACTCTTTTTTGGTAAACTTTGATATTTTATTATTTGTCAATGGATTATGATATTGGGATGACTACTACATATTTTATAAACAATTTTATAATCTACAAAAATATTCTATTAATACTTCTTTATTGGAGTATAATGAAATGACTTCAGTGTACTGTTATGCTAATCCTATGCCTACGTAACGAAGCTTCGGCTCTTTGTGGCGCTAAAAAGAAACCTTGCGATAAAGGCACAGAATAGCGTTTTTACCACTCTATGATTACAGTAATAACTCAAAATTAGCGTTTCCAGGTGCCTTTCATGTGTGTAAACATTTGCGGACACAGTTATCTTGCTGCGTCTATCGTCACACAGTTTTACAATTCATAACGCATAACGCTAATGGCTTCTCACACCTGCATTTATTGCGACCATAGATGATACTCGGTGGCGCTATAAGGGAGTACGGGGTATGGGAGTAGCATAAAATACTAAGCAAGTGTAATCCAATAATGAGGGTGATCATTAATCCGTCGTCAGTTGTCTCTGTCAAATCACCCTGCTGCCTCTCGTCTATCTATACACAGATCTAGAAACGTGACAAACCAAAAGAGTTACTTTGAAGGGTTATTCACCAAGTACGTGATAATAACGCAAGATAAGATATCTTGTACAAAGTTCTTTCTTTGTTGTTGGTAAATCAGATTTTAAACAATTGGTGTGTGCAGGATTGAGCACGAAATATTGTGGTACGCGAATTCACAAGTGATTGTTACTGTTCGTCCTATACTCGCGCAATCTTTCCCGCACGCTTGCTTGCTTTTGCATTTTCACGTGGCGAAAAAGCCTGCCATTTCGAGTAATAGGAACGTGCATCAAAATTCCTTACGAGTGACATGCAAGATACTAATCTTTAATGGTCCTTAGCAGACTAGACCAAAAATACTATAGTAGAATAAGAATTTACATCTGTAATCTTGCACATCAAATCTACCACTTTGCTTATATAAAAAAATATATTGGCATAAGATATCTTATCACAGTGATGGAAATATGCCAAAATAATGTGAAAGAAATTTATAAAGATCATTACTAACTTGTCTCTTCTAGCCCGTAGCGCTCTTATAGGCGATTTGAAGAGCACCTCCGCTCGGAAAGCCCGCACTTTTTGTCGTCCAGCAACATCAGTCTGCAGGGTTCCGCGCCTTCAA